>BLKR01001285.1:0-311502 GCA_011170035.1 Teleogryllus occipitalis
AACAGCACTTATTACGATCATCAGAACCTATCGGTCACGACTGGGTCGAACCGCTTTGATTGTTTGATGGGTGATACTTGTAAGTGATAATAATGAAGTCGTGCAAGAGTCTTGCAAGAGGTCTTGGCTTACCGGATGGTGATAAGTCGAAGACCGTGATGCTGAAATTTCAACCATCATTTTGTGCCCTTCCTCAGGTCAGACCACCCTGACGCGGTGACACCCGGATAGCCAAGAGCACTTGCAGATTATAATAATGTTTATACATGAAAGATGTCGGCGTAGTGGTGGAATGACGGGCAGAGGAAACAGAAAAACCTCGAACAAACCTGCCACAAACCCACCTGGCCAACTCGGACGTCACATCACCCCCACAAAAGACTTTTCTTACTAAGATGTCGAACAAAAATTGGTGCATTGTGCTGACAACTATGAAGAGTAGAGATGAAACTGATTTATAACATAATCATTTTTTGACAATCGTACAGAAAAATTAGTGTAGTATACTTGGTTGTTTGGAAGACGCCGCATCATTTGCACAGGTGCCAATATCTGGGCCGCAATTCTGCGACCTTTCTCACCATTTTGCCCTGAGGAAAGTCGCAGAATGGTGGCCGAAAAGTTAGCAAATGTGCCTAGGACACGGAGTCTCCCGGACTGCAAATGATGCTACACAAAAAATTGTCTAAATTTCGTGAGTGAGATTTCGTGTTACTTGCAGGACCCCGACTATTTTTGTCTCTTCCTGTCCGTCTCAGCAAAATACCAGTGTTGATTGTACAAAAACCCTCTTTACGCACTTGATGCGTTAAAGCTCTTTTGACCACTTTTCCGCCATCGCGACCACAGCGCGTCGGCGCGGCGGCGTGGGATCTTGAAGACAACTTGCGGGCGATGGACGCCCCTGCGTCGGCCACTCCCCGCGGTGAGGCGCGACGCCGGGCAGCCGGGTGGCGCGGCGCGGAGCGGCGCCCGAGAAAAATGAAGGCTGGACGGGAAAGACGCAGCGCGGCGCGGCGGCGCGACGCCTTTTCCATGCAGATGGGCGCCAGTGTTTGGGACGTTCGCCGCCACCGCCGACGCCCCCACAACCGCCGCCGCCACAGCCGCCGCCACAGCCGCCGCCACAGCCGCCGCCACAGCCGCCGCCACAGCCGCCGCCACAGCCGCCGCCACAGCCGCCGCCACAGACGCCGCCACAGACGCCGCCACAGACGCCGCCACAGACGCCGCCACAGACGCCGCCACAGACGCCGCCACAGACGCCGCCACAGACGCCGCCACAGCCGCCGCCACAGACGCCGCCACAGCCGCCGCCACAGCCGCCGCCACAGCCGCCGCCACAGCCGCCGCCACAGCCGCCGCCACAGCCGCCGCCACAGCCGCCGCCACAACCGCCACCACAACCGCCGCCACAGCCGCCGCCACAGCCGCCGCTACAACCGTCGCCATACCCCACCGCCACCGCCACCGCCACCGTCACCGTCACCGCGACCGCCACCACCACCGCCGCCACCACCGCCGCCATCACCGCCGCCACCACCGCCACCGTGGAGCCTGGCTCAAGTGAAAAGTGAGGGAACCACTATCGATGGGAAGATAGTAAAAATGAGAATTTATTGGTTTTGGGCGGGTCAGCTACTTAGGTCCCGTAAGTGTAGTGTTTGCTCGAGGAGGTGGTGCTCTTACTTCCCCGCAAGGAATGCCAGATCTGGCGCCTCCCTACACGTCTTGCGGTTTTGCCCTCTGGCAGTGGGACGCCATCCCAATTGGGACAAGTTCTACGTCCCCGCCTCTGACCACGACGTGCATGTGTGTGGTGTGTGTAGACGTGCGCGCGCGCGCGTCTGTAAAGGGAAAGAAGAGTACAAGAGTGAGAAAAGAAACATGGATCGATGCCTGTTTGTAAGGCATCCAGCTGGTATGGAAACGACAGAAAACTACCGATAAGAGTAACCGGTTGCTAGAATTCATTTCCGGACTAGGATTAAATTCCACACATTGAATTCCAGACTTTGATTAAACTATGTAGTTAGAGTTGAAAATCTGCTATCGATGGGTCTCGAATCCTCGTTTCTACCGATCTCTAGAGATGGGAATAAAGAACCGTTTATTAGCGATTTTCTTTTGATTCACGGTTTTAAGTATTGTTATTTTGCCAAGATTGTAATAGGAGTTTAAAAACAAAACAACCAGGTAAAAGTAGCTTGGAAGGAGAAACATTTAAGAAATTAGTTTTCAGTAGGTATCTTTTTTTAAATGTTAAATTGGTTACTCAGTACTACGTAACAACTGTCATGTTACGAGACCTTTAAGGTATTAGTTTTTTTACATTTTATTTGTGAGACGTATGCTGTACATATTGGACGTAAAATGTAGGTCCTACATACAAGTACATGTGATAATCGGGAAACGTGGCACACAATATACAAAAATTGTTTTGCATTATATTAGTATGAAAAATTAATGTTATTCTTCCTGTAAATAATATATTTTTCTAGAGACTTTTTACAAGATGCAAAACTATTTTTTTTAAATAACCGCCATCTCTAAAAGACAAAATGGGAAACAATCTGGAGCAAAAGGAGAATCATACGAGATGGAATGCGACAGTTCTGAAGAGCGCGTGAGGGGATAAAAAATATATTTGTTAAGACCATAAGAAGATTTCGTGATGGAAAAATGGACACGAAGGAACCGGAAATGCATTTGATCATCGCAGAGGAAGGGCACTATAAAATGGTAAAATCCAGAAGTTCAGCGCTAAAAAATGTCTGAAGCCTATGAGAAATATATTTTTCATCCCTCATGAAGAAAACCAGGAGAGAATAGGACATTATATGTTTAGCCCTGAAGAAAGCTTCGAGAGAATAGGAAAATGAATTCTTAGATCTGAAGGATGGATAGGAAAAGACGCGTGTTCAGCACTAGAAAAATGGTCCCAAGGTGATAAATAAGTGCATTCGTTAGTCCCAAGAAGGTCACGTGGCGATGGGAAAATGCGTTGGTTCAGCTCTGAGAATACCAAGATTTTTATCTTCCTGGGGCTTTTTCCAGTTGCAGGGGACGCTGACTTCCACTATTCACGCCAGGTCCCCACTCTGTCCCTCATGGGGACACTTTAACCTTTACACAAGACACTGACACACTTGTGAGCTTCTCTGATCTGAGGCCAGCAGAATGAGAGACCCTCCGCTACAACACATACATGAGAGACCAGGGACAAACAACCATGCCCACGGCGGGACACGAACGCGCGACACTTCGAACCGAGGCGCTGAGTCGGCACACGCTCTAGCCACCTCGACCATCCAAGTCGGCCTGAAAAACACTACGATACGCCGACTTAAAGTTGGCCCATCAGGCTACGTTGCGTCTGCGTCGTACGGAGAGCCCAGACCAATCGCACGACACCGGCCGCGGAAACCCACGACTTGTCGGAGTCCATCTACGCCTCTGGGGAGCTCCTTTTAATTGCGAGCGATTGCCGTTGGTCCCTCGGCACATGCGCGGGACGCACACCACGTGATCGCCGCTGTCGGGCGACGGGCACCATTATCGAATTAGAAGGCAACGGCCGGAAACGCTTCTCAGCCGGAAAAGTGGCGGACACCGGAAGGATCTCGCAGTTGCGGCCGAAAATAGGCGATGAGCCATCGTCGAGGAACTTTACTTGCTTGACTTATTTTATTAGGGTCATCAACCTCGTTCCACCGGGGACCGCGAGTACATGTGCGGTTGAGAGCCGCATTGGCGTCTGCCCGTGGGGCAATATGCTGGGCCGAACGCCGGAACCGATCGTAAAAACCGTTGCTGAAAATAAGAGTATCAATAAAAGTAGGAAGGCCAATAAATAAAATGCACCCAAAATCGCAAACGTTAGTTGAAGTTTGATCGCCTTTGAGAACGACTCACGCTACGTCATCTATTATGAATAATATTGCTGTATATCCAGTGGTGCGATTAGGATTTTTCTGTGGGAGCTACAGGGTAATATCCAGCCAACTTGATGTTTTCTTATCAAGAATATTTAATATGCATTGAATTATTTTTTATTTGTTGATTTACAATTATTTTTAACGTATTCAGTTGAGATATTGAATGGCATTCATTACAAACAAATTAGTAACAACCATATTTGAAAAAAATGTGTCATTGGCTTCTGGAGAGGGGGAGCTGAAGCTCCAGGAGTCCGATTCGGTGCGTCACTCTATGCTTTATTTACATGTTTTCACATTACCACATATCCCCAATAATCATCCAAACCACTGTTTTCACTTGATAATTGCCCGGGAAAATTAAGTATGATTCATCTGCACCCGATCCAATAGGGATACAGCGCAAAGGATTGCCGCAAAGTATCAATCATGTTTATGTAATATTTTTAAAATGTAAATATTGCACGACATATTGCGCGAAAATTACTAATTTTTTTCTAAAAATGTACATGACCTTAATGAAAGAAAAATCTCTATCTTCAATTTGGTGATTGTAGGAAGACGCCAATAAAAATTCAAACTTCTGTAATTTTGGAAAATTCAGAGTTAACTGTGAAAATCGGACCTATGCCACCTTTGTAAGTGTATTTTACTCCATTTTTAAAAGAAATTGAAAAAAAAATGAACATAGTTTTTAAGAAAATTTTGAAAATGTAAAGTACTTCATGTAAAGTACCGTCAACTCTTGAAGAAAGTTTTTCAAAATCGCAGCGCCTCCAGTCTAGCCAGATCAATCGGAGAATATCCATCTAGTAGTTTTCACGGACGGACAGACGGACGTTTTGAACAAAAACCCCTTTTTCGGTAACAGGAACTCCAAAACGCGTATTTCTATTGAAATCTCGAAATTGAATTTCCGCAGCATTACATAACTTTCTCTATACCACGTATATATTCTTTATATGCATACGTATACGAGAAAGTAAAAAACAATCATGTTTCTTTTTGAAACGTTCACGAACGACTTTTCAAAACGTTCTTGTTTTCTCCTTTATGCTCACACTACTCTCCAAATTCATTTAATAGCCCCTATTGTTTTTTAAAGATACTATTGCCCATCAATAGATTTAACCCTCACCACAAGGTGTTATTGCATTATTGAGGAATCTGCGGTTGTAAAAGATGTAGTAAAACGGATGTACAAGTTTTATGGAAGTTATAAGCCGAGTAGTCCGTCACAATAGAATCGTGGCTTACCATTCTTAATCAAAACAAGAGAATTGCACTATTGACGGTCATTGTTTAATGAAAGAAAATACCAATTACAGGATATATTAATTATACATAATGTAAAAACTCCATTTAATTAGCAGGCAGCAAGTCCCGAATATGTTTTCATAATTTAAACTATACAATTATCATTTTTTCCAAAAAATTATTTTGGGTTGGTTAAAAGTTTCTATATCAAATTATTATCATGTAGATCACTAACATGGTAATTAATAGTACTGCACGACAGTTCTCAAAACTGTATGTCATTTTTCATGTTAAGAGTGTTAACATATTTTCCTGCATATACGATTTGATATTCTTTGATTTGCGAACAAATGAACAAAATTCGCATTAAAGGCAATTATTTTGTACAAATGACATATTCCTCACGGTAAATATATAACACAATAATTAAATAGATTTATAACTAGATGCATTAGATAACCCTTTGTATATTTATACAAGTTGGCGTTAGTGTTCGAATATAAAGCAAGAGAAACAGAAGCACCTCGAACATTCAAACTGAGAGGTTTAAGTTGCACAGAGTAACTAATGTGAATAGTGTTCCGTGTTAGACCAGGACATGTAAATAATTAAAGTTAGGAAGTAAGACAAACTAGATTTGGATTAGTTCGTAAGTATCTAGTTTGTAAGCTCGGCCGCAAGTGTTCAGTGTAAATAGCATTTAAGAATAAATATGAATCCCCCCAAAATACGATTATTCCATATGTCTTGAAACATTTTCAAAAATTAAGGCATGCTTTTCACGATCTTCGGTGCCATGATCTTTAAGACAGCTATGTATGCACGTGTCAATACCAACTGTGAAAGTAATGCTTCTTATGCTTCGTCTGTGCCGTGGTAGTCAACACAGTTTTCTAAGCTGCTCAACTCGCGTCCTTCACAGCTCGACAATCGAAAGGGCTTCGAGCGCTGTCACATGCAGAGTTGGACACTACCGAGTCCCTTGTCAAGCTTCAGTGCCCGTCCAGAATAAGCAGCTGAAGCAGTAGAAGCGCGTATTTAATCTCCATTGTGCAGGCGCGCTCACCATCCCTCGCAAACCTCTGGCGACGCTCAAACGAAGGAGCTTCGCGAGCCACGTGTGTGAAAATAGGGCGTTTTAACGCCACGCATGAGGCAGCGACGTTATGCACTAACAGTCACGTGACGGACCTTCAAGTCGTAACGTCTTATCGTAAGCCTAAGGCACGACTTTATACCTTCAAGAATAGCGCACGCCTGTAGGAGTCTCTATGGTCATCTTACAAACGGCAAAATGGCTGCCTATAAACAGGAAAGTTTGCATTTTTTCAACTTGCTAAAGTGATTCTTGAACGTGAAGTAGTTATAATTAATCTCTTCAAACATTCACAACAATGTCAAGAATTAATGGAAAATATTAGAAAGGTGACAGGTAAGAAATTCGCGAAAAATGATTTGAAAGAAATTGAAAAAATGGTGAAGTTGAAAGAATATCTTCGTGTTAGGTTAGGTCTTATGTTCATAACAGTGTTGTTATTAAGTATTTCCCTACTGTCTTAAGAAAACCGATTCAAAATCCCACACTGCAAATATTGCAGTGTGGGATTTCTTGCAATATGAAGAAGTTGTTTGCCCTTTATTCGTACCGTGTTTCATATGTCTCACCAAATACTTACACACTTTGATATATTTTGCATCTTCTTTGTTCAGTGCTTGAAATGCTTTTGATATAATGGATAATGCTATGGCTTATTAAACGGTAAAGCTTACATGAACGATGTTCCTTATGACGCAATAATGTCGTTTGTCATGTGATCAATAGAAGTTAAGCTTGGCCCTAAACCCCCCTAATGTGATCGGGTGCTCAGAAACAGAATTAAAGGCCCATTTTTCAGTTTTGATATATATTATAATTCTAAAATTGGTATAAGATACTGAGAATTTAAAAGAACGCATTCCTGTAGGTGAAATACTTTAGGAGATATTATTTTGAATGTTGATATTTTAAAAGAACTGCACGTTGAGGAAGCAATTAAAGCCCTCAAATAAAATTTTCTTACTAATTCTACAATTTTTTTTATGTATTTAACAAAAAAGCTTAATTATTACCAATTATATATAAAAAGGAATGTTAAAATAAGAAAAACACTGAGTAAAATAAATACAAAGGTAGTAATGTAATTTTTCTTCCTCCATAACTTTGTTTAGCTCTGCTGTGAAACTTTCCATTTGCGACATTGAATCCTTTTCCGTGCACTTGGTCACAAATGGAGTACGTCAATCCAATTCACTTTGCAATGTTCGGAGTTGTAGTACCTATAAATAATATCTGCGGTAGTTATCAAAGCAGTATCCTTTATTTTGAAAACGAGATGAAATTCGGTCAGAAATAAATTTCGAGGTGACTTTCATTCGTTAAATACGGTAAAAAAATTCAGAAAACTCAACAAACAGGGATCATCCGCAGACGACTCCAAATATGGTGGATTTGTTTTTAAACGAAAGATTATTCCACATGTATAACACACGAATTGGGGAAGTGGATTTCAGAAAAATTGCCAACGGCAAAACCCAATCTCAAAAACCAGACCTGTGCTTTTTCTGTTTCCGGTAGTACCTGCCCCAGAACAGAAAACTGGGCTGTAATGGAAATCCTTCTTTAATACAATACATCGATATTAAAATAGATTGAAAAAATATTGCCAAAAATTGAACACGAACATATTGTATACAATACAGCTGTATTTCCATACATCATTTTCTTTCTACACTCGCTGCAATGAAAAAGATTTCAATTGGGTAATTCATACAAAAAATGATTTTTACTTACACAATATACACAGAAATGAAGGAGTTGCCAAAGATTCCAGATTGAAAATCATTGAGGGTCAACAAACATCTATTAGCAGTGAAAGGCATGAATGCTGTAAGATTAACTATAATGATATATTATTACTTTAAATGAAACTTACTAAATACTCTTGAATTAACAACAGATATTTGTTTCTTTACATTTTGTGAAACATTATTGAATACGATACGATACGATATACTGAAATAACCGAATCAGGCCATGAAAATCATGTGATGAACAATAAGAACAACCCTTCTTCATTGGCTTCCAGTATTTAATTCCACATATCTCCAAGGTATTAGCAGTGCCAGGTCCCTTTGCAACGAATATCAAAAACAAAAAAAAAAATCTCTCAAACGCTAATCATGATTACATTACATAAGCAATGTCTAGGGGTCGGTTTCGCCAAGTTTCGTTCAAGTATCTCGTTAATCGTGTTGAAGTAATCACGATTAAAATTAAACTCGCAATATAATCGCGTTCATATGTGCATCTGTTTCACCACTGAATATGTAAACTCGATTAAGTTAACCGAGTTTGCATGCTAAAATCCTGAGGTTGGTGCTGGCCGCGGAGCATTATGGGCCTAAGATTTTCTGTCGTATACTCTTTGCAAGCACAAAATTGTATAATATTCTGAGCAAAGACGTCACAAACAACGAAGTCCATACAGACTTCCTGTTAGCAACGACATATTTCAACTTTATTGGTCCTCTCAGCTGCTAACTTTCGAAATAAAATTTTGTAATGTAATAACAAATGAATTATTTTTTGTTAAATTTTATTAACGTTTTTATCCTATTTCTCAGTTTTCTTTGTGTATTTTTAATTATTTTAAATTTCGATTTATGCTTTTCATATCTACTGCTCTGATGTATGTCTAGATGAACATAGTAACAATAATCTTTATGAGTGTTACAAGGAATGAGTTCGCTAACATTCTCTGCAATAGTCACCACCATAGTTTCATTTTTTTTGTTAACCAGAACTGGACATTGTTTTTCTTATCTTTGGAATAGATTGTTACTAGAAGTACATTTTGTTTCAAATAGTACATGCTTGATCAATTTCCTTTTCTTTTGAACACTGCTAATTGTAGATAAAGTATAGTGTTGTGATGTACCATTTTAGAATAGCCATAAATTACTGCTTGTTATTAGTCAGCATGTGTATTTAGCTCCATTATTAGTTGTTGTGTGTAAGGTATCGTCCGTTTACAAGAGTTTTTTAAACTGTCATTTTAGTGTAATTGTTTATAATGCATATGTGTAAATAAAACTGACTTTAAAACATTGCTTTTTGATTTTATGGACTATATGATGCTTTATATTATATTATGATTATATGATGGAAGTACATTTTCAGAAATGTGGACAAACAAATAATTAACACTATATTCTACTGATAAAGAAGCATGAACCTGCTGCTACAGTACTACCATAAATACTGCGTTTAAATAACATAAAACACCATGGGCCTTCATTCATCAAAACGACGAGGACTATCTATCAAATCTAGGCCACCGAATGTTCAAAATATCAGGTTTTGCTCAAGATCGTTTTCATTCACCATTTTGCATTTGACAGCTTTATACATTTTACTGTAATAAAAGGAGACCATAATGTGTCGAAACGAGGATGGATAGCTGATAATCGCGATTATCTGCTGTCAACCGGCCGATCTCTGGCGTTTAACTCCTCGTCAGTTTAACTTCCAGTAGCCGCGTGTAAATCACGTGGTGAAACTCGCGCAAACCGTAAACGCGATAAAACTACAAGATACACGTTAAACACATAATCGAAGGTGATGACACTGGCCCTAGAAGACTCAAAAGAACCTCTCTATCTAAACATCCCAACAATATTTTAGCAATAATTGACTCACAATTTGGTGAACTGGTAGCTTGGGAACCGCTTCCTCTGCAAGAAGTTGAAATCTAATGGACCTCCTGCATAGCTTGACCTCCTAATAATACTGTGTAGTTTAAATATGTTCTCCAGATGACATAGGATCGCTGTCTGGGGCCTGCAAGATTTAAGATATTGTGATTATGGCGACTAAACGCTATTATATATTGTTCAGACTGCTCAAACAGTTCTTAAAAATGTGCTACGACTGAAGTAAATTGAGTGAGTTGGATGCAGACATTTGAACATACGTTGATCTTTTAGTTTATTTTTGGACTAGTTTGAATATTTTTAATGTTACACATATTTTTGAGCGTGCCACATACTAAATATTTAAAGAACAATACCGATTTAATACGAAAAAACAATTTTATCATCCTTAACCTTCCTCTTTCTTCCTCGCTTACGCCACTGAAACTGCCTTGAAGCCTGACGACGTCAAGCCGTCCGACTTGTACCGGCAATTCATAGTGCGGTCGTCAGAGCCCGTGTAGCCGGCCCTCTTTAAACATTTTTATTGTTTTACGGCTCGTATAATTCGTAGCTGGTGCTTCTAAACAGCTGTTCTGAAATTTTGCTGCCGACGTGCTTCGCGCTAGTTACGGAGCGATTAAATGCCAAATTCTTAGCGATTCTTGAAAGCAGCTCTTAGAAACAATTTCGAGCTCTGACAACCACAAAATCCAAAACAGTTTAAGTTCAACACGGTGCTGTAATAATTGACCTTCCGTCGGATTCCAATTGGCGAACTTGATACCGGGTAATATTCACTATTTTGCACTACACCACTATTTTGCATGTTTTTATTTCAGTTCAAACTTGTTTTTGCATCTAGAATAAATCACAGTTGTCTTAACCTTTGTATTTGCTGGAGGACATCTAAATTCCTCTTCCTTAAAAAATGTGAAATTTTAACGATGTAAACAAAATTGTGTGAGACGGGGCAAAAACAATATTTCTACATACTTGAGAGTCGAACGTTGTATCCATATTGTGCTATTGCGAAATAATTAATGCTACTTTTGTCCTGTACAGGAATGGACATGTCGGAATTGACGCAATTGTCTGGGATGGAAAGAATGACATTATTTGTCGTAATGTAAACAGTATTATTATTGTCCTCGATTAAAGAACGGAATAGAGTTTTATGAACCAACAACACTACTCAACAATATATTTAATGTGCCACATAATACGACCATATATACTGATGTTTCAATTAATATTATTATCCTAAATCACGAGGTAATTGTGAATTACGAGAGGTATTTTTAACGCTTATCGAAATTAACCTAACCACGGAAACATAACTAATCTCACACTTATCTACAGTATTCACTAGTAACAGAACAGTGATATTACAAATGTTTTTAAATTTATTTAACATAAAAAACAGTTAAGTGTGTGACGTACTACGGGGGATGTGTATCCTATGCACGTTTTCTTAATTCTGGGATCTCTATCTTGAGCCATATACAAGTTGAATACGGAATATAGATGGAAATGAGTGTTTTTGGAAAGAATTGATAAGAAAATAATCGCTTCGGTGTAATAAAAACTATTTGCCAGGGCAAATCAGCTATACGTTTGGGCTCTTATCCCTCATCGTGCCCTTCGTAAAGGAATCTGCTTCCTACCGCGACATGGAACAACGATAATTTAAATAACTACAGTGGAATACGAAACGTTGCTGACCGGCTGTCGAAATATTGCTGAGATCCATAACTGTCTTGAAAATATCGTCTATTGAAATGCGTATAAAATATTAATATTAGAGAAAAATGTAGGCAACAAACTTTCCGCAAGAGGTGTAAGCAGTATGTTACTATTGTACTAAAACGAAAATAAAATACCCGAAAAATGTTTGGAAATATATTTTTGAAACAAAACATACCCCTTGCATCTTTTTTGCTCTCCCAGAAAAACAGAAATTGACTATTGTGCTTTGCGAGTCAGCAGCTTAAAATCCTATAAAACATTTAACTCATTGATTGGAACACCAAAAATAATATGTTCCACCATAAGAAACTTTCTTTGCAATCGTGTTTTCGAGACAAATTTATCTCATGTTGATCATCAAGTATCTAAAGAATATGTATCCACTGTCCTGTTATACGTCGAACTGCCAACGCACAGCACACAAGCGTCCCCGGTCCCTCTCCAGATGAACGACAAGGACGAGTGCGGTTTCGCAGTTGAGAAGCGAATAATTTATTGTGTGAAGCGTCATCTGCTGACACACTACAGTAGGGGAAACCAATAAAGCGACCGGCTGGAGGGGAAGTGTGCCATGCACCTTCAATTGAACCCGCACGTGGACGCAGAAGGTCACAAGGAGGGGGTCATATGGTTCCATCAAATATGTAGAAGAGGCGCTCCATTGAGGTCGTGCTACGGATTCGGGTTGCACAACTCTTCGAGGATGCGGCGATAATGTTATGAAATTCTGCAGACCAAACATTTTAGCGAGAAGAAGAGATTTTGAGATGGGGACTTCGGCGTTGAAATTGTGGATGGAATTGCGGGATGATGGTTCATGAACATGAAAAATCAACGGTCTTGTTAGAATGTTCATAGCACGGAAGCTAGCTACTTCGTTTTGCTAAGATGTGTCGATAACAGAGGGACAGGAACTATGATAATTGTCCTAGTTTTGCTGCCGGTATGAGTCGGTCAGGTAATAGGAACTTACATTGTGGATTTGTGCGAACTATTTTGATACTGTATCCATTCTCATAATATATCTAAAATTAGGGACTAAATAGAACAGCAACCCGAAAATAAGTTTTATTTTGACAAAGTTACTCATTCATTAATAAAATAAAATAATAAAATACTTCCACTTTTCTCCTGAACCAACATCTATTCATAATGATTCACTTCAACTCTCATGATTCATGATTCATTATCATCACTATCAAAATAGAAACAGTGGAAGGCAAGGGTAATCTGTCAGTGTGATCTGTCAAAATAAGGGAGAGAGTAACGAGGGATCACCCACCTCCTCCCCCTCCTCCCTTGCATTTGATGTATAATACGTATAGTCATCAGAAAAAAAGAGTAGAATTTGTAGACTCACATTGCAGAGAAATAGTGATTTCATCTGTAATAAAGTACCCAAATTAAACAGAGCAAAAATTGAAATATTTAAGCCGTTAGGCCATTAATTTTCAATGAGCCAGGGATAGAATCGATTTTGAAAACGATACAGACGTAATTTGTACTAGATACCATAAAGTACACGTGGTGTTACCCGCTTGAAATTACTCGGAAAGTTAGTTAGTTAGTTAGTTAATGCCTTATTTTACGTGGCGAGACTCGGGCCATCAGGCCCGCTCTTCCGTCTAACCACGCAAATTTCGTTACGCTCCTTTCACCACCTAGCGGAGAAAGAAGGTATCTTGGGCGACGAAACAGGCGGATCTCAATTTTGCTCAGAGGCTTCATTTAGGCTTGAGGATCTTTTACATGCAGTAAATCTACTAACATGGGACAGCCGGCTTTACTTCCCCTCCGAAGGAAGGCGTACGAAGGATTTTTTCGCCCTTAAAAATCCACGGCTTCGATCGGGTTTGAACCCGCAAACTGGGGTACAACAGTCCGGTACGCTGACCGTTATACCAACGAAGCCGAAAGTAAAACGCTGAGAACTCTATTGACCTGAAAATCCTCTCGTATTACAAGTTATTAGACGATACGGCCATACATCTGAAGAGCTAGATCATAGTACCCCTAAATCGCCGAAGGAAGTCGTTGATGCCCCCTCCTTGCGAATATGCGAGAAGCAAATTTAATACGACACCGACACGATACTCAGGATCATCTCTTCCCCAGCTTCACTCATTGAATAGGAAATGTCTATAATGCGGGGAAAGGAGCAGGAACTAACCTGTTTCTTATTAGCCTAAGACTGGCACAGGTTTTACATTGGGGACTGGCAACCAGCAAAAAATATCACCCCCTTCCGTGCAAACACTACAGGCAGAATGCAGGATTACTGGTACGTGCATAGGACGAGAATGCCAGCTGGCCGGCCCGGTGGCCGAGATCGCTAAGACAGTAGTGTCGTAGTGATCTCGGACCGAAGGGTCGCGGGTTTGAGTCCCGCCTCGGGCATGATTGTATTTGTGTTCGTCCTTTCACCCCTTATCATCAATCACCATATCGTTTCATCCACATAGTTACCATACCGTTAACAGCAATAGTGGTCGCTAATGACCTAAGATGTTGATGCGACCTTAAATAACCAAAAAAAAAAAATGCCAGCTGACTGCCTATTGGCGAAATTTTAGAAAATTGAGTTAGAAGGGGGGGGTTCCATCCTTTTTCTTGGGATGGAAAATTATTTTTAGTAAATTTGAAAATTAGCTCAAAATGAAGACATTACATATTACGAAATAGTTGTTAAAACAAATACTAGTGAGGACGGTGGTGACTGGTGATGGCAATGACTTGACGTGGTAGACGTGACGAAGATTGCTCTGTAGCTGTCTGATTGCGGCAGGGATAGAAATACTTATAAATACGGGGTCCACAACGGTGACGGATGTTGTGGCGGTGACAAAAATAATGCAGAAGGCTAATTTGAAAACGGTAACGGTGAAGTGAGTGGTGAGTGCAATAGTGACAATAGTGGTTATTAATGGAGTAACCATTTTGCCGTGAATACGGAGTCGATAATGGGGGGGTGATAATTGTGAGAGCAACGATAACGGTAATCGTGACGGCGAAAATAGTGGAGTCGATGGCGATGTCAATACCGATAACGGCGGCGATTATATCTTACAGTAGTGGTGAAGATCGTGTTGACGGCACAATGAGCAGTTTGTGATAATATTTTGAAAAAAGAACATTCACAAATTAAAGAAACTATTTTTTTAACTTGATATATTTGCGACAACTATTAAATTTATACATTACATGCAATTTGTATATTTCAATTTCTAAACAATTTTAAAATATAACATCATTACAATATTTTTATAAAGCTATCTACAAAGTAGTTCTACTTTTCTATAATAAAAAAGTTTTGAATTAGAATTCGGAGACAACATTTAAAACATATCACAAGTTTGTTAATTGATAATATTATTAAATAAATTTACAAATATGCCCATCATAATGAAGCTAATATCCGCTTTAAAGTGTTTAATCGTGTGCATTGGCGAGGGGAGAGCATGGCCATTGTGGCTCACAGAGCCTCTCTCTGGAACCGCCCTTGTGTCGGGAGCGGCGTGGGCGGCAGTCATGGTGTCAGTAGCACAAATGTCGGCGGCGACGTAAGAGCGTCGCCGGCGGCGGCGGCGGCGGCGGAGGCATGGTCGTCGGGCGCGGCGGCTGCGGCCGGCGCGGCGGGGCAAACCGTTTGATTGCTTATTGACCCCGGGCGGACACGGCGCCGCGTTCCCACGTCCCAGGTCCCTCTGCCCCGCCCCTCCCCACCCGCTCCGCTCCGCACCCCTCCACCCAGCCCCACTCCGCTCCGACCGGGGGCGGTGGCTCAGTGCATCAACTGATGTCAATGCAGCGCCTCTGACCGGGAGGTCCTAGGTTCGAGTTCCGACGGCGGCCGGCTGCTCTGGTCGGTATTTTTCCGAGGTCACTCCGATCAACACCAGGCGAATGCCGGAGCAGTACCCTAACAAACGGACCATGGGCCGCGCGCGATCATTCCTTCCTCTTCCTTGATTTGTCCTTACCCCTTACACACACTTACACTAACATGCACTACACTACCACAAACGCCGGGAAAACGGTTGGGGACTTACAACTTGTCCCGGCTGGGGCGGTGCCCCGGTGGTGGGAGATACCTGGTTGCGAAAAACCCTGTTGGCCGACGGTAGGTCAGCGCTGGATCTGGTCATCCAGCGGGGAAGACCACCGCCACCTCCAGAGAAAAAAACACGCACTACACTTATGGGACTAATGGCCATTGTAGTTGACGCCTCCGAAATCTCCAACAATCATCCAATCCACCACGCTCCGCCCCGCTGCGCCCCCCCCCCAGTGCCACCGCTCTTCGCCTCGCGACGTCGCCCGGCCGCATGGCTCGGGGCGCGCCGGCCACTTGTTATTTTGTTTGCTACAGTTGGTAGCGCAGGTCACCTCTATGCGAGTGTAGGAGGGCGCGGGGCGGGGGGCGAGGGAGGGGTGGGAACGGCGCGGGGGCGCGGGTCAGGCCTCCGAGAGTGGAGCCCCTCCTCCTGAGCCAGCGCCGGACAAACAACGCTGCCCACTGGCCGAGTCGCCTCCGGCGCCCCGCTAACCTTCCGGGAGGCCCGGCTGCAAGTATACATATGACCTTGCTCCTCCACTCATTCAGCACGTAGAGATCAACACCAACTGAATTTAAAGATGTACATTACATCTCCATTGGGATTCAACTCATCTTTGGTTCAAATCCATCATTAATATATGCGAAGAAATGCAGCAACGACCAATATTAGAAACCACAGATAAACATGAAAAGAAAAAAATCACGTGGAGAGGATGTTTCCCAGCAGAATACTCATATTACCACCACAATACAACCCAACAAACAAAACAAACATGGAGAGCCATACGACACGTAGGTGAAATATTAGACCAATAAGGTGGGTGCACGTGACAAAGCCTATTCCTCGGTGTGATTATAACGATATTATCACGCATATATGGTATTCTTTATTAAATTAGAAATAAAAATATTCATACAAATCAAAAATCGTTTGAAAGAGTATTTTTGAGTGAACCGAAAGTGTGCGTTTTACCATGAACTGTCTTCAATGATCACATACATTTAACAATTTTCGCCGCGTAAAAGTTTCAACTGTCAAGGCAGGTCAAATCATTATTTGTAGTTGTTTTTGTTCCAAATTGTCAAACGTTGCTCATTTTTTTGTTACCAAAGATCCCTAACACTATTCACACTGGACGGATGGACACCAGGTGTTATTTACAAACATTTATGTAAAAAAAGTAAAAAATTATTTACAAATTTCATTCCATTTTATTAACCGATATAATGTTAATATATAATGTTAAAAAGTATGTTTAATGCATAATATCGGTAGTAAATGATTAACTTAAATTGTAGTTAAGTGTTCCACAAAAATATATTAAAAAAGTATAATAAATATATTAAATGTAAAAACTTACCCCACTTCTGAACTCAATGGCAATCTTGTGACTCCAGGTTTAGCCTGCGTGGTCCTATAGTACATTATGCATATCGTTTAACCTCAGTTATTCACCTTTTCATTTATTTCTCCAATATCACCAAGTGACGTATATCTAAATATGTTGCTATTAACACAAAATTTTGTAAGAGGAGACAATAGAACAAGAGGAAGGAAAGGATGCGCGTGGTCCTAGCCCGTTCATTACAGTACTGCTCCGGTATTCGACTGATATTAATCGGAGAAACCATGAAAACTAACGATCAGAGCAGCTGGCAGAGTTTCCCGGACAGCGTCTGAATTCGACCCACCTACAGGTATGTAGCTACGGTTGAAAAGCCTCCACGTTCGGGTGTCGAACCCTAGGACTTCCCGGACAGACACACCGCGAACACAACGGTAATGCTGCTCGAACTCCGCCTCGGTACGCCCCACATGAGTAGGGGGCGGATTTTGATGACCGAATCAAATCAATAAAATGCCACATCGCCACAAATCAATAAAATGCTCTTAAAATCCTTTAAAAATGTCCTGAAACCAAATAAAATATCCTATCAAAAATCTTATGTGTAAAAAATCTTATCAAAAACAGTCGGAATGAACTACTCAAGCTGTTGGATTCGTTACTGATGTAATCGAGGCTTCTTCCATTCGTTCGAGTGAAGTCAGCTTGCAAACTTTTGGTTTGAACTATTCTTTACCAGGAAATACCTGCCTTTAGTTATCCCGAAATCGGCCGGACTGACAATGGCGCTGATATACGTTGCAAGAATTACATACTCACAACGGCAGTCAAAACAATTTCTCAGCGAACAAAAAGAATAGGTTACTGAGTAATTCTGTGAAGAACATTTGTTGCATCTCGTAAATATTATTTGAAGCAAGTACCATTAAAATACTTACGATAAAATCAGCAAAAAATGCATTAAAAATGATGGAAAAAGATAAAAAATGACTTTTTGGTCGAAAGTACAAAAATTGCAAAATAATGACCTATATGATTGATTTTTTCGTGTTTCCGGGCGCGTTAACTGCTTTGCTAATTAGTCCCGTAAATGTTGGGGATGTTTTTTCTCGGGAGATGATCTTCCCCCGCTGAATGGCGAGATCCGGCGCCGACCTACCGTCGGCTAGCGGAGTTTCCCCCTAACCAGGACTCTCCCAGCAGCGGGGCACCGCCCCGGCCGGGACAAGCTCTAAGCTCCCGACCGGTCTCCCGGAATATGTGCTAGTGTAGTGCATGTTAGTGTAAGGGTGTGTGTAAGAGGAGAGGATGGGACAAAGAAGAAGAAGGAATGATCGCGCGCGGTCCGTGGCCCGTTTGGTAGGGTACTGCTCCGGCATTCGCCTGGAGTTGATGGGAGAAACCACGGAAAACTACCGGTCAGAGCAGCTGGCCTCTAGAATTCTCCTCCAGACAGCGACTGAATTCGACCTAGTAGCTGAAAAGCTAGTGTGGAAAAATTCTGCCGCCGTCAGGACTCGAACCTAGGACCTCCCGGTCAGAGGCGCTGCAGAGACATCAGTTGATGCACTGAGCTTCCACTCTCGGTAATGACCTATAAAATGTGTCATTTCCTTTGTCATAACATAAAATGAATTTCTATACTAAACGGCATTGTTATAAAGTGAAAAGAAAAAAATGGCATTTCATTAAAATCCGCTCCCTCATGAGAAAACGAAGCGGCCCCCGCGTTCCACCCGGTGGCAGCGACGAGTCGCCGGCGCGAGAGGAGGGGCGTGGGGCGGTGGCGCGGGGCGGGGGCGGGAGGGTGGCGGACGAGATGCGCGGCGACGCGTGTGGCTTATCTGGGCGCATCGCGCGCCTTCAAACGGTCGCCGACGTCTCCGCGGCGCGGGCATTTGGGAAATGGGGCACAAAATAAAGCAGCAAATGCACTGCCCGCCACCATGGCCGCCGCCGCCGCCGCCGCCGCCGCCGCCGCCGCCGCCGCCGCCGCCGCCGCCGCCACGCCCGCCGTCGCTCCACTGGGCCCCGTGAGAAGCGGTCGCTGCCAGCGCCGCCGTGGAGTCATGGGACTTGCGGAGAGGGGAAGGGGGTGAATCTCAGAAATTCGGAGTCTATACTTGGATTAAAACACGATGTCCTCTCAAGGTCACGAGCTGAAAAGATAGGACAACCGTTCGGGAGCTACAATACCACAAATTTAAATCGAAACGAAGGTCGCGATTCGATGACAGTATTCTCCTCTCCTGCCAGCTCGTGACCTTGAAAGGACTTCCAGTTTTTATTGAGGAATATTCGTACGAGGTGTTTGGGATTCTAGGACGATCTCAACAGTCTGTCAGTTTTAATTGAGGGGTGAAATAAATCTCAGAGGTGAAGTAAATGGCGTCCTTTTCTCATTAAAAAACGTTTCTAAAATGGAATCGACGACTGATTCGAGCGTTCAGGATGCGGGTAGGAAGGGTGAATTCCACCGCCCTCACCCTGCTAAATGAATAACGCGTATGAACCAGTGTGATCAGTTTTGATGACAAATAGTGCAGTACTGAAGCAGTTCAAGCTATTGAAATAAAATAGTATTGTTCTAAAGGCGATCTCAACATTCTGTATTTTTTTAATTGAAGGATGGGATCAATCTCATAAGTGAAGTTTTCTCTTTTCTCATAGAAAATATGTTCCTGAAATTGAATCAATGATGATTTCGAGCGTTCATGGTGCGGGTAACAAAGGTGAATTAAGAACTAGCATGATAAGTTGAGATGATGAGTAGTGCAGAAGGTTCATTCCTAATGTGATTGAAATAACATATCGTTATTATTTTATTATTTTTGTAATATTTTTTTTAAATTTCGCAGATTATCCAGTGTAATTCATATTCAACATACCCCTCTAATGCTTCGTCACCAATATATATATTTATATTTCTAAGCCATTTTCAACTTATTTTTAAAACAATTTCTGCAATAAAATGGGAAAAGGTATAGTGTATTGTATTAAGAAATTCCGTTCGATATTCCGTATTCGTAATGAACTGTACTTATTTGAATTGAACTGCTTTACATAACGAGCCTGCTATTAACGGAACACCCCCTTTCGGTCTCTTGGAACCAGGAATGCCTTGCTTGCTTTGTTTTACATCAATAGTTCGGTTTCACATTGTTTAAGTCCATATTTTAACATGTTTTTGTACATTCAATGAACTTTGTTTAGGTATGTATTATTATAATTCAGTTGCTCTGTATGTGAGATTATACAATATAATATCTATAATAATATTGATACTTCTATAATAATATTGGATCTGTTTATTATTTTGATATTTATTTCAGTATCTCAAGAGGTACTAGTGCGTTAAGCACCTTTGAAACGTTGAAATAAAAGAAAGAACTTAACACTTTGGTGTCCTAATTGACTTTTTCTCTAAGGTGCTAAATTTTCTTTTATTATTATTATTATTATTATTATTATTATTATTATTATTATTATTATTATTATTATTATTATTATTATTATTATTATTATTATTATTAATTTAACAAACTAAAATACTTTATCTTTCAGACATGATTTAATAATTTCGAAATATTTTAAAATGTATTTGTGACTATACTCAACTATAATTCAAATTTAAATATCTTTTACGCACTTCATGTCCAATTCAAGTTTAAATATCTTTTACGCACTTCACATCCAATCCAACCCAAAACCCGTTTTTTAATCTCGGAAGCGTAAGCAGCATGCACAAGTACATTGAAGAGCATTAGTGATGGTTATTGGGAATTGTTCAAATCCACGAGCTATACTTAAATGCCAGAATGGCGAAACAAGAAGCGCTTTAAAATTAGCATCACTGAATCTTCACTTGTCCAACCAGGTTTCTTCACGACTCGAATCTAAGACCTCCTTCACATGAGTTTCATATACTTTCACGCTATAAGATACAATCATGTTTAGTCACTGTGTGTGTCCACTATGGGGAGTAGTTTCTGCGGCCTTCTTTTATTCACGCAGTTTTATTATTATTATTATTATTATTATTATTAATAATAATAATAATAATAATAATAATAATAATAATAATAATAATAATAATAATAAATAATCGCTACGGGGCGGGAACGGGGTGGGAACGAGGTGGGAACGTGTCGGGGACGGGTTGCGACGGGGTGGAAACCGGGCTGGAGACGGGTTGGGGACGGGTTGGGGTCGGGTTGGGGACGGGTTGGGGACGGGTTGGGGACGGGTTGGGGACGGACTTGGGTTTGGGGTGGGGCCGTTGGGGTCGTGTTGGGGTCGGCGGCGTGTTGGGGTCGTGTTGTCGTTAGTCGTGCTGGGGTCGTGTTGGGGTCGTGTTGGGGTCGTGTTGGGGTCGTGTTGGGGGTCGTGTTGGGGTCGTGTTGGGGTCGTGTTGGGGTCGTGTTGGGGTCGTGGGGTCGGGGTCGGGTTGGGGTCGGTGTGGGGACGGGGTGAGAAAGAGATGGGGAAGGAGCGGAAACGGTGCCGTGATGGCGACGGGGGAGGGTGTCGGGAGTGTGCAGGCTGGAGACGGGACAGGGAGCACGACCGCTGCCGCCGGCGCCGCGCTGAGTCAAAGGCCAGCGTGCGTGAAACGGCGAGCCGATCCTATGCCAGGGACGGGGACGGGGCGGGATCGGGGGACGGAAGCGGGTCCGCGTGTTGGACTGCCTTTCCGCTTGCGCCTTTTTTGTCCAAACAGCAGCGCCGGTGCGGGGCGCGCATGTTTGATGTAGCGGCGCGGAACGAGGGAGGGAAGAATTACGATGTGTTTAATTGAAGCAATTACCCGTCGCTTTCATTGCTTGATCAGATAAGGTGACGGCAATCGACAAATTCATTAGGACGCGCGCCCGCAGGCCGGCATCTGCCACGCGGACGCCGCCCCCGGGGCGACGCGCTCCGCTGTGTCCCGCCCCGCCGCCGCCCCGCCCCCGCCAACGCGCTCGCCCCACGCGCGAGAGCGCACGAGGCCATATCGCCAACCCCGCGGCTGCTCCCCCTGCCATCTTGTCACGCTGATGGCGTCGCCCCTCTTCAATCGCTGACCCTGCCTCCCTCATCCGAGTTTGCAAAAGGCAGATAGATATTCACTCTAGCACTAATAGCTGTGGTTTCCGCCCCTCCTCTCACCCGCCACCCAAACGATACAGTTACAGCTCTAATGACGATTACGGTCACTGTCTTCAACATATTTGCCGTCGCAGCCTTTTCGAGAATCCTCTTTTAGTTCACGCTACACTCTTCATCGCCCTTATCGCAGTTATTCTCCTAACGACATTTTCCTTTTTGCAGTCTCTGACAGTTTTTTGTTGCAGTTCTTGTGGGAAACGTTAGACCAATTTCCTGAATGTCTTCCAACATTCCACAACTGTGTCACCGTGACTGTTCATATTCCACCTCACTTGGTTGATAAGATTCGGAGCAGGATTTGCACGCGGGGCATCTCCCAAGATAGTCTTATTTTCTTCCTATGCCATCAGCACCCTATATGAAATTTTTACACACGATAGACACCACGTTGGTATTAAAACATGCATTGGTTCAAAGCTCTGCCGTGCGGACCGAAAGAGCCATTCAGTGGCCGGGGGGGGGGGGTAGTAGGAGTAGACGGTCAGTTTTGCGTTCAGAAAATTTCTTGCGACCAATGAATATTGAACTGTTAGGAGTGAGGAAGGAGGAACCTATCGTAAGATTTTGTCTATTAATCATTCATACTGCTAAGCACGTAAGAGAGAGGGACAGAGAGCAAGAGAGCGAAAGATGAAAAGAGGGAGACAGAGAAAGGGACAGACATTGACGAAGAGAGAACTGCGCTACGATACTCGTGCCACATGGACCACGTGACGGGCCTTGTGGAGCACACGTTTTGGAATATATTCTGCAGGCCTGTGACATTCTTGTACTTCACCTATCCGAGCGAACAATTCACCATCAGATGACCGTATGACAGTCTTCCCATCCCACTAATAATCCTGTCTCTATCACACTCGACGTATCCGCCCGTTGCCCTACCATCCCCTCAAGCGCCATCGCCATCACCTTCGGGCGATGGTATCGCATTGCATTTTCCTGCGAAACGTGAAATGTCGGTTAATATTATTTACGCCCCAATGTGTCAGTAGTAATTATGGAAATGTAAGTTTATTAAAGTGGGTAGGCGAAAGAGCAGACCTTATGGCCTGAGCCACTCAACTGAAACGATTTTATCACTATTATCACCTACATTCACGCCTGAAGTTGTTAGATGTCGGTTAAATATAAAATCTACGGTATATTGCTGTTTCCTAAGCAGCGAATCTAGTGACTGTGGGACCTCTACAATATCTTGCTTAAAACATGACTGTTTGTAATATGAAAAGATTTATTATTAAAATTATTATTATTAATATTAATATTATTAATCCACTAATTCACAGATAAGGTGTTTAGTGTCGTTTGATTATAAAGTTTACTCCGTGTTGCAACCAGCTTCCTAAGGAGAGCCAATCTAGTGAAAATCTGTTCCCCAAAAATACTTTGCGCAAAATATGGCATGTTCCAAATGAAGCAATTCCTTGCACTTCCCAGTCTTTTGAATTATCTGGGAGTTTAGTCAAGTTCTTAAACAAATTTTGCGGAACAAATCCTAGAACTCCGATAATTATCGATACATGTGCTTTAACGCCTCTCATTCGGCTGCCCCGATTTCCAACCTCTTGTATTTAAGACGTTTCTCTGCCTCCTTGATTAAGACGTTTTGATCGTATGGCACAGAAACGTCTACATGTACACGATTTTTCTCCAAATCCCAAATAACAATATTTGGTTTGTTTGCCGCTATCGTGCGATCAGTTTAAATTTGTTGGGAGTACAATATCACACAGTCCAACAGACATCACCGGTTTCGTAGTAGTTCGTACCACTTAGGGAATGCGTTTGGAACTTTGAAAGCGGTACAGATCTACCGGTGAAGGTAACTAAGAACCTATTGTGTCTTTTCAAGTATTCAATCTCTGCTAGAATTGAACAAGCTGAGACGATATGGTTTCTACTTGTTCCTCGCAAATGCGGCATTCTCTTGCAGTGCATGCGGTGCTCTTGGGAAATTTTGAGAACCGCTTCATCATAAGGTGGTGTTCTCAACGCCTGATCTTGGCCAGCTATTAGAAGTGCTTACGATTCTAGCTTCTTCTTCTTTTTTTCCTAGGGCTTGTATCCAGCCGACAGCCGGTTGCCCTTTACGTCCCGAAGAGACGCATATTCGACCATACACTAGACAAACACTTGCGAGCTCCTCTGATCTGGGGTCAGCAGAACGCGAGGCCCTCCGCGACAACACACACACACAAAGTCAAGGGACAAACAGCCATGGCGGGACTCGAACCCGCGACCCTTCGGACCGAAGCGCTGAGTCGGTACTCGCTCTTAGCCACCTCGGCCCTCCAGGTCGGCTTCTTCTTCTTATTATTATTATTATGATATTATCACAATCTCTCTCTCTCTCACACCCACACACTTCTTCCGTAGTCTCCGTTCTTGCTATCAT
The DNA here is from genome assembly GCA_011170035.1 of Teleogryllus occipitalis. Lineage (NCBI taxonomy): Eukaryota > Metazoa > Arthropoda > Insecta > Orthoptera > Gryllidae > Teleogryllus > Teleogryllus occipitalis. The sequence continues at coordinate 24,625 of BLKR01001285.1, forward strand.
CACATAACCCACAATCGGCGTCCCCTTTTCGCATTGTTTCTGTTTCCTACAGTTTCCACCTCCTCCGGCACCGTCCCCCACGTCCTCGCTGACCATCTCCAGGCGCGCTGGGTTCCCACCCCCGCGATCACCGAGTCATCTGCCTCCGGCCTATCACCGCAAATTGCCCCAATCGCGCACCATTCCCCCTCCGCCACGAGACGTGCGGGGCGGCGTTCTTTTGGTGCGATCTAGGGGGCGCCTCCCTCGCATCATTCTCGCGTCGCGCACCCTCCCTGCCCCCACTCGCCGGATCCCCACTCCCTTTTCCGCTTGTTAGTCGCGCCTTCAACCATCACCCCCTACACACCACCGCCCCGTCCACCATCGCCTCCGCCGCACCAGCATCCCCGCGACACCAATTCCTGCACTCTCGCATCCCGCCCCCATACCACCATCCCCATACCAACGTCCCCACCACACCACCCTCACACATCACCTCCCGCGCACCATCACCTTGCATATCATCGGCCCTCGCACCATGTCTCACGTTCCACCACCCAACTGGCTTAGGTGGCTCAGGGCTCCAATCGGTATCAATGTAGTGCCTCTGTCCGGGAAGTCGTAGTGTTCCAGTGCCGAAGATGGTACGATTTCCGACACTAGCTACATAGCTAGGTCGAATTCAGCCGCAGTCTGGGGGAGAATTCTAGTGGTCGGCTGCTCTGATCTGTATTTTTCCGTAGTTTCTCTGATCAACACCAGGCGAATGCCGGAGCAGTAACCTAACAAACGACTCAAAGACCGGGCGCGATCTTACCTTTCTCTTTCTTGTCCTTTCTTCACCTCTACTTGCACACACACACACGCACACATGCACTGCACTAGGACACATGTCGAGAGGGTAGTCGGAGCTTAGAGCTTATTCCGGCTGGGGCGGTGTTCCGTTGGTGGGAGATACCTGTATGTGGAAATCCACGCAAGCCGAAGAGTAGTTTAGCTTCGGATCTCGCCATTCAGCGGGGGAAGATCACCACACCACCACCTCCCTCCCACGATGAAAACATTCACTACATAAGGGCTAATGACTATAGCAGTTGTCGCGTTCGGAATCTTTAATCAGTCAAGAACCACAACCGCCCCCCGCACCTCGGCCCCCCGCAACAAGGCCCCCCGCAAACACGCCCCCCCGCAAACACGCCCCCCCGCAAACACGCCCCCCCGCAAACACGCCCCCCCGCAAACACGCCCCCCGCAAACACGCCCCCCCGCAACACGGCCCCCGCAAAATCTCTCCCCGCACCACCTCACCTCAACCACCGCCCTGCTCCTCCACTCACGCACCCAGCACACTTCCTCCCCTGAACAGACGCACATGCTGCACGGCTTCCGCCTCGGCACGCGCCCCAGACTTGACAACGCCCCCGACCACACCCACACTCCGACGCGTGCCGCTCCGCCGCTCCACGAAGATTTTTTTTGGGGGGGGGTTACTTAAGGTCGCATCAACATGTCGGTCATTAGCGACCACTATTGGAGTTAACGGTATGGTAACTATGAAGATAAAGCTACATGGTGGAGATAAGGGGTGAAAGGACGAACACAATACAACCATGCCCGAGGCGGGACTCAAACCTGCGACCCTTCGGTCCGAGATCGCTACGACACTACTGCCTTAGCGATCTCGGCCACCGGATTGGCAAAGATGGTTTGATTCCAGCGTGGCACGGCGCCGCATAGTGCCGCGCCGAGGAGGGCGTGGCGTCGGGGGTGGGCGCGCGTCGCGCTGCTTTAACGAGTGGCGTCGGTCGCCGGCGGCGTCGCCCCGGCAGCGCCGCGCCGCGCCGCCCGCTGTTTGTGAAGGATCCCACGCGGCGCGAATGGACGGCACATGGCTCCGGGCACTGAGCGGATGAAGCGGCATTTTCGCCAAACGAATCTGAGAGGGACACGCGTTGCCTTTGTTTTTTTTAGCACACAATTACGAGATTAATTCCATATTGAATCGAACCCTTCGTTGAAAGCACGTTGAGGGAAGGTTTAATGATGTATTGCCTTTACTTATAGGACTACTCCAGTGTTTCATGCATACGCATTCACTACACTGAGAATCAAACGAACGTATTTTATTTAATTCCAAGTGAGAGTAACAAAAAGTGTATCCTTTTGTTTTCGCTTTGACTCGTACGTGCTCTGTCAGTCCTCCATGATCCTGTCAGTACATGCTCTGTCAGTCCGTATCGAACCTCTGTCGAGTGCGATACGGAACTATTTCTGGAAGTCAGAACTAGCAGAACCATGTGGGAAAATACTCTACAATGCGCATGCGCTAAAATTTTGATTGTCCGCTGTATTACTCGTACACGTTTTCTTGATCCCGGAATACCTATCCCCACTCCTTTACTAAAATTAGTTGAATTCAGAATAAATTATAGTAACGAGCATTACAGACAAAAATCTCATAACCAGAAATATTCAATGCCGTGAAATGGAAACTATTTAGCATCGAAAACGAGCAACAAATTTGATATAATATTTCTTTTGTCAAAATGACCAAACTCTCCACTTCTCTCGCAACTAGCTAAACGAGGGCTCAGGAAACGTGCGCGGATAACCTCGCGAGGTCCCCTCCGCGTTAGTCGGCTGCCGTCGAACAACTTCCTTTTTGTCGTTCATCGTGATATCGTCGGACATCGGCACCGAATGATGCTTCGATTGCGTCATACGATTGGGTCCCGATCGCGTGCCACAGTTGAATTTCACATGCCTCATGTAAAGATAGTTAACGATTTTTCAGAGAAAATATTTAAAAAAAAACAAAACAAAAAAAAACTGGAGAATATAGAAAAAATACAGAAACAATATTGTGGTACATTTTATAAGCTTTTATAACGCTTCGAGGATTTGTTTTACAATCCATATTTACCCAGGTGTGAGTAAAAAAGGCGGAACCTTTTCAAAAATATCCCTTCCGCCCGCTAGCGTCAAGGCAAAATCTCAGGACTTAGATTATGTGTAACTTCTAACTACTCCAAACACAGTCCCAAAGACGAAAATTTTACCTTCCATGTTCTCTATAACTCCTTTGTTGACTGGACTATAAAAGGAATATACAGAAGGATATGTTGCATCAACTTATGGCACTATTTTAAATGTAAAGTAGTATTTATTGAAAATACGTGAAAATAATTCGATCTTCGTAGTAGTCTAAAAAGCAATTACTGATGAGCATCACTAGTATCTCATGCCTGAAAATATATGAGAAAAGAGCTGTACCCCACCTATCTTCTTTCTCACAAGGCGTGGCGTGAAAACCTTTCTTCACCATCCGAATCGATGGCGGTCACTGATATTAAACTTTTGATCAATAATGATGGTCTCTTTATTATTGTGACAATTAATATGCAAACGAATGTAATATTTTCTGAAGAGCAGAATATCGCCGCTGAGAAATTCATGGGAATAATTTACTTCATTTATTTGCTTGGAGTGTTTATCAACTCAACATCTGACTCTAGTTATGGTCCCATCAACGAGGTTCACTTTGTGTCATTGAGTGTAATCACGAATTATTAGGTATTCAGTACCGTCAGAGTCATTTTTAAAGGGCGAGCGGGCGGGCATCTGGTTGCCTGTGGCTTCCGTTGCGAGTGCAGAGCTATCGCGGTGGCATCGCGCCGACGACTCCTGGGAGACGGGAGCGGCGAGGCGCGAGGGGCGGAGCGGGTGGGATGGGGTGGAGTGGGCGGGGCAGGGCGCGCTGGTGGCAGAATCGCCAGCTGCCGCGACACGCCTGACGTGCGCTGGGCGCGCCGCCGCAATTAAGAGCCGCTTTGGCACGCTCCGCACGCCCCCGTCCCACACGTCCGCTGACGCACACTCGTACGCTCCACGCCACTCATTTCATTTCACATACCTATCCTCTCCTCTCCGAATCTCCTGTCCGGATCCCCTCTCCTCTCCGGATCTCCTCCTCCCTCTCCTCTCCGGATCTCCTTCCCCTCCTCTCCGGAAATCCTCTCCTCTCCGAATCTCCTCCCCTCTCCTCGCTGGATCTCCTCCCCTCTCCTCTCTGGATCTCCTCCCCTCTCCTCTCTGGATCTCCTCCTCTCTCCTCTCCGGATCTCCTCCCCTCTCCTCTCCGGATCTCCTCCCCTCTCCTCTGCGGATCTCCTCCTCTATCCTCTCCGGATCTCCTCCCGTCTCCTCTCTGGATCTCTTCTTCTCTCCGGAAATCCTCTCCTTTCCAGAAATCCTCTCTTCTCCGGAAATCTTCTCTCCGGAAATCCTCTCCACGCCGGACCCCCACCCCTCTGCGGATCTCCACCGCGAAAGACGGCTCAGGCCATCAGTTGATGTCATTACAGTCGCTCTGATTGAGTGGTCCTTGGTTCGAGTCCGGATAGTGGCAGGATTTTCGACACTAGCTTGTCAGCTAGGTTGAATTCAGTAACTGTCTTGTGGAGAATTCTAGCGACCAGCAGCTCTGATCGGTAGTTTTCCGTGGTTTCTCCGATTCAACACGAGACGAAGGCCATAGCAGTATCCCAACAAACGTGCCAGGGACCGCGCGCGATCTTTCCTACCTCAACCTTGTCCTACCCTCTCCCCTTACACACACACTAACATGCACATGCCTGGAGACTGGTCGGGAACTTAGAGCTTGTCCCGGCTGTGGCGGTGGCCCGCTGGTGGGAGATACCTGGTTGGGGAAATCCCCACTAGCCGACGGTAGGTCGGGGCCGGATCTCGCCATCCAGCGAGGGAAAACACCGCCACTCCAAAGAGAAAAAAACATGTACTACACTTACGGGACTAACGACTCGTAGTTGACGCGCCTGGAATCACTAACAATTAATCAATGAATGCGGATCTCCTCATTTCATCTCCCCATCCTCGCCCTTTTCTCATTCCCTCTCCCCTCCTCTTCACTCCCCACTGCATCCCCTCACTCCCTGCCGCTCTCGGCCTGTCCGACACTTACCTCGACGCGCAGCTCTCTCTCTCTCTCTCTCTCTCTCTCTCTCTCTCTCTCTCTCTCTCTCTCTCTGCCCGCTGCTCCCTCATCTCGCCTCGCCTCATCACATCCCCCATGACGTTCCATGTCACTCACACACACTTGTCTTCTCCTTATGCTCCCGCCGTTCTCTGCTGCCCGTCTCTCAATGCTGCCGTTGTTCGGCTCTCCTCGGCGCGTATCTCCGAAACCGTTCCCCGTCTCTCCCTCTCTCTCCCTGCCTCGTCCTGCTTCATCCGGTGTCTCTTTCCGTCTCTCTCCGCCGCTCCGCTCTCCTCCTCTGGCTCCATTCTCTGCCCTCGGTACCTCGTAGTTATCTGCATACGCATTTTCCAGTAATGTGCGAAATCACGCCCCGCGCCGTCAGCTGCTCGTTTAACCTCCAGGACCGTCAATAACAGTATGCTCATCATAACATGCTTTGTGTTTAACCGCGGGTAGAACGTCGAGATCTGTGCGTCTGTTTGGCTTTGCGCATTTGACAGAGGCGTGCACCCGGTGAACACATATCGAGCGTTCTTATCAGGAACACAAGTTCTATTCGTTTCTGCTCCACTCGAAAACAACGCATGGCATATAAATATAATTGTATTTGTACAGTTGGAGCAAATTTATGTGAAAGGGAACATAAACACTTAGAGAAACACATTAAAGTAGGCGAATCATCAGTTGCGATTATTAGCATTCTCATTTAACTTAAATCTTATACGAAACTAACCGTATGGCTTATCCAAAAGACTAATATTCGCTAATCTGACGCAATAGGTTTGATGACGATTTTACTTCTGATCCCGTCTTCAGAATCTGCTTGTTTGTCTCGCATCTGCCAATTTCTACGTGATTTGAGAAAATAATGTTTACAGTTGAATGAGAGGTTGGTACGGAGACATATTTTTTTAAACTAACCAAAACATAAAATTATGATGTAAGTCTTAATATGCAAGATAAATTTGTATATTTGTTGTAGTCGTTTATGACCCTGGCAGTTGAAAAGCCAACTTAAATAAATGGAAAAGTATATGATTTTTTAGAAGTGTCATACTGAAATATCGCCACATCGAGGCAAGATCCCCATCCGCAAATAACCCCAAGAACTATCTCAATGACTTTCAGAATATGAAAGAATTAGCATTCCCCTTCGCAGACGCGAAACCACAATAACATAATTGAAAACAATTTTAACACACTTACGATCTTAAGAAGAGAGACATTACTGTTATAATATTCATTTTATTTACCAAAAGGATAACTCATTATCAAATAGTAATTAATCGTAGAAACGATTTTATAATAGTAATTGCTGAAACACTTTTGATGTGAACATAATGAATGTGTCCTTTGCGCCAAGAGGCGTTCGACTGAAGATTCAAACTTGTACTATCAAACAAAAAATATCATTAAGTATGAAACGTGTATCATTCAAACGTTTATCTACGACGATTCCAAAGCCACTTTTAATTTTATTTCTATTAATATTTTAAATGAAGGTCTTGGTTATTAAAAACCTATTAGGGTTCCTTGATTGTTTTAAACAACACTTTTCTCTTGTGTTCAAAGAGCAGTGTCATTATGTATCCATTGTGCTATAATACGAGTAATCCATTTGAGCACCAGAGCTATAATGAAGCTAGTAACATGATACATATCAGAATGCTACTAAAGTTTTATCGCACTGCCGGAGATGAATTATTTTTTTAATAATATATTCCATGACTAATGACAAAATAAACATTTGAGTTAACAAATATATGAAGTTAAGAATAGAGTTTGTAATTCATTTAATGACAAATGAATGATATTGATACAAATTTTTTGTCTCTTCCTTTTTCTAGTTCCCCGAAAAATTGCCAGACAAGACCTTGAATAAAATAATGAAAGAAAACAAAATACTGCGTTGGGCCGGGTGATTCATCTTGTTCTTCACAGTTTCAAATATAATCTGCAATAATGGAGTAAATCCTATGGACTTCACCCAGTAGGAGGAGAAAGTCTTGTAATAAGTTTGCTGAATGCCCGTAGAATACTGGAGAAACAGGAGGAACAAGAATACTGAAGAATAATTTACGAAGTAAATTACTCAAAATCAGTACATAAATGAAAATGTAATAGAATTTGACTTATGCAAAATTACTAAAGAGAACATACTCCGTCGGAGCTTAACTCTTTAGTTCAGAAAATAAATGAGGACCTAAATGCTCTCAATAAATGGACCGCAGCCCTAGGACTTTTATTAAACCCAAATAAGTCCCAAAGCTTACTGATAGGCTCCCGCAACGCCATCAAGAAATTAGAGAAAACCCTTCCGTCCATTAGCATAAATGGCTCCCCTCTACCCTGGTGTAACGACGTAAAGAACCTAGGAATGCATTTAGACAGCACTCTCAACTGGACTACGCATGTAAGTAAGATTTGTCAAAAAGTATTCAAAGACCTCCACTCCCTAAAACGCGTACGAGAACTACTTCCTATAAACACACGTATGAACCTGATTACTTCACTAATTATGCCCCATTTCGATTACTGTGATTTCTTGCTCACTCACTCAAAAACCAAGCAACAACGGAAGTTGCAAACAGCACAAAACGCATGCATTCGTTTCATATTCGATCTTCGTAAGTTGGATCACGTATCTGCGTATTACAGACAGACAAAAATTAGCTCCATTGAAAAAAGAAGAACATTGCATACCCTCTTGCTTCTCCATAAAATCTTGTACAACGGCCTTCAAACACACATGTCTAAGAACTTCAAAATGCTAACACTAGAGCGATCGCGTTCGGCATTATTGCTGTGCGTACCTCGACACAACACTGTGTCATACAGTAAATCTTACACTGTCACAGCAATTCGAAACTGGAACTCACTACCTACACATCTTAAGAGAATTAGCAACTTTAGAAAATTCAAAACTCAACTTGGTGTCTGGATAAAAAATAATGAAATGTAGTTTACACACGCTCTCTGTTCTATCCACAATTTTATCTTAATTACTTTCTGAAACAATGACCATGATCCCTTTATTACATATCATCCTCCATGCTAGATCGTTTTTTCTGTTGTTTTTGAAGTCATATTTTCGAAAGTATTTCTTCCCACTCCCTTCCTCCTGGCCATCTTCCTCCTTTCCTACTTCAGGATACAGTAAAAGCTAATCCTATTACTGCTGATACAATGTTTAAAATTAGAGAAATTACATAGCTATATCTAAAATACAACTTTGTTACTATAATGTAATAGATTTCTAAATGTAAAATAAGAAAATATTATGGAAAACTACAGCTTACAAATGTTTATGAAATTATGATGTTTGTCACTTTTATTATTATTTATATATTTTATCACTATTATTGTTACAACGAAAATCAGTAGTCACACTATTATTTTATTGACACTTTCTGTATTTTATACTGTAAGATATCCTTTTGTAAGTGCCTTTACCTAATGATTAATGTGGTAATTTCCCTTATTGTTGATTGAAATTATGTATTGTATGTCATCAAGAACTACCTGTTGTTATGTAATTGTAAAATTATATGTACTATATTTTCTCTTCTGATCCCCCCGTATCCTTTTCATTATCATTTCTTTATTATCTCCTCTTGTCCCCCTCCATTTTCTTCTCTTCCCCTTTTCTTTTTCACTCTCAGCCCTGATATTTCTTCCTCACAATATTTCGGCCTTAAGCCGCCATCCTGATTGAGTTTTTTTCTGGGTTTCCTCAATCGCTTAAGGCGTATGCCGGGATGGTCCCTAGTATTGCATCCCAGACGTAAATGTAAAATAGCCCCCCTTTTTTGTTTTTGTTTATTGTTCACAGTTGAGGCTGTCGGGTAATGACAACTGACATTTCTGGTGAATTTTGAATTATTGATTCTAAGTGGAATAAGTGGGAGCTATCTTCTTATACATTTTTTAAGAATGTTCCTTACATCATGTCTTTCCATTTTGCAAAATTTCAAGAATAAACAAAAAATGACAATAAATTAATTTGGCTCATACTGATAAATTAATGTAGTTGGTAATCACAAATTGATTTTTTTTCTTCTTCTGCGACACGTCAGGTAATATTAATTACATCCGAATCATTAAAAGTCAGTTAATATTAACTACATCCGAACGCCTCAACTGTAATTTTTAAAATTGTAAATTAATTAAAGGGGTTAGGCGGAAGAGTAGGCATTAAGGCCTGAGCCTCGCCACAAATAAAGACAATTTTATTATTATTATTATTATTATTATTATTATTATTATTATTATTATTATTATTATTATTATTATTATTATTATATACTAAAATAAAAATACGTTCCATTACAATACCACGGTGGATATTAATAAAATAAGTGGAAAAGTACAAGTTTCTGATTAATTTCCTTCACGTATTTCTCACATTGTCCTTTTTTATCACTTTCATTCGACTTTAATTCATTTATCAATTTCTGGATCAACCAATTAATCTGCATTGACAAACCTCCCCGCACGCGTACTTTCGCGTTCCGTTATCAGTCCATCTGCCCCATCCGCTTGCAGGCTCGAAGTAACGGGTCCCTTCCGGCTGGGGACAAAGCGGCTCCGGCGGCGGCAGAGGCGGATCCGCGAGTCAAGAAACGCGTGTTTGCGCTGCGTGGCGAGGCTTGGCGCGGTGCGGCACAGCGTACGCGCTGGACGCTACAAACCGCACCCGCGAACCCCACGCAGTGCGTCGGAGAGGTAAAAAAGCTGCCAAAAATACATGTATATATTTATTGATGTATTTAGTTATGTATTTATGTATGTATTTATGTATGTATTTATATGCATTTATGTATGTATTTATGTATGTATGTATATATGTATGTATGTATGTATGTATGTATGTATTTATTTATGTTTTTATTTATGAGTTTATTTATGTATTTATTTATTTTATTACATTTATTTAGAAATGAGTATCCATCAATTAGTTTACATTGAATTAGCTTCCATATATTAAAGACAGTCGAATTCCATAAAAACGTTAATAATTCATACACAATACTGTTGCCCTTAGTTAATGCCTTACTTTATGTGGTGAAACTTTGGGCATCAGGCCCGCGCTTCCTTCAGACCACGCAAATTTCGCTACGACCCTTTTTAACCATCTAGCTAAGAAAGAAAGTATCATCTCAGGCGATTTGAATTTAGCTCAGTTGCTCCATTTAGGCTTGAGGATATTTTGCATGCAGTAAATCTACTACATGGGGCAGCCGGCATTATTTCCCCTCCGAAGGATAGCGTAGGAAGGAAGGATTTTTTTCTCCCTCAAAAATCCACGGCTTCGATCGGGTTAGACTGATTGATTGGTTGAGTTTAAGGGCGCTTCAACGGCTAAGGTCATTTGCGCCCGTGTCAAATTATTTTAAGACCTGCGCATAATATTGCAGTGCCAAGCTAACAGAGAAAAATTAAAATCTTTAAATTGAAAGCAAAGTAAAACTGAGAAGGAATGTATTCTACTAAAAGGGTTTGGCAAAAAATTGCCAGATAGTTGTTTTTTTTTTGTTTAAAATCTCGGGCTAAAAGCCAATTATTGGCAAATACCTCTTCTTTCAGATAAGGCTGTACAAGCCAGTCTCTCGCCAAAAGCCAAAAAGCTTGCAGAGAGAAGATTCGTCATTACTAAGAATCTCCGCAAAGGAGCTAGCAAGGTCATGCCTTCGACGGCTCTCTTATCTTAACACAGTGTAAGAGAACATGCTCCACGGTAGGATCTATTTTGCAGTATTCGCATATAGGGGGTCGATCGGGTTGGAATCCGCAAACTTTAGGCTGTCATTGGTCTGAATTATATCACATGGTCAAGGAATATTGTCCCTGATGATGAAATTGTAACTTTCGTAACAAGTGCGGGAAGGTTACGATCCTCGAGCATATGTTCCATAAACAAAAAGCCATGTGCTAAACTTGTAGACCTATAAACGAATACTGTGAACAATAATAACGAAAGTCAAAATGCAGTTTTTAGAATTCATAATTTGTGTGAAATGTGATTCCCAGTCGGATTATTGTCGCTCACTTATTTTCAAAATTCCGTATAAGAGATATTGTAGACAATAATGGAGATAAAATCCAAACGATAGTTTGCCTATGCATCATCTACCCTTTTCCTTTCATTCGTGCTTCAATCGTAAATCGAACAGTTAGGTGTAAAATTAATTTTGATCGTTTGGTGTATTTTCCAACCACCGTACGGCATGTCCCTCGAGGCCCTCCCTCCCCGCGCCCCGCAGTCGCCGCCACCTTCGCGCCGCATCGGTAGCGCTGGCGGACCGACGGCGCTCGCTCGACCCTGCTCATCCATCTTCCCTTGACGCAGCCGCCTCCCGCGCCTCCGCCTCCGCCTCCGCCTCCGCCTCCGCCTCCGCCTCCGCCTCCGCCTCCGCCTCCGCCTCCGCCTCCGCCTCCGCCTCCGCCTCCGCCTCCGCCTCAGCCTCCGCCTCCGCCTCCGCCTCCGCCTCCGCCTCCGCCTCCGCCTCCGCCTCCGCCTCCGCCTCCGCCTCCGCCTCCGCCTCCGCCTCCGCTCCGCCTCCGCCCGCCTCCCCTCCGCCTCCGCCTCCGCCTCCGCCTCCGCCTCCGCCTCCGCCTCCGCCTCCGCCTCCGCCTCCGCCTCCGCCTCCGCCTCCGCCTCCGCCTCCGCCTCTGCCTCTGCCTCTGCCTCTGCCTCTGCCTCTGCCTCTGCCTCTGCCTCTGCCTCTGCCTCTGCCTCTGCCTCTGCCTCTGCCTCTGCCTCTGCCTCTGCCTCTGCCTCTGCCTCTGCCTCTGCCTCTGCCTCTGCCTCTGCCTCTGCCTCTGCCTCCGCCTCCTCCACCACAAGGCAGTGCCGCCGCCGCCTCCGCCATCTCTTCTTCCTACCCCTTCCACCTCCTGCCATCTGCCTCCGCCACCTCGTGTTTTCTGCCTCCACCAACCGTTACCGCCACTACCCCATACCACCTTCTCCGCTGTCACCTTCTTTCCGCCCCCGTCCCCGCCCCCAACGTGGCTCGCGGTGTCATGGTGTGCATTGGGTCGGGTGATACATGCTATCCTTCTCGATCGGGGTCGTTTTCTGTTACATTGATTCACTATGCGAATGTTATATCAACTGTTTTTTCTCCTCGGGACAAAAGTGTTCTTTTTCCTTTCTCCCAACAAATGGCGTTAAGTTGTTTTACTCATTTTTAGGGGTGAAGTAAACATCATTTGTGTTAAGATTGCAATAATATATTATTGTATCGCATTTATCGTAAAACAATACCACTGGAGCTACAGAATGACACAGACTTTCTCGTACTATGAGGGGCAAATAGAAATAGTCTTCCTCCATGAAGTATGTATTTTATACTACATTCCGATCTTACATTTGTGTAAAATACATATTTTATTTTTATCGACCCATCCGTAAGGATTTCCACAATTTTTTTGGCCATTCACTTTAGTTTGGGTTAGCTTCTCGGGTTTGCCCCATTCTCTTCACAACAGCCATCTGTTGCACTATAGACTCACCACGGCTTCTCGCGGTAGCTTCCCAGGAGCCATTCCTAGAATATCACATAGGCCTGTATCCGTCCTCTACCTTTACACATTTGTGCATTTAGATTATAATTTAAGACTAAATTGTGTGGTTCCGGAGAATCAAGAATAATAGTTAAAGTTATATTTCATTATCCTGCCTGCCTTATTGCATTCATCATCTTCAGCAAATAGTTTTAAAGTTCTAATGTATGTTGCTACGATACACACTCATAGTACTTTACATCTGTTTAATTCATTTTAGAGCAGATATTAAGAGTGATTTTCCATCAAGCAATATGATGCAGATATATCAATGTTTCGATATTCAATATTTTAACCGATCACTCTAGATAGGTGCTTTTTTAGTTTTTTTTTTAAGATGAAGGATTGTTAAGACGTAGGCTGCCCCAAACAGGAGGTTAAGATGGGTACGTACTATTTTGTGTGGTTGAATGGGTATGTGAACGTATTTCTTTTGTGCGTTTGGGCAGCAAAAATCTCCAACCGCTTACTTCTGAGCACTGGAGGTCTTTTTCCAACCACCCATATTGAATTGGTGATTGATAAAATATATTTGCCGCAATTTCCTGGGGACACATTCGTTTTCCACATCTTTTTGCAATTTATTTAATCTTGGTGTTCATTTCATTTTCGTTTGTCGTTTCATCGCCGTGTTCATAATCGAACCTCACGACGATCGGAGAGTTGCAGAGATCCCATGAATGTTCCAGATAGGTCCACAAAATTCGGGTATCACTCGCGCCGTCTTCGTGAAATACATGAGCATAACATGATACAATAGTAATGAATGGATTAATTGATTGTGATTCCGGACGCGTCAACTACTGAGGCTAGTTTTCCTTCGGGAGGTGACAGTGATCCTCTTCACTGGATGGCGAGATCCGGCGCCGACCTTCCGTCGACTAGCGGGGTTTTCCCCAACGAAGCATCTCCCACCAGCGCGGCACAGCCCCAGCCGGGACAAGTTCTAAGTCCCCGACCGGTCTCCCGGCACGAGTGGTAGTGTACAGCATGTGTGTGTGTGTAAAGGTGAGGATATGACAAAGAAGACGAAGGAAAGATCGCGCGCGGTCCGTGGCCCGTTTGTTAGGGTACTGCTCCGGCATTCGCCTGGTGTTGATTGGAGAAACCACGGAAAACTACCGATCAGAGCAGCCGGTCGCTAGAATTCTAGTCTTGACAGCGACTGAATTCTACCTAGCTGAAAAGCTAGTTGGACTTCCCAATAAATCGTCTGACCTGCCAGCAAACTTACAATAAATTAAGAAGAATTGAAATTCCAATGGAACAGAAACACAATTATTTCACATAATATCGCACATATTGCGTTAAGAGTCATTTGGTTTTATTTTCCTTGACCTTTCATTATGAAATTCTATTCCTTACCCGTCAGTGAATTTAATACCTCGCGACGTTAACGTTAGTTGACGACGATTATATTTTCTGGTAATATTCAAAATAAAAAAAATCGTTATATGCATACTAATTAATGCCGTCGCTTATTACTTAAGAACCAACACCCGTGGTCTCCCATTAAGATGGCGGAACGCTTTCGTACAAATTCAGCCATCGGAACGAACACGACGTATCTCCGAGCAGCTAATAAAATTTTTATTAAGTACCCAGATAAACTCATTAGATTATAGCCGGCCGACTGCACGTGTTTGAAATTAACTGTATCACCGCCCGACCGGTCTATTACTTTCGCCATGTGCATCCGCGTATTTCCATCTCATTTCCACAGTTTTTCTGAACTCATCATATCCTCTTGTTTCTCTTCTCTTTCTTTCTATCTTTTTTACTTTTTGTTTCTTTTCCTAAAATACCCATACTCAAAGCTGTTTAGGTTCTCCCCTTTTTGGACCGCGGTCCAAATGAAACGGCGACGCAGGCATTCCGTCACATGAACATGGCCTTATCGTGTCTATCCTGTCGGCAGAGTGATCGATCAGAAAATTGGTTCGGAGAGGTGGAAGGCTAAGTCAAGCTCTATTTGCTTGGAAGGGCGAGAGGCAAGTCGCGGTGGCCTCTGAATTTTTTCCGGTTGCCTTCTCCCGGAGCATCGCGGTGTTGCGCGCTCTGCGACCGGCGACCGGCAGCCGCCCGCTCATGAGCCCATGCATAATAAGCGTGGCTGGGGGGGGGGGAATTGGAGACAGTGTGGGAAGGAATGATCGCGTTGGAACGTGACATAATCGCTGGAAAAAGAAATTGTTTGCGATGCTATAAGATCAGTGGCGATAAACCTGGAGTATTATTATTATTATTATTATTATTATTATTATTATTATTATTATTATTATTATTATTATTATATTATTATTATTATTATATTATTATTATTATTTATTCGTTGCCACGCCAAAGCCCGTCAAGACTTGCCAGAAATTTCACGACCGATAAACAGGTATTAAGTAAGAGAGATTTCTAAAGATTTAAGATGTACTCTTTTTTAATTCCGAATGTTTCTAGTGAGTACTTTAAAGTCTTCAGAATGCTGAGGACAGTCTTTGTCTCTACGATATTCCATTGTTCCTTCACAATATGGGTCAATTCTCTATACTTCTGTATCTTTGCCTGATACACACCCCGAGGCATAGATAATAAATAAGAAGAGAACTCACATCTAGGAACACCACTAGGAGGAAAAAGTCGGATTAACCCGACCCTAAATGCAAAATACATTATTATTATTATTATTATTTAGTATTATTATTTAATCGTGCACAGTTCGCCGGTACTGACAAGTCACACACATCTATGAAAGCATGACTTCCAAATTCTTCATACATACTATAAATTAAATTATATATCAATGAACAAAATTAATAGTTCTCGTAGAGACATACAGATGCATATTTATGTCTTCAATTCAGAAACATATTTACATTGACTATTGACATTGACAGAACCTAAAAACTTCCATTACTTCCCAGAAACTTCCTGGCTAATGAGCACGTACTGAGTAAAACAGATTCTAGAGACTGATGGCGGCACTCTTTTTAATTCCAAGTGTTTCTAGCGAGTATTTTGAGGTCTTCGGAATGATGCCTGTAGTTGAAAGAACGACAGGGACAGTCTGTTTCTAGGATATTCCACTGCTCTTTCACGATATGGATCAATTTTTGGTATTCTGAATTTTCGCCATATACACTGTCGTAGGATTGCTAGTATCGACGACTGCCATACCCACAAACCATACTTTTTCCCTGTTTTTATTCCAGAGTGTTATGTCAGGCCTGTTGTGGCGCACTGTTTGATCAGTCAGTACACTTCGGTCCAAATAGAGTGTATAGCTGTTGTTTTCATGCACATTTGCGGGATATACTTGTAATATGGTATCATGGCATGGTGCTAAACCACATATCTTGACAAGTTGGGCATGGATAATTAGTCCCACCATATCATGTCTGTTCTTATACTCAGTAGGGGCTAGTACACTACAGCCTAAGATATTATGCTGAATAGTCTCGCTACATTGATCACAGGCCCGGCAATCATCAGAGAGCACATCTGGATCTTTGATGATGTATTTCAGATAATTTTTGGTTGCAATTAATTGGTCTTGTATTGCAACCCAAGAACCCTTCAGTTTCGGGATATAGATATCCAATATTGAGCCATTTGTACGATATATCAGCGTCGACATAGGAATTGGCTACTCAGCTTTATTCTACCGTGGATTGTCTTCTGCTTCCATAGCTCCATCTCTCAGTCGAAGGATGGTTCGATTTCGATTACATGTTGGCTGAGGCGCGACGGTATATAGTTATCATCTGCTTCCTGTGACACTATGTAGATGAGATGATACAGCTTTCGCCTGGAAGTACTCCCTTATGCTGATCTGTTTTGTAAGGATATTGCTGATTTTAAGGACGCCACGACTTCCCATCTTTCTTGCGAGTGTGACTCTTTGAATCTAACTTTTTGGATGGTGAATTTGGAAGTGGGTCATTTGGACTCCGATAAGCCTTTTAAAGGTTTCAATATCCGTTTTCGACCATTTGACGATCCCCAAAGTAAATGTGATAATTGGTATTGCGTGCATATTAATTGTTGCTGTAAGATTTCGTCAGTCCGGAAAGATTTTTAATATACTTTTCATTCTCTTAAAATTCCAACTGTATTTTCGCTTTAATTTCAGTGTTTGCAACCAACTTGTTTTGATGAATCACTAGGTATTTATAGAGCTCATTGCTTCTACGGCTGTTATAGTCTCTGTTGACATAGTTTCGTGTTCTATTTGCGCTGATGAGTTTACCTTCACTGATGCTTGAAATTTTACATTTTTCAATACCAAATTGCATTTCTATGTCAGTGAAGAATCTTTCGATGACATATATGAGCTGCTTAAGTCCATGTAAGGTTCCTGAATGCAGCTTGATATCTATGTACGCTAGATGACTTACATTATAGCATTTTCCTAGGTCTTTCAGTTTATATCCTACTCCCATGCAACAAAAGGGTGGGGTGGGGTGGGGTGGGGTGAAATGGGGTGATTCATGGTAAGACCAAACCAGTACGGACTGAGACTAACAGCCAGAAATATGCCTCTGTGGATTCGAAATGTCTTGGTGACGATTATTTCATTACTTGATTACAAGAGTATTGTTGTTTCCAAGTTATTCATTGCGTACATCAGAAATCTAACCATTACATGGTTAATACAATACATTTTTAAAACATACAGCAGCCAGATATATGGGACCATGTCGAATGTCTTCTTATGGTCAATAAAGCAGTATGGAGATCACAGTAATCTGAGATATTATGATATCACAAGCAGCTACTTGCAACCCAACGAGCCTTTGCCCAACATCCTTTCTGGGTCTTCGAGAGAATATTGCTTTGTTTGTAATGTTGTTCTATGATTGACTTTAAATAGGTAGTTTTGATTTTATGTAATGCATTGAGGCAAGTGATAGGTCGAAATTGTCCGGTGTCTGTGGCATCATTTGGTTTTGGCTTCATGATGGTGATACCCTCAGACAAAACCGTTGGAAATTCTTTCGTATGGTTGAGATAATGATTTATGAGCATGTAGACAGCTCAATCTTTTGATTGAATTTTTTTGAACCCCATTTGGATCAGGGCATTTCCAATTATGTAAGTTGTTAATGACCGCTTTTAAAACATCCATTGGTATATCAGAAACTTCCAAATCTTTGATCTCCTTAGAGTTGTTTGGCACTTAGCTAAGTTAGAAGGCATTGGATTGGAAATGGCTCTCTGTTGCCCATATTTTGGTCCAGTGATTTTCTACTGCCGACTTCTCTGGCAGCTCTCTTGTATGAACGTCTCTCCTCAGATTCTCGTAGAACATCTTCTGGGTTTTGGAAAACTCCTGATTGACTTTTTACCTTCTAAAGCTTCTGGTATAGCGAGGCAATCATTACGAATTGATGCCGAGTTGTTTGAAAGTATCTATAACATCAGTGATATTTTTATTTTCGTTTTTATAGAGCGTATGATTACAAAATGAGAGTCTGGGCATATGAAGCTTCATAGATCACAGGAGGTCCTAGACGGCCAGGATTTTCGAAACTACCTAAAGTTCCGGACGCCAGCGCTCTGGTTTGTGTTTTTTGTTGTGAACACCTCCATATAAATTTATCAATACCTTTTTAAGTTTACGACTAATTGGTTGAGCATTTCCTTCACATATAAAAATATTCATCATTCCATTATCGACTTGTAATCAAACGAATGAAAAAATAATTGATTATTAATGGTTTCTTAAATTCGATATACTTATACATTCATTTAATAGAAGTGCTAATAATATAAGAGCAGAACAGATTAATAATACAATTAAAACATTCTGCCCATTCTAGCAGCTGATACGTCGCGACAAGTTTAAAAAGAAACAGACCATGAAAGGAAACAGGGCCAGGAGCAGAAAGAGGAAAGGCGTTTACAAAAGAAGCAATTTTTAAAACGAACGCACCAAGTTATTTTCTTCTGGAGTAAATATTTAGTTTTTAATAATAATTCTGAGTAAATAATTAGAAAAATAGTTACTGGTGATTTTTTTACCGACGAATCATTAAAATATACAACATTTGCATGCATTAGATTAAGAGTATCCCAAGGTCGGTGAAAATTCATATTCCGTACGATAGAAATATTCTGGCTATTGGAGCAGCTATCATTTTGATGGCTGGAGAAAGGGCTGGAGAGGGAGAAGAGTAAGAGCGGGAAAGAGAGAATGAGAAGCCAGATAACGAAAATCGAGCGAGGGAAAGCAAGAACGAGAAAGGGCCAGAGAACCAGAAAGAACGGCAAAAGGTCATAACTAGGGAGAAGGAGAACGAGATAGAAAACGAGAGGGAAAACAAGGAGAACCAGAGGGCGAAGGGGAGGGAGTGCGAGAATGAGAGCGAGAGGGCAAGAAAGAGCGGTAGATGGCGAATGGGCAGAAAAGAAAAGAGCGAAGCGGTGATCATCACCGGAACGGATTGTAAAAGCGGATCACAAACGTGTGCGACGGGGGTTATACGCAGGATGTGTCGATGCGCGATAAGCACTACAGCGTGTATCTTCTTGCAGTAGAATTCATAATGAAAGGCCCAGAGTGATCAAGACATGACAAAACCATGTCAAAAAATATGCTATCTTGTATTTCTGACGAGTGCCTCGAGGCAACCTTACTCTTGAAATCTTAAATGTAAATGTATCAACTTCTTCGAACAACGATATAAAAACAGCGTTGGAAATTTTTATAGTTTGTGTTTATTGCATGAATGCCTGAAGTACGACTAACGTTACATTTTTAGTGTCGTTTAATTAAAACGATGCAATCTTTATATTTTGTTATGGGATTTTAAATGGTGGTGACAAGGAAGTAAGAGATTGTCGCCCCTAAATTGACATCTTCTGGCAAGATAGAGACGTTGCGACACTCAATATTTACACTTTCGAACTTTTGTTCTCGATATTCCCAGCACTGGCATAGATTCAATTGAATCGATCAATCGTCACTGTAATTATTAAAAATGTATGCGCGTTATGTAGAAACTAGACTACTGGCAAATAAAATATCAATAGATTTTCGAAATGTTAACTCGATTTTTATCAATCGAGTTTACATTTCAAGCGCAAAATTTTAGTTTATTCTGACATTCCTTATGGCTTCTCTGTAGAACTGACACAGAGGAAAAAAAACTACACTACTTTTAGCTTATTGAAATAAATGAAATATTATATGTTTATAACAAAAAATTTGAATAATTATTATTACATTAATTTATTAAAAATCTGAGGAAGAGTTTGAATACAAGTCAAAAGCATATTACTTTAATATTTGCGTGTATTCATACAAAAATCTATTTAGTAAACATAATAATAATAATAATAATAATAATAATAATAATAATAATAATAATAATAATAATAACAATAACAACAACAACTCTCCAATAAACCTCTCCATGATAGATTTCCCCATACTCTAAAAAATTCCGACTACGACGCGACGCCTCAGTGCGATGGCTCAGAGATGGGGCTCTATTTGGAGAGACTGAGGGTTTCATTCAAGCAATTCAGGACCAAGTTATTTCAACAAATAACTACAAAAGATTTATTGAAAAACTAGAAGTTAATGACGAATGCAGAGTATGTCATCGATCATCAGAGACAATAGACCATCTCATCACTGGGTGCAAACCCAGTGCATCGCGAACACGGAGTATCTACATTGGCACAACCTAACTGCAAATATTGTACACCAAGCACTGGCAACCAAACATGCTCTACTGGCAGAAGAGGAAATCATCCCTTATCATGAATACAAAGCCAAATCCTTCATAGAAAGTAAACAGTTCAAAATGTATTACGACCTTCCAATACATACTGATAAAACGATCCCGGCAAATAAACCAGACATTCTACTACATAACGAACAGGAAAAGAAAGCATTCATCGTTAATGTTACACACTCTGCAGATCACAACATCAATAAGGCAGAAACAGAAAAAATCACAAAATGCATTCCCCTATCAATAAAATATAAAGAAATATACAAACTTGAGTCTGTTGAAATTATACCAATTGTAATAACAGCTACAGGTCTGGTTAACAAAAATCTAAAGTATAGCCTAGAGGCCCCTCAAACCATGAACGCCGGGTGAGAAACCCCCGAGAAAAAAGAAATAATAATAATATTTATTGAGTCACATATACAATTTCAAACGTGTATGACGAGAATCCCATAGATTGGGCGTGCCGGAGGTTTTTTTAGAAGTTCTATTTATTCTGTTGGCAATTCTATTTATGTTATTTATGTTTTCAGTTGACCAATTAACATGTTAACAAAATATAATTCAAATGCGAGTATTTCGACATTGATGATTTATTTGCCAAACAATTCGTTAGGAAAATGTACTTCCAATTTGAAATCGAAATATTAAAGTTCAATGTCAACAATTCAATCCCATGTAAGTGTAAATCAATTTCAAGTTTCAAAGCTGAATGGTCAATAGAGTTCTGCACTGCAAATCATCTCTGACGGACTTGTCACAATACATAAAAGGCCTAATCTAAACAATGAAAGTATGCCGGAAGTGTCAGACTCATTTAAAATACCCATCTAAGTCTTCAAAATTTTAAATAAAACAGAATCCAACAAACAACCCAAAGATAATATCACATAGATATTTACAATGAAAAATAAAAAATAAGAATACATATAAACAACGTAATAACTTTAAAAAAATTCAAGCATATAATTAAATCAGAAAAGTAATTCTGGAGTACATTTGAAGATCACAAAAAATTCTAAGCGATAGTAAAAAACAACAACAAAAAACACAACTTAAGTCATTATTTAGTAATACAATTGTTTAAGTCGTAATGTGCTAAGATTTAAATAAACGGCATCCTTGAAGAGTAGAAGTGACCAGACTTTATTAAGACAATCTGCCAATCCCAGAGATAGCTGCAGAATCCAATGCTGAGAAAAACAAAGCATATTCGAAATAAATCTAAAATAAGTAATCTTCTAAGTAAATACGGAAAAAATGGAAAAAATATCAGGACCCTATACAGTCAAAGAAGTTTAGATTTCGATCATAGTAAGATAACTTAATCATATCGCATTATCTGTATTCTGGGCAAACAAAATACTACTCGGCAAATTGTGCAAATAAATATATCAGGTCTAAAGCAAAAATTGCAAGGAGAACGTAGAGGAGACTTGAGAACGACAGATTGCTCAAAATATAAGTAACTAATATATTTAATTAATAAGTATAATTCCTGTTCAAAACTAACATCTCCTATGCACTTATCGGCATTAAAATTACCACTCAATTAACGTTAATAACAACCCTATTGACAATTTATTTATAGATCTAATAATAAATTCAATAACCATGCACATTATAAATATTAAAACATTCCAACAATAATATACAGCTATTCAAAACTTTATCATAACCTCTTAAATACAATTATGCAGACTCATCACAATGAAGAAATGGTCACCATGAATTAAAATGCCACAGAAACAGCAAGAAAGGGCATAATTACATTACGAAGCAAAATTTTAAATCTGATATGCTTTACGAAAACATACTCGCAAACTAACCAGAACATCATTATAAATACCAGGCTATATTACCTACAGATCTGTTCAAAGCAATGCAGATGGAGTAGGAGGAATAATTTTAATAAAATCAATTGTGTGATTTTATCAAATATTATTCACCCAAATCTTTGTTTAGAAGCTCAGGCAGTCATGATTTCTCATAATACGGCAATAGCAATAATAGCAGCATTCAAACCTTCAAATGTAAAACTACAGAATACAATCTCACTCCTCGAGCTTCTTAATCTCTCTCTAATAATAGGTGATATTAACTCAAATCATATTAAATAGTGATGTACCTCAAACCAAGTAGGAAACTCTTCATTTAAAGATTAAAAACAATTAATATAAAATAACACATGAGAAGTGACACATTACTATGACTGAAAAAAAATATCCTTCATACTTGATTCACAACTATATTACCTAAAAATGTGCCACAAATGCAGACACTAATAACACAGCAGTAACTGTTCCCACACACTGAATCAACCTCCAATACAATGGCTCACTAAACCTGAATACTATCAAACAAATATAAGGGGAAAATTCTGTAATGAAATAAAGTCGTCCCACAATTTAAAATACTAAACACCTCCTTTATATCATGTCTGCGTTCAAACTTGATACACTCGTCTCAACAATCTTTTTATTTGACAGACACCAAATAGCATAACGCATTCTAATTAAACATTGTTTAAAAAGTATATTTAAAGTTAATATTTATGTCAAGAAATATCAAGAGTGAAAAGTAGTTTGAGCAAATTAGATTTATGATCAGAAATTGATACGGTAAGTACTTACGTCAACATTCCGCCAATCTGAATAATTCATATATTATAGGTTAGATAACCAGCGTTTAACTCGCGAAAAGCCGTATTTCACTTACTAAGAAGTTCGTCTAAGTCTAAGAGAAGTATTCCGTGCATGTCAAGTGTCAGAGAACGAAGAGCAAAGAGCAAGCATCAAAAGAGAGCCGCTAATTTCAAAGATTTCTGGCGTGGTAGCCTCGGCAAACCAAGCTCTTAAGGTAAACAAAGAGAATGGAGTTAAGGACAAATCAAGTCATAGAAAAAAATACAAGAAATTAGTTTTGATGAGTGGTTTATTATTAAATATAGTACCTCCGTTCAAATTACAGGTGTCCATCTGGGACATGACATGTTTCGTACTTTTGATATGTAACATTTCGGACATGCCTCCTACACATCACACCAGAAAGAACAAGTTGAACTATGTCTCCATCATGAAATTCAAAATATTTTAACGTTATCTGATAAAAAACTCAAAGTAACGATACTTTAATGCAAGTCGTGCAAAATTTCATGACAAATGAAACATTTTCAATGGTAGTAGTCTCCAATCCGATCCTTACACTCTCCAAAAAGGCCTTCGACAAGAATTAGCATTGTCCCCAGTTTATTCAACTTATTCACAAAACATCTACCCAATTCCAAAGAAGTCAACATCTCCGAGTTTCCAGATGATACCACATAATACTTACCAGACTGCACTTTACACTATAAGAAACAAAATTCTTCCACAGTTTCATAAAAAGGGCTTTTGTTTCAGATACCTTTGTAGTTGGTGGGTAGTGACAAAATATGTACTAAAGCGGAATTGCATTTCAAGAATTACATGAAAATATACAATTTAATCACGATTTCATGCAATTCTTTTCACATTACCACACATAATCACTTTGACATCACTGACTCTTGAGTGAGTGTTTGAGTGTTGATTTTGGGTGCAAAATACCCAAGCCATTAGGCTAGAAAATGCAGTGCATTTTATATCCCCGGAAGGGGAGGTGTTCCTTTCTTAGAACGTCAGATCCGGTACCGATCTGTAGGTCAGCTTGAGAGGGTTCCTAACTTCAGATATTTCCCCCGCAGGGAACCTCCAAGGCCGGAAAATTGCTGTGCTTCAGAATGGTTTCCTCACATGTGTGATCGTGTAGTGAATGTTGATGAGAGGTACAAGAAGTGAGAAGGGGACAAATATGAGGAAGATACGATCGCGCTCGGTCAGTGGCCCTAATGTTAATGAATTGATCGGCGATCTCGGAAAATTGCCAATCACAACAACCTAACCAGGAGAGGTGGCTCAGTGCATCTACTGATGCCACTGCAGTGCTTCTAATCAGAGGTCCTAGGTTCGAGTCCCGACAGTCACAAGATATTAGAGAGCAGTACCCTACCAAACCCTACCCTACCAAGAGCAGTATCCTACCAAACGGGCCACAGGCCGCGCGTGCGATCTTTCCTACCTCTTCCTTTTCCTAACCTCTCCCCTTACACATTTACACTAACATGCACTACACTACCGCACATGTCGGGAGCCCAGTCGGGAGCTTAGAGCTTGTCCCGGCTGGGGCGGTGTTCCGCTGGTTGGACGGTCCTGGTTAGGGGGAAACCTCACTAGCCGACGGTAGGTCGGCGCCGGATCTTGCCATCCGGCGGGGGAAAATCACCGCCATCTCCAGAGAAAAAGCATGCACTACACTAACTGGACTAATGACCAAAGCAGTTGACGCGCCCGGAAACACGAAAAAATCAATCAATCAATCAACCGGCTGGGGCGGTGCTCCGCTGGTTGGAGATACCTGATTCGGGAAACCCCGCTAGCCGATGGTAGGTCGGCGCCGGATCTCGCCATCCAGCGGGAGATTACCGCTCCCTGCAGATAAACATGCACTACACTTAAGAGACTAATGATCTCAGTAGCTGACATGCCCGGCATCACTAGCAACTAACTAACCATCTTCCGGACAGAAGTTGAAATGGACCCAGCTCTCTAGTTCTACAGGCTCTATGCGCGGCGCCGCATTCGAGCGGGGCGCGAGAGCCTGGCGAGCAGATACGCGCTAACATCGGCTCTTTATGGGCTTTCCGATCCCGTTCTTGTTCGCGCGGCCGCCAGCGAGGGCGCCGGCAGGTGGTTCGCACGGAACGGCCACGCGGCCGCGCCGCCCGACGCGTTTTGTTCTTGGCCGCGCTACATAAACGCTTCGCTGAGCTTTCCGACGCCGCCCGGTTTTGGCTTCTTTTTGTTTTGTTCTTTGCCCGCGGTGTTCGTGGCGTTGAGGCGCTGCGGCGCCGGCGCTCCGGGCGCCGCACAGTGGGCAGGATCTCAAAAGAAAGGCGAAATTTGAAAGGGCGACTCGCTAGAAATGTCTCTGTGATCAACATTCGACATTTCTTCAGAACGCATATTTGTATTATAATGAAGTTATTTACTTACTTTTTTCTTCATTTATACAGTCTCTCTAGGCTCTCTATAGGCTTTCAAATATATTTATCTTTATTCTTTGAATTTATATTAAATTATTTAAGCATCGATTTACCATGTTCACTTTTCAAAATCACAATTTAAATAACATTTTCTAACTTTAATATTTTTATTAAATATTTAAGTTACACAAAAGGATTTAAAATACCAAACAACGGTGAGTGTTCACATAAAAAGAGCTGGTTGCGAAACTTTTAGTCGCGGAATCCTTCATTTATTGTTTCCGTTAAAGTCACTCACCAGTTTTTGCTGTTTTTAATGCAAAATAAATACACATTTGTTCGTTTATCCCATCACGGAAGACCATCGTTCACTGGCGGACGGGGGTTGTACCAATCTCAACACGTTTTTTCTCCACACCGACATCCACCTGAAATTGAATTGCTTATTTCCAGTATGATGTATCGACATGAAACACAAGTTTTTAGAAATGAAAACAATTGACATTCAGCCTTATAGTTCAAGATAGGATTCAACTGTTTTCGGGTACCGTTTAACATGGCAGAAATGTCATTTTTAGCACAATATTTTCCAGTGTGATGGAGAAACGTCTCCAGAAAATATATATAAAACAAGAAATGAAGCGGAAACGGAGATGTAACGGACGAAAAAAGCTCATCAGTTTATCAGATTAAACCACGTAAAACACCGACACGTGATTTCTTATACAGGTAGTAGTTGGCATCAAATAAGCAAGTGTTGAAAATTCTGTTTCCCAACGTCGGCCCAAACCTCGAATCCCTTCGTCTATGAAGCGTTTCTAGTGAACTCGCAACTTCATGCGCTATCGTAGCTTATATAAATTCACATATTGAAATAGACATACATACACACATACATAATTAAATGCACACAAACACATAAAATCGTTCATACATAACACTAATCAAGAACGACACATTTTCATATTATGTACCACCCCAATTTTGGGTGATCTTGCCCACTGTGCGTTGGGGGTGCCAAGGCGGCGCTGGGCGCGTGTCGCGGGCGCGCTTTCGTTGCTCTACAGCACCGCTAAACGCTGGAATTCCGGTCCGCCAGCTCACGCTGCACGTCTCCGGAATCGTTCAATGGCCGGCACCGGCGCCAACCCCGAAGCCGTTCTTCTCTGTGTGACGATCTCTACTTCCTGAAGGGGCTCATACACCTTTGGATATGAAGACACGTTTACATACCAATTTATCCCTTCTGATAAATACACCGGCAGCGGAGGCTCAGTGCATCAACTGATGTCATTGCAGTGCCTCTGGCCGGGAGGTCCTAGGTTCGAGTCCAGACGGCAGCAGGATTTTCGACACTAGCTTTTCAGCTAGATCGAATTCAGTCGCTGTCTGGCGACTTGCATGAGAATTCTAGCGACCGGCTGCTCCGATCGGTAGTTTTCCCGTGATTTCTCCGCAAAACACCAGGAGAATGCCGGAGCAGTACCGTAACAAACGGGCCACAGGCCGCGCGCGCGATCTTTCCTTCCTCTTCCTTGTTCTATCCTCATCCCTTACACACACACACACACACACACACACACACACTAACATGCACTACACTACCATACATGTCAGGAGACCGATCGGTGACTTAGAACTTGTCCCGGTTGGGGCGGTGCCCCGCGGGTGGGAGATACCTGGTTGAGGAAAACCCCGTTAGCCGACGGTAGGTCGGCGCCGGATCTCACCATACAGCGGGGAAAGACCACCGCCACCTCGCCAACAACAACACGCACGACACGTACGGGACTAATGATCATATTAGTTGACGCGCTCAGAAACACTATCAATCAATCTGATAATCAGGAGGGTCTATGGCCACATCTCCGCAAGTAGGTCATCGATGACACCCGGCGGTTTCTAGGTTTCTTCGGTGTACACGTTGATGATTGACTGTATCCTGAACAGGTTGTGATAGCCTAGCCGGTGATAGGTTGTGATAGCCTACCTCCACCGTTGCCTCTCCAGTATCGTTGACTGGGAGGTCCTGCGTTTGGAGTACCAACGGTGGAGGATTTTCGACACTACTGGATTGAATTCTATCAATGTCGGGAGAACTTTAGCGGCCAGCTGCTATGATCGTTAATTTTTGCGGTTTCTCCGAACAATGATGGGACAGAACATTAACAAACAGGTCACGGATAGCCTTTGCTTCCTCAGATATCCCATGGTAGAATACCATACAGTGCACTATCACACATGTCGAGAGATCAGCTGGGATCTCATTCAGCCTATCTCGGCTGAGGAGGAATAAGCTCTTAGATCCCGACTGGAGGAGATACGTGGATGATGGAAATCCCGCCAAACATGTCAGATCTCACATTTCAGCTGATAGAGACACCTCCCCGATACTTTCCCTGATTATAATATGCATCACAGTTACGAGACTAATAACTTACGTTGTTGAATTGATTCTCACTCACCTGTAACCTGAATCGGGTGGAGGTTCATGAACTTATGAAGATGTTAAGCACGCCGCGACCCGGGTGATATAGGGCATGAGGCACCTTCTGGATACGGTTAAAATGAGACACGCAAACACGGACGGGTAAAATAATCAGATATCCTGAACATGTATGTCTCTTAATGCACGGCGTAATCCCCGGCGACTGGGTAAGGAATCCACTATCAGCAATAACTATATTTTGTTCAAATTTTTCTGGTTGTACAGGTTTATAGGATCAAAATACAACTTATCATATTAAACAAGTAAGTTATAAAAGTAACCCTCACTGATTTTTTCATGAACTTTCTAATTGTGGGCACTAAACATCAAAACCATATCTATTTTTCAGCACAATGTCATAATCATTATATTTACAATTGGAATATTGGACTATGCATATCTGAAATCTCCCTTTTGTGGATGAATTAAATTAATAATATTGTACGCAATATTTGTGCCTCCAAGTAGACATGTCAAAACGAAATTGAAGTCATATTTCTTTTCAAAGTTGGAAAGCAACACGCTACTCTCCTTTTAATATTAACTCGAAATACTAATGTTTATAAATTAATAAAAACGAAGGACTCAGAAGGGTGTCTAGCCGCAAATTAAGCGAATTCTCATATGTTAATTATTAATTACATCTTTAGTTCTGTCTGAGTGCAACGACAATTTCACAGACGATTGTTTAAGTTCGTACGTTAAAACTTCTTGCAACTCAATCTCGAGAGCACTGAGCAATCTCGAGAGCAACCGCGAGAGCGAGCGATAAACACGTCCGTCGTCTATCGAGGCTCCGAGCGAACTCTCCCAAATTAATGCTAATATTTCATGCTCTGCTTGCTCGTATCTCATCAGAAATTCGTTCGACGGAACAAATGCGAGCAAATAAATTTTGAAGAAATATATTAATTCACGTTACGAGGCATATATTTTAGACACGCACTTTACTCCTGTGAGACACAACAGTAATTTCAATTCACTATATTTCCACAACCAGCAGAATTTATATATATATATATATATATATATATATATATATATATATATATATATATATATATATATATATATATATATATATAGTTCACTTTCTATAACATTGTCGGCAGAGTACATCTCATGTCTGCAAAAAATCAAGAAAACACCTTCATATTACGAAATATCGTTAAATGAACTTTATATTTCACTTATAGTCGAGACACAAATGCAGAAACAAGTTTAATCTTACCTCAAGGGCAAAAGGAATGTGAGCGTACATATCAATGGATATGGGTTTGTATGAGCACAACATTACACTTTATAACAAATTGCAAAACTATATTCCTGTAAACGTAAAACTTCACTACATCGTTTTTCTTTGTTTTCCAATGGTCCCACAAAGCCTGGGCACTCAAACAATTGAGAGGGTTGTCCTCCGCAACCCTTATGTGCAGCACTACCATCACTTTAATGTTACATGATTGACTGTCAACTAGGCACTCGGTTTCAATGTTACGAAAATTCACGTCGATCTCAATATCAAGAAAGTCATTGTTATTCTTAATCACAGTAGTTTTTCATGAAATGACCTCTGTCATCTGTTTTTGTGGAAACTTGTCGAGTTTTCTTGTGACTTATCTTGTTACTCTCCCAAAGCCCCTCATTTGATGGTATTGCAATGCGAGTAACGGTAGCCTGCATCGGTGCAATCACACGCAATCTTATTTGACATTGTGCTGTGCGTATTTCGTTAAATGTTTCTCTATTCGAAACTTACGGGAAAATTATTCACATAGAATTTGTGTAGACCTTACTTTTAACTGGGCAGAATTTTTAAAATTACCTTGTATTTGATGTAGAAAAAATGTAATTCGATTAAATATAATTTTATATAATTTTATCGCTTAGTATATTTGCATTCACTACAGTCTGCACAGAAACGTATACATCGTTTGAGGTTCAAATACCTTCACATGCATGCACTATTAGAGCTGATGTTATCTGTCACCTAATTTTCGGAAAACAATATTTGAGTATTGTGAACACTGACATATTCATTATCCATGGTAATGTAAGTCCCTGTAACGCACATACGACAGTCCTCTACCTCCGAAATTTTCAGGAAAAAACACAATCTCCCGATTTGTGAATAAAATGAATGCCTATCAAAAAACCATTTACAGAGCTGTGAAATAGAGAAAATCATTCTCTCAGCGTATTTCGGAAACTGACGAAATTTCTAATCATATCGGGATGTAAAATCTGATCTTACGCTCAGTAAACACACGAGAAACACCGATTATATAGAACACCGGTTTAATTGGTCAACTTTCTCTCCAGGTCCACATACTCATTCCTTACACACTTATATATGGGTATATATGGGCTTTATCTCAGACGCGAATGACCTTTTCCTGTTTTCTAATCTTAAGTTCTCATATTCTTCAAAAAAGATTGTATTCATTATCCTGACTTCAGTTTTGCGTAAATTCATTATGTTAATGGGCCTTGCGACCTTGTTGCACAAAATACTTAAAACAAAATTAAAGTGACGGGAAACCTACAATGGCTGAAACACTACGAATGGGACCGCGTGAAGATTATAAGTCCAGAGAAGCCCTTCTCGATACTGGAGCCTAATCCTCGAATTTCTCGAAGGCCTGAACCCGTGTTCGGCTCAGCTGCAAGACTGAAGACCCTGCATAGCGCAGCTGCGTCGAAACATTACTCTTCAAAAATGAGTTTCGTCCTTCCTGCGGCGCTGCATCGCTTTGGCCAAACACTATCCGCGTGCTTGTGGTGCAGCCAACGTCTTTATAGATTAGTGGTTTGCCACGTCATCTTAGGAATTCGTAGAAAAAGCTGAACATTATAACAGTAAATGTGTATGTATATGTATATATATATATATATATATATATATATATATATATATATATATATATATATTCATAAACTTATTTCCAACAATCATTCAAACGATCAATTTCGCTCAGTCGCCTGTGCAACATTTGACTCTCGTACCCATATAAATGTGTTAAAGATAATTTACACAAAGAACATTAAAAATGTTTTGGAAACATTTTCTGAGAATTAGGTGTGATTATTTTTTGAACAATTACAACTATCAATTTTACATTTTAAAAATTTTCTCAAGTTCTCAGAACCAACATCACAAATTCTAATTCCCCAAAAGTTCGGTTTTAATTAATGTGAATGATATTAAAATCCAAAGAGAAGCAAAGATGTACTTCAGAATATTAGATGAAAAATAATAAAAACAAATATTAAATATAAGAAAACAAAATTATCCTTCCCTTTTTGCAATCATTGGTATATATCGTTATTCTATCGATCAGACACTGGGGCATATTTGACTCTCGTGCTTCAAAGCAACCTTTTTTTTTTATTTAAGGTCGCTTTAACATCTGGTCATTAGCGACCACTAATGGCATTAACGTTAGGCAACTATGAAGGTGAAACGAAATGGTGACGATAAGGGGTGAAAGGACGAACACAGATACAACCATGTCCGAGGCGTGACTAGAACCCGCGACCCTTCGGTCCGAGATCAATACGACACTACAGCCTTAGCGATCTCGGCCACCGGGCCGACAAAGCCATCCTTCATTATCATTGACACCCTTTAAAATATTATTATCCCATAGAGGTCGATATTGACCCCGTTGAAGCACCTGATTTAATGTATAAGCAGACGAAGTTCGTGCTTACGTCCCCTCGAAATAGGAGTAATGTTTTTTTTATAGAAAACTTTGTATTTCATTAACTGTAAAAATAATGTTTATCTTTTTTATTAATTACTTAATTTTTTGAAAAATATATTTAATTCGGACTAAAAATCATGTAGACTTAAAATGCATACTTAGAGTATTTGTCATCGTATTTTCTAATTGCTTAGATTTTAAGGGACCGGTTTTTCAATACTGATAAATATCACTAGCCTGCGAATTTAAACTTTGTGTTTGTTGCGTCAAATAAAAAACGTCATTTTATAAAATGTCAATGTGGTGAATTCTAATTTGCAATCAATTTACTTCTATCGCGTCAGGTTTTCTTGCAAAATCACTTTACATGTATTGTATAATTACGCAAATTTTATCACAAACGTTTTCATAATACTTTTTTTTTATTTTAAAGAAAAAATATTTAATATACACAACTTGTAGAAATCAATGTGTATGGTTTTTAATTCAGGTCACCAGAGTGTTTTTGCTTCATTTTTTCTTGTTTTCTTCACTATTGGAAAAACAAACGTCACACCCGTTTCTGCGTGAAAAATACTCATGTGCCATGTTCTTTTATGTTTGTCTTCAGATATTTCACGCTTTAACATCCAACAATAGTCTGCTTCAGCGTCCTTGATACCTCCTTTCGATATCCACCACATCCTTGTGAAATCGTTCGCCTTGTTCTTTTCTCAAAAATCCTAGATTTTCATGGAAATAATCTAGGTGAGAAAACAAGAAATAAATTTTCATACTCATGTTACAACCAAGGTACTTGTATGCTTCAAACATGTTTGCCACAATGTTTTGGTAATTGGGATGCTTGTTACCAAGAAATTTTTAAACAAATTCACAGAAATATATCCATGCTGTTTTCTCCTTTTCATCCATGGAGTTTTTAAATGCTGCATCTGACATCATTTTTTTATCTCTGGACCATTAAATATAACATCTTTTAATTTTGCTTCAAATTGTATTGAGAATTTCTCACATATGTACTTGAAACAGTTTCCTCCTTATTTAAAGTCTTTACGAATTGTTTCATTAAACCAAGCTTAATGTTGAGAGGTGGCAGCAAAACATTAAAAGCACTCACAAGGTTTTGGCGAACAACATTCTTACACCGATTTCCAAATGTTCTCGAGGTGGCCAATCCTTCTTATTCCAGTGATCAACTCGTGCCCTGCTATCTCACAAGCAAAAAAGCAAGGACTGTTGTGTTCACTGTAGTTTACTTGCAATAATTTTAGTTGCAAATTTGCGTATGATTCTATAAGGATCACTGAATAGGCAACAGGTACTGAACCAAAAACGTTTCCATTATGAAGGAGAACATTCTTAAACTTCGCATGAAAGCATCAATAATACTTTGGATGATTTGGATCTTAGTAAATCAATATTTCTCCTTGATTGTCAATATATGTTTGCAAATAAAAGTATCCAAAGCTTTTTTATGACAATCATTTATTCCAGCAATTGCACAACGTTTCGTAACTAGTTTTGTTCCATCATCAGGCGCTAAAATGTAGAATAATGGTTTCTGTGTCCTATTATTTTAGTACCTGATGATGTAACAAAACTAGTTACGAAACGTTGTGCAATTGCTGGAATAAATGATTGTCGTAAAACACTTTGGATACTTTTATTTGCAGATTTGGATCTTAGTTGGTTCATGGTTTGGATATCCAAATTTTAGAATAATCAACAGGCAATCCCAGGTACACCAGGCGCATGAGGGACAGGTAAAATGGGTCTCCAAACTACTGGATACACAATTTGCTTTTTATTTTGGGAATTGTACCCATTTACATCACACAAATAAAAGTTGCAGTCACTACTATGGTTTGACTGTTCTCTCCCCAAACCATAGGCATTCCAAAAGATAGCAACAGTCTTTTGCCGGTGACCCAATGACGAAGATCTTCAATGCATACTCTATATACTTTGTGGCTTGCCCAATATTTACTTTGACCTCCGAGATTGATTTCAAAATAGGCAAAATTAAATGGTACGTGATACGAACTTTCTGACTTTGAATTTTATTTCAGCATGCTAAAATTACCCCCAAAACATTAAAACTGTGGAGGCAGCTATTTCATCGCAGTTCAGTCAGTGTATTCTATTTTTCAACTAATAAGAATCAATTATTTATTAATGGATTTCGAAATTCCTGCTGGTCTTTAAGCTCTCAAATTTCTAAATGAGAGTGAAAGAACATTGATTGACATGTTAATAATGCAAAATTTCCCGGCTAAAAGTAAGTATTTTGATTTTTTGGCGGAGGGCATTGTTTGGTCATGCTTAGGGCCTCAAGATGTTAACCTGATCATGTCTACACCGCTACAGTTTGGGGTTTGCAAAAACAGACGAGTTTTGCTCTTGCAGAGTAATGTACACCTCTCCTGCTTCACGACGATTTATGGCCATGAAATGACAATGCATCTTTACTATCATTATCATCATTATTATTTGTTAACAACATATTGTGTAATGGTGGTTTTTACATCTGAGAAACTCATCGTACTAAATTGCCACGAGATTCCTCCGTAAGAGGATGGTCTAGGTTATTTCTGATCTTTGAATTGATCTCACAAATCCTTCTACAACTTTTGAGCATCTCTAATTGTTTATTCATCTGATATAAAAAATACTACAATTTTTATTGAACGAATTTTTTATAATTCATTAAATTATCTATTTCTACTTATTAACATTGGTCTTATTATTTCATTTTCTTAATTGTAATATTCAAGATTTATAATAGTAGTTTATGCGGTATGGAAGTTAACTCTGCATTCTACTTCAGAATGACACTGAGAATATGTTCTGTCAATGTGAAGTTCAAAACATGTTACAGGCATATTTACTCTTTTAGAATTATGCAAACCTGACCGACAATTTCACTTGATAACAGGTCTGACGAATGCAATTCTATGCAAATATCTAACTTCACCTGCTTATGCATCAAACCAAATGCATGTTATTTAAAAATGTATGAACTTTAGATATCTAGGCAAATAGCTAAATAATAATAATTAAAAATATTTTACTGAAAGACCACAAAGCATAAAATAACCACAATCTAATGGACAATAATAGTACTCAGTAATAAGATTAACTAACTGCATTAACAATAATGTAAAAAAAAGCAGAAAAAATGAAGGGCCAAATACATTTTCTGCTCACCTGCAGTAAATCTGCTTTTGACCAAACTTGCACTTGACGTTGTCGAGTTGTCCGGTTTATATATGTCTCTTTATTCACCGCCTGTAATTCATCAGAGGTTCCCCTGAATTATGGTCTCTACTAAAAACCACTGACCTCGAGAAACCCCACCTCACTCGCAACAGTCCAGCGTAACATGCCGCAGGAAAACGACTCAAATCGTACGTTTTATCAAAATCATGGGGGAGGAATATAAACAGACAACACAAGATGTAACCTCTAATTGATGGATGTTTGTACTGAATTGCATCATAATCTCTGTGATTACCGTTCTCTTGTGGTTTAACTTGTCCATTAGGTCTTTGTGTATGTTCATATTTGTAATGCATAAAAGAAATTTCTTTCATCAGAAAGAAACCTAATAACATACATAACAATTCAATGTTTCATAACATTTCTTTGTTACAGAAAGTACGTTTCATTTAGAATCTCTTAGAATGTGTTCTGCCATATAAAATGCTAAATTAAATGCATGGATTTACCAAAACAATTAGTTTAGTTCTTACAAAAACAGATGCAGTATTGGTTGCCGAAAATGAAGATGATCTACAACGACTTCTCCATGAATTTAATAAACTCTTCAGAAACTGTAATTTGACGATCTCCATCCAAAAAACTAAAAGTATGATAATAGCGAAAGATCCTATTCGATGTAAGCTCGTGGTAAATGGTCAATCAATAGAGCAACTATTAGAAACAAAATACTTGATGATAGTGATCACAAGCTCAGGGCAGATGAACGAGTTAAAAGAACAAGTCTTGAAAGGAAACAGAATATCCGGCTTCATAAATTCCTCAGTGTGGTACAACAAATATTTGAGACAAGACTCAAAAGTAAGAATATATAAATCAGTACTTAGACCGATTTTAACATATGCAGCAGGAACACGAGGTGAAACAAAAATCATGCAACGTCAGCTAGAAGTGGAAGAAATGCGTGTGAGGAAAATTTTAAACAAAACGTTCTTGGCTAGAGAAAGAAATGATAACATTAGAACATGAGCAATTAGTCCCATTTCCAAATGGATAATATCACGTAGGGGAGAATGGAATAAACACATTGATAGAATGAACGAAGACATAATTGTAAGGGTCTCGAGAGACAATAGACCTGTGGGAGGAAGATAACCCGGAAGACCGAGGCGACGATGGCACGAATGCTTTTAAATCCAAGAATGGAACAGGCCTATGGCCTACTAAGAAGCACAAGAAGAAGAAGAAGAAGAAGAAGAAGAAGATTAACACAATATTATTTTTACGATACAACAATTTAAAATATCTATCAATATTAAAATGTCTATCAATAATAAAATATCTAACAATAAATTAAAACATCACACATGCACTTATCCTACGTCTCACGTGTGTGTCTAACGGTCTATGGGAATTTTATCACCGACCTTCAGAATCAATCTAAAATAATTTAACTAAACTATACATTAATAAATTGTTGCAATTTAAACTTGCACATTTTTAATTTATTTGCGTATTTAGAGAAAAGCCGTATTTCATAAAATCTTTACTTCTCATTACTTTTCATTGATACTCATACAAAAGTGACAGCATTAACAAGACTTTAAACTCCGTCTATCACCGAATGAAACGTGTTTTCGGGGGACGAAACAGCGTGGACTACTGTTTCAAAAGGTATGTTTTATATGTCACTAATATAATTTAAGTTATTGACAATTCTTCATTAGGTAGTTAAAAACTGTACCCTAAAGCGTCGTTTATCCTGTGGATCGTGTAAGAAACTTTTTGCTTCTAATTATCTTATGATATGAATCATAATGATTTTTATTAAAAGTGAAGAACCTTTAAATATTTGGATAGTAAATGAAGTACAATTTGAATATTTTTTGACCACTTTAAATAAGCACAGTGTGTAAAAAATACGCAATCAATGAAATATAATCAATCTGATACTGATATTTATAATTATAACACACGGCGTAGAAATCATGTTCAAGTGTCAGTATCAACAGCTCAATTCAAGAAATCCACATACAATACATGTAAGTGACTTTACAACGCATTGACATATGAAATTGAAAAATTAAAATCGGTACACAAATTTAAGTTAAAAGTAAAACGTTTAAGTTAAAAGTTATGCACAACGTCGCAATAGTCGAAGTGCGGAAAGATAAGGGAATGTATAGCAATTATTTTATATTGATATCGCAATAATTAAATAATATTTGAAAAAATTACATAAATGACATTACGCTGCACAACGAAACTTAATTGTTTATTCTAAAAGTGAAACAATAGGCAATTCTTACTGATATTGTTGTTAAAATCTCTTTACAGAATTATTCCACCACACTTAATCGCATGATAAATATATGGACATTGATAGATTTTGATCTCATTCCAGATAAACTTGTCAAGCAGATGTAGTAGTCTTATAAGGTTCTTATTGTTAGCATAGACCCTTATCATAAGAATTGAAAAAGACTGATAATTCGATTCCTTTAACCAGTCACTTAATAAATAGTGTTACACCAATTTTTAGAAGAGATTTCAGGGCTCCAAACCTTATTCTGGTGTATCTCAGTGTCTAAATAGCTCATTAGATCTTTTAACACGGGAAGAAACATTTTGCTTCTGCCCTTTTAAAGTCACCCGACATGTAATGGACATTATTTTTATCATTTATGAGGCATATTTTCCTTTCAAATGCACTGCATTGCACTTAAATTCAATTTTCAGTGAAGATCACACTGAAATACCTTGCGGTTCAAATGACTGTTGAACAGTGATATTAGAGTGATACTTTATCACATGAACTACGATTATGGGCAACGAAAATAAATATTTTAAGTGTTAATAGACTTTGTTTTTAATAATTTTTAATTTTTCAGAAATATTAAACTTTCTTTACGGCATAAAAAACATACCTCGCGAAATAGACAATTTTATATTTAAAAGTATACAGAGTGTATATACTTCACGTAATGTCTCCACATAAGAGACGTTTCTCAAAAGAGACAAAGTCGATACACACTACTCAGCCACTAATTAAAATTAAAATCACTTCCCTTCTAATATTTTTGGGTTTTACTTACAATAACACTTCAGTCTCACTTACTGAAACTTTCCTTCCTACAGTCCAATTAGAGGGGTATGTTAGAAATAATCGTTATACACGAGCGGAACATCATGCCACACTTGCACAAAATTTGTGTATATTATTTCTAGATAGTTTTCTAGATTACTTCTGTCTGTCTGGGTCTCGTAAAACTGCCGAAAACAAATAATGATTGCCCTCGCTGCAAAACCCACAATATTCTATTTTGAAGTTTTGCTGCGTTTCGTATAGCCTGATCATATCTTCACAAGGTGGAAAATATTCAAGAGAAGGTGGAAAAAGTCACGAGGGTTTGATACCAGCACTTTTTCCAGCGTAGTAGAATCTAATATGTAGTGTAAGTGAATAGGAAAGTATTTAATTAATTAAATACTTTCAAATTCAGAATGAAATACTGTACTAAACCAAAATTTATTGATCGCCGTAAAGACGAATATTTAGATAAACTTAGCAGACATTTTATGTATTTTACACAGTAAAATGTCTTTAGACTAGTGATGTTTTCAAGCCGCAACCAATTATTAAACAATAAGAAAATGACACAAAAGGTAATAAATGCAAACTTAGGTAACAAAAAGATAACAAATTATTTTATCGCAGGGTCGCATTCCTTTCTTTGCTAGAGGTAACGACATTACAAAATTTTCCATCTATACATTAGAATTCTAATTTAGTTTTTTTTGGAAACTTTCATTTGAACGTATAATTTAGTAATTATTCGAATTTGATTTAGTTGATTTATTTAGTCAAAAACAGGGTGACTTGTGGGGGAGAAGATCATTTGCGGTCGTTTTCTTGAGCTCCAGAATCCCTTCCCGACATTTTAATTATAAATAGTTGAAAGATGAATAAAGGTTTAAAAAATAAATAATAATAATAATAATAATAATAATAATAATAATAATAATAATAATAATAATAATAATAATAAATAATTTTAAAAAATTGTAAAAATCGCGATATTAGCAACATTTAAAAAACTTCAAATTTTCGTTCCCGAGTTATAGAAAACTTATTTGCATCGGTAAACAAACTGCAGATTTTATTTTTCTGCATTGCGAACAAAATAGTAGCTCACCCCCTGCTCTACGTAACAAAACAAAGGGAGCTCAACAAAACGTGTGCATAGTGTAGCTACATTTATGTCCAGAAGCAAAAAAAAGGGTCATCTCCGCATTTGCTCAATGGATCAGAAAAACTGGACACAAACCCGATCGAGATGGGTGGGAGAGATGGGATTTCATATAATAGTCGGTATTCCATGACCTACGTTATCTAAAAACACAATCAGTCCAATGTACAAAGTATGCCTATTTCTGAAGTTTTCTGAGATATATATGTTTTATCTATCTTCGTATCTTCCTTTGCGAAAGCACACTATTTGCACATCCTCACAAACTATTCTCACGAAAGTACGGGTCTGACGGATTTGGGAAGTTCGTTTTCTAATCGTGCATTCAAATCTCCTTGTTTAATGGGCATTAACAGACAACGGTCTTGCTCTTTCGAGACTTTGGAGATGTATTCTGTATATAAAGTGTTATTGCAATTCTTCATAATGCTTCTTCATAATTATATCATTTTCATTATTATGAAATTTTGTCTCAAAATCATTCACAAAGATATTTTCTGGCTTCCTAACCTAGTGGTAATAATGAATCGAATTCGTGCTCCTGCTTGGCGAAATAAGAGACTAACCAAATATTTCTTTAAGAGAAATTACAATTTAAATAATGCACAATTTTTTCAATAAATTTTATGGGCGTTCATACATGACATCATTCTCACATACAGTTACAGTCGCTTCTTTTTTTTAAATTTCCAATAGCATACTTATTTTCTCAATATAAATATGTATATCAACAATAGGATCATGTGCATGCAATTGTAAAACCACAATTAATCCACATTATTAAAAACTCTTTTATACACATTAATTTCATTGCTTCAAAGTGACTTTAAATTCAAATGAAGTAAAATTATTTACGGTTGTTCAATTCTCGTAGTTTCTTTGCAGTTGCTTACATCTTCCTGCGTTGGACAACTTTCTTTGCCATTTGCATGCGCGAGCAACATTCCGTTTACAAAATACGATGTCCCCTTGACTCCATCGCAATTCGAAGAGCCGCTCGGTTGAAATCCTGTCACGCAGGCTGGCAAACATTGGCGCTACGAGGCGTCACAACAAGCAGGCGGCAAAAACAACTTCGCCAGTGCCGATTCTTATTCAGATGACCCGCACTTCGAATGCGGAGGATGTCTTTGGGTTTTGCAACGCGTCCGCTCTTTCTATGTCCTGAAGCGTGAAGCAAACGGACCACAAGCGCTGAAAAGCGTCGGAGAACATCGTGGAAGACCCGTTCACTAGTTGCTTATCCGTCTGAGTTGCCAGCAATTGCTCAGGGTAAACGATACGATTCTCAGTGTTTCCCATTTTCTCCTTTCTCTAATCATTTTCTTTTTTATTCGTCTCATTCTTCTCATTTTTTCGCTCAGCACTGTAAGCTTTCCTCTCTCCTTTACTTCTAATTCTTTTTCATTTTTCTTGTATTTCTTATCCTTCCTCGTGCACTCTTTTACAGCCACCTCTTTCTTACTCACAACCTCCTCTTTTCTCTTTTCGTTCTCTTTCTTCTTTTCTTGTTAGATCAAACGAGTGGCTTGCAGAAGCACAAGTGCTGCTAAACAAAACCACACACAATGTTTAAAAATCTGCTCAAAAACAACAAATAAAATTCTTTTATGTAACACTACAACAAATTAAATATTTTAAAAAAAGTAGTGTTTAAGAATTCTGTTTTAACACCGTGTAGAATATGTACAGTATAAAAATTCTTTACATACCATTCATACAATATGTTTCTGTTCAATAAAGCAACATTTAAATAGCAAATATTTAAGAGTGGGCCGTCTCTTCATGGGAGCCTTGCTGTTGCATGAGGTCAGCAGTGCCCTAATCAGTGACGTATTGCATATGAGAGTTCAGTCGGTACGCGAGGTATCAGAATGGGCGGAATAACACAATGAATTATTAGCATTTTCAGTCACAACTGAAACTGTTCGGAATTTTTCCCGAGTTCCTGAGTATCTGCTGAAACCATATACACCTCTCACATGAGCAGACGCTGCATAGTTTTCTTTCAATTTATGGGGGAATTAGAAATTATTAATATACATTCTTGCAATTAAGTATGAGAATTAGAATAAAAGGAATGATAGTAATTTAATTCAAAAATGAGTTTCAATTTAAATTTACTTTTCACTTTTCACTAACAATCGATTAGCTTTAACGTATATTTTAATGTTGTAAAGTAGTAATACATGTTAATACATTTCGCGAGATTCTATTCCCAATCCTTTTTTCCGTGAAATAATAATAAAATAATAATAATGACTTTATTTATGTGGCGAGACTCGGGCCATCAGGCCCGCTCTTCCGCCTAACCACGTAATACATAAATTTATAGATACGAATTGAGATACATTTAGTAAATAAAAACAAATAAATAATAATATTTAGTAATAAGTAAATAATTCAGCTTACATATGTCATGCCCCTGGGCTCACAAACGCGACAAGAATACAACGTCCCAGCATTTGCCTTAAGCGACCGGGGAAAACCAGGGAAAACAAAGGCAGTGTGCATGCTCTTCAATATTGAGCAACAAAATAATATATTTAAGATAATTTTAAAAACAAACATTACTGACTCTGGATAACTCTAAAGGCGTGCCCGAATATAAATTCTGAGAGATATTAATTTAGCAATACGTATCAAATGTTAACAAAAAATCTCAAATACATTCATGAGTCATAAAAAACAATATGAGAATGCACACAACCACCCGGCCAGGACGACGGCTTAGGGCCGATTTTAGGTTTCAACATCATGTACTAAGGGAAAAGACGCATTCAGTCAGAGCCATGACAAAATTAAACAATAATGAAGTAGACGTTACTAGAACATAATACAAAAAACCTTCTAACCCTATAATAGACTTAATTTAGACTAATTATACTATTGTTAACTAAATTAAGAACTAACTTAAGAAAACAAAGAAAAGAACAAAACTGTTAAAAAGCCCACACTGTCAAAAGGATTACATTTAACTTACAATTTTGAGCTCACTTAAAAACTAACTTAAGAAAATACAAGAAATGGAGAAAAACTGTTAAAAAAGCGATATAAAATATTACATTTACCTTACAATTTTAAACACATTTAGTACACACTTTCACATCATACAATATCAGCTCAGAAAAAGATTATTTAAATGTTTTTTGAATGATCGCAGTGTTTTACATTTCCTAACATTTCCTGGAAGGCTATTCCTCTCTCTAGTCGTTGCTACTAAGTAAGATTTATTGTAAAAGTTAGTGTTGCTTTTAGGAATATTGCATAGCAAAGATTTCTCGAATCTTCTTGTTTTAAGATAAGAAATTTTATGAGAGAGGTAAGTAGGTACACCCGTATTTAATATTTTGTAGAAAAGGCACAAACTATGAAACATTCGTCGGGCTTTCAAGTTTAGTATGTTATTGGCTTTGTAGTATCCCGATATGTGATCATACTTTCTGATATTATATTGAAACCTAACACACGCATTTTGGACTCTTTGGAGAGTGTCAGCAGTTGATTTCTTTATGTTACCGTACACAATGTCACCGTAATCAAGCAGAGGGAGCAAGAGGGATTTTACTAGTAGTTCTTTGGTTTTTGGTGGAAGGCATTTGTAAGCACATTTAAGTGAGTACATTGAAGCATACACTTTGCGGCAAGTCTCCCGAACATGAGGTTCCCAATTTAGGAATTTATCGATCGTCAGACCGAGATTTTTAACTTCTGAGCATAGAGGAACAGTAGTGTTATCCAGTACGATATGAGGAATATTTAGATTTTTAAGTGCTTTATGGGACCA
This sequence comes from Teleogryllus occipitalis, assembly GCA_011170035.1. Classification (NCBI taxonomy): domain Eukaryota; kingdom Metazoa; phylum Arthropoda; class Insecta; order Orthoptera; family Gryllidae; genus Teleogryllus; species Teleogryllus occipitalis. Next base: position 67,424 of record BLKR01001285.1, read on the forward strand.
ACAGGAGCCAATTATAATTGATTGAGATTTTAATGGATTTAGCTTAAGGCCATTTCTCACTGACCATTCATGTAAAGAGGCTAAATCCTGATTTGTTTTACTAATTAAATGAGCCACTTCAGAAGGTTTCCCACTGACGTAGATCTGTAAGTCATCTGCGTACATATGATGATTGCATCTTGATTGCACCGACGGTATATCATTTACATAGATAAGGAAGAAAAGTGGACCAAGTACGGAGCCCTGTGGCACTCCACGTGAAACTGGTTTAGGTGACGAGAAAGTATTTTCTACAACTACGACCTGTTGTCTATTACTAAAATAACTTGAAATCCACGATAAGGTAGAATCAGAAACACCGAGACATTTACATTTTGCCAGAAGCACGTCATGGTCTACTGAATCAAAGGCCTTGCTAAAATCTAAAAGCGTATCTTTAGCGTTGTTATATTGCCTTCATCCAGAGATTGACGAATGTCTTCGGTGACTCGTAGCAAAGCCGTTTGCGTACTTCTACCTTCCCTAAAACCAGATTGAAAATTATTGAGAATATCATTTATGGCGAGATACTTGTTTATTTGTTGACGTACAACTTTTTCGAAGACTTTGGATAATGTTGGTAATATGCTGATAGGTCGATAATCACAAAGATTTAACGAATTTAAACATTTCGGGAGGGGACGAATGTAAGCTAGTTTCCACAATTGGGGAAAATATCCGGTTGTTAAAGAAAAGTTTATTATGTGAGTAAGCGCTGGAAGAGTGTCTTTTAAAACCAATTTTAATTGCTTTGCTGTTATATCGTCCGAGCCTTTTGAATTTGATTTGAGTGCCTTCACTATTTTTTCGACTTCTTGGCAGTCAACATTGTTGAAATAGAAACTGTCGTCACAGCGAGGTGCATGTGATTCCAGACAGTGAAGTGTCTTTTCTTTAATAATAGGGTCTATTGTATGTGTAGCGGAAGCAAAATAGTCATTTAGGTCATCTAGGGGAATTTCTAATGAACTGTCATTTGACTTACGTTTGCAAATTCCTAAGTTTTTCAAGGTGTCCCATACTCCCTTCGTACTGGAATTTGTTTGGAAAAGATTATGATAATAACGAATCTTAGCGTTTCTGACTTGTTGTTTTACGAAATTTCTAAGTTTTTTATACTCCTTTTCATTTTCATCGGTTTTAGTAATTTTAAAACGGTTATATGCGGAATTTCTAACTTTCATATGAACTTTTATCTCATTTGTAAGCCATGGAGCAGCAGGCCGCGTGACACGAGAAGTTTTCCATGGAGCGTGCTTGTTGAAAAGGTTTGTTATGATTCCATTAAACATATTTACTTTCGAGTCTAATGAATATTGTTGGTAAACTTGGTGCCAAGGTGCATGTTCACTGTCTACTTGAAATGCTGTAAAATCTAAGTTTTTATAATCACGGTAATTGATTGTTTTGTTTTTGTATTTAGTACATTTAGCCGAGTATACAACAAAGAGTAAAATCGGTTGATGATCGTCCGTGTCAACCACTGAGATTACTGCAACTGCGTAATTGTTATGTAATTACTTCTGTAACACATTAATTATGCATGTAATTTTACTTTGGTAATATGCTTGTAATTATTATTGGCGGAAGTACATTTAAGTTTATTTTCTAGTGGTGCGTCACAAAGGAAATATCCAGATAAAACGTTAGAACACGAAGTACACCACAGTAAAAACAAAGAAAAATATAAATCGAGTGCTAATAAGAACTAATATACCCGTAGCCTTTTTTTTCGACTCATGAAATACAATTTTAGATTTTATTCGCCTATAAATTACCAAGCATGAAAAAGTTTGCAATGTATTGGAGTGCGACGAAAGAAACAGGAACGTACGGCAATATTATGCATGAGGTCCTTTGCGTGCACTTCCGCACTTAACACATTGTTACCTCTTATTCATAATAGGGTAGTATTTAAACAATTAATTTTTTATTCTTCACAAATAAGCAATTGTTAAGGAACAAAAATTGGTGCTCGGTGTCGTGAGAGAAACATAGCCTACGTTGCCATCGTTGTAAGGAAAACCTACCCAAGCTACAATTATTTTGTGCAAATACTGAGAAATTACCATGCCATCTCGACACAAATTATCAACATATTCATTTTTTCATAGCCGGTGATTTATGCTTATATTACGAAGAACAATTGATACAATTCCTAACATTCTCTTTTTTCGTGAACCTACAGCACGCCCCTTCTGCATTGCGTGTACGACCTTCTCCGGAATAAGGGCCTCTTATGCATATCACATTTCCCCTCACGACCAAAATAATTACAATTACAAAACGATTCTATGTCTGTAATTCAGACGAACACGGCAATTTATACGTCTGAAAGACTGAGACAGAAAGTAACAACTTCTCACAATGTGGAAACCACTCGACCCAGTGACGAGAGACAAAACCTGTTGACGGTCACAGTGGATGTTCGCAAGGACTACCGTCAGTTAAGTTCTTAGCAGTGATGACCAAAATATGATTCAAAGCAGATCGAGATACGAAATCTAGATGAAATAAACGTAAAAATTATTGTTCTTTTACTTGTGAAATTCCAACGTTCGCCTCGCCACTAATACAATTATTATTATTATTATTATTATTATTATTATTATTATTATTATTATTATTATTATTATTATTATTATTATTATTATTATCATTATTATTAATATTATTATTATTGGAATAGTTGAATTTTTTCCTGCTGATCCTATTTTAATGTTGCAGTAATGTAATGTTTACACTATTGTCAACCGCTTGTTCTATTTTGCTTTTGAAAAGGCACATGCCAAATGTGCGAAACGTAAAGCTGAATATATATATATATATATATATATATATATATATATATATATATATATATATATAAGTACAAATGTCTTAAGTCCTGGTATTCTCGTAATATTAATCCTATTTGGTCCAAAATTACTTATAACGAGCCATCTATCTGCAACAATATTATTATTATTATTATTATTATTATTATTATTAAACGAGTTTCTGGACTCGACTCTGGATATTCGCGAATATGCAAGATCATCGATGTGAGCACGGCACAATCCTAAAGCCTTTGTGTCTCAAGAGAAAAAAAACAAGGGGCATACGTTCAAACACATGACGAGATTCTCACTCATGAACAAAGGCACGATCCTACTAGTGGTAATCCACATATAAAAGTTTCGAACATTGAATTGACGCTTCTGGCAGAGATGTTAAGTCCATGAACTAAATAATTTCCCATCAGAGAATTGCCGGATTCGAAGCTTTTAAATCCATTGAAATATAAATATCTAATTGTAGAAAACAAAATACAATACAGAAACATCACAAAACAAAAATAACTTTTTACTGAAATAATTCATAACGCCACAGAGAAAATTTGGCTTACCCATCGGATTTCTAATCTTCATTTTATCTTGAAGGCGTCTGAAGAGAGGCAGAATCACTATTTCTAATCGAATTCTGCTTTATATAACGAGATAATGATGTATTTTTATAAAAAATAAAAAAACTATGTAAAGTTCGGGGTAGAAGTATGATCTGCGCACGATTTCTTGAGCTTCAGAATTCCTACCACTTGTACTATACTACATTCGAGTATGTCAGGATTATATAGTTGCTCGATTATGACAGAAGAGTTGCGAGAAAGAATCAAGTTAGCGAGGATTTCTTAGATCAAAATGTAATAACACGAAAGAACAGATTTAAAGGGAATAAAATACTTATTATATGACAATTTTAACTGAATATCTGATTGAGTATTAATGAAAGTGGAATAGTCTCATGATTTAGCATACCAAAAAGTATTCGTAACCGATTACGGAATTATTATGGCTAGCTATTTTCTTGGCGAAAGCATGAGACATTGGAGGCAAGTTTTACCGAAAATTTTCTAAGTTAATTTCAATGTTTTAAGGAACATTTCTAAGATAATTATTCTTGTAACAAAAACATTGTAGTGTATATAAGGAGACGTTAAACACTCCTACTTACTTACCTAAGTACTTTAGGTAATACTCAGAAACCACGTAGTGCGGACCGGGAGATGTAGCTCAGTACATCAACTGATATCACTGCAGTGCCTCTGACCGGGAGGTTCTAGTTTCGAGTCCTGACAGCGGCAGGATTTTCGACACTAGCTTTTCAGTTAGTTCGAATTCAATCGCTCTCTGGAGAAGAATTCTAGCGGCCAGCTGCTCTGATCGGTAGTTTTCCGTGGTCTCTCTGATCAGCACCAGGCGAATATCGGAGCAGTACCCTAACAAACGGGCCACGAACTGCGCGCAATCTTTCGTTCCTCTTCCTAGTCCTACCCTCACCCCTTACACACACACACACACACACACACACACACTTACACTAACATGCACTATACTACCTCACATGACAGGAGACCGGTCGGGGACATAGAACTTTTTCCGGCTGGGACGGTGTCCCGCTGGTAGGAGATACCTGGTTGGGGAAAACCCTCTTAGACGACGGTAAGTCGGCGCAGGATCTGGCCATCCAGCGGGGGAAGATCACGGCCACCTGCCGAGAAAAGGCACACACTACACTTACGGGACTAATAACCATAGTAGTTGACGCGCCCGGATTGACTAACAATCAATCAATCATTAAGGTTATCTCATACTTGTAATTGATTTTTCACCAACTTTGAAACGTATCTACGGAATTGCTGCGATTGCGAAATCGAATTTTCAAAGGACGCTGTAGCGTGCTGTGAAAAAAGTTTGGACGCGCCGCGAGTGTCGGGTATGCTCCCACGACTCTGAATGTGAGCGCGTGTGCGTACGTGTGTTTGCGTGCGTGTGCGGGTCATGCGACGCGTAATGGCGGATAATTCCACGTTATTAGCGCCCCGCGGAGCCACACACTCGGATCGCGCGCGCATGCGCACTGTAATTCGGCCGCCGCTGCGCGCCACCGCCGCCACAAATGACATCGCCTCGCTTCAGACCCCGGCCGTCCTGCGGCGCAGCAGCCAACACCCCCTCTCCCCTTCTTTTCTTCTTCTTTTGCTTTATTGCCACTCTACGTACATACGTAGAAACGTAGTTCGCACTAACGCAGTAAGGAGGGGGTGAACTGCTGCGGCAAATACCGGAATTTTTGACAGAAAAACCCCTGTTGTGAACCATGATATCAAAAACGTGGATAAATCTTGTTCCTTTATGTAGCAAATTATTTTCTCTAATATGATGTTTAGTTAGAATGCACGTTTTGTGGATTCTTGATACCAAAAAGTGACTAAAAGCTAAAGGTCCGTCCCTCTGCCTGCCGAACACTGCAAACAATTATCATTGTAAAACTGCTATACTGTTAATAGAAATTTGTTTTCCTTAAAGAAATGTATTGTATATAACTTCTTCTTCACTTCACGGATTAGGGAAATTCCCTGTTCCGGCTTCATTACACCATCTCTGTCGTGGACGGCCAATGTCCCTTCTTCCTCGTGGTCTGTACAGAAAGGCATGTCGGGGGATCCTTTCGTGAGACATCCTTCCTAAGTGCTGTACCCACCGTGATCTGTATTCATTTACTTTTTCATTTCATTTTATATAACTGTATTTAGAAATAAGATCAATAACAATCTCCGAATATTTTAATAGTTCTAATACAAATGTTTAACGTCATATATAAATAGTCAGGAAAGTTGAGTTTAGTAGTGAGGTTAGAGGTGAATAGGTCACAGGAACTCTAGGAATCTGTGTTTGAATTCTACCATGGAAACAAATTGCCAATTGCAATCACTTCTGTAGGTTTATGTAGTATCACAATATTGCGCAGTCGTTACAAAGAATTCAAAAAAATATGTGCCGTTGTAGTAATATTAGTTTTTTCTGCTGCTGGAGTGGGTGACTGATGGTGGTTAGCGCGGTCGCTTTTCACTTCTTTTTCCCCTTCTCTCTCTTCTTTCTTGTTCGTCTTTATCGATTTCTTTTCAGTTGATTCGGGCAAGTCAATTGGTACTCTTTAAGTATGTGTTAAGAAGATGTTATATCGCTAGTCAAGACAAGCTCTAAGCTCCTAGCTGGTCCCTTAAAGTTGTGGTAGTGTTGAGCATGTGGATGTGAGCGTGCATAAAAGGAAACAGAAAGGCTTAAGGATGAGGAAGGAAAGATCACGCGCGGTCTACTGTTGTTGGTAGTGTAGTGCTCCGGAATTCACCTGGTTTTGATTGGAGAAACAACAGAAAACCACCAATTAGCGCAACCGTTCGCGAGAATTCTCCTCCAGACAGTGGCTGAATTCGATCTAGCTAGTGTTAAAAAATCTCAACGTCTCAACCCTAACCCTGGGATCGCCAGGACAGAGACACTGTTGTGGCAACAGCTGTCAGTCGGTTTCTTTTCTTTGAGCTTCGTCTTCCACTTCTTATTCTACTTCTTCATCAACATCATCTTCATCTTCATCATCTTCTGCGGCGAGTGATCTTTATTCTAGCGGCAAGCGAGCTTACTCTCCATCCCCGATACCCGAGTTTAAATTCCGGGCGACTCAAGTAGAATTTGTGGAGGGAAAAGCGCGTAACTAAATCATCCATAATGATTTTTCCATGGAACCCTTCTCTGCTCATATCATAAAATTAGCTCATACATTTTATTTTAGTCTTCCCTGCGTATCCGCTGCAAGTTTCTGTCACCTTGCCCCTGATATCACGCTTTCATCGCCTATAAGCTACTCTTTATCCTTTAAAAATCAATTTCTAAAATATAAAATAACTCTGCAATTGCCTTCAGTAAAAAATGTTAAAAAATTATCAATCGCAACATTAGCAGTTGCGAATTCAGGGGATCTCGGGGAACATGTAAAAAAATGTGTGAATTTGCAAGAAGAAAAACCAAAACTTTCCTAAATTCGAATGAAGTTATTAGAAAAAGTATCTAGATAACAAAAAACTATTTGCAGGTACTAAAAATTATTGCAAACTTTTTAGCACGCTAATGTCTCTTGAGACCACAATATAATATTATTACACCGACTCACATTACGACCGTGCCCCCCCCACACACACACACACAACTGAAAACCTATATCTGCCCTTGCACCTCCCTACAATTTTCACGAGTTCATATCTTATTTACTTTTAGCAAGGAGATTAGAAATACTTCTCTGGCAACCACAATGAGTGTTCATTTACCCAACACCGTGTGCATCACTAGAAAGCGATCTGGCATTGCTTCCAACGATTCAGTCATTGAGGCAGCTGTGATTCCTTGGGCACCGGAAGTGAAGCAGAGCCCTCACAATAGAACACCCAGTCCCTAAACAACCCAATTCATCGTGAGAGAATGTCTAATTCTTTAATATAATACTTTATAATTTAATGAACAGCGGGTAGTAGATTTCCAAGTTGAAGTTGGCAAATTATATTGTTTAATGCTTACAAGTTACTGTGAAGTGTGCGCAAACAAAGATCTAGAATCCCCCAAACCTAACGTGTATCAAGAGCGAGAATGAAAGAGAGAACACCAAGTGGTGCAAAATTATCAAAGGTTAAATCGTTACCAGCTTCTCTTAGGTGGCTGCCCGTACAACACCCCGCTATCTTCCGAATCAGACAAATGTTAACCTTTTGTTTCAGAGCCAGCGACGCACAACCGCAGTGCGGGCGGCGGCGGGGGCGGGGGAGTAATAACAGCGGAGGTCGCGCGCGGAGCAGAGCGGAGCGGAGCGGGGCGGGGCGGGGCGGGGCGGGGCGGAGGAGCGCGTGGGCGGAGCGGAAGCGGCGTGCGTGCCTCGCGCGGCGCGCGCCGCCCGAAGATCCGCGTGCGAGACGCCGCGGCCCGCTCGCCACGCAATGCGTCACGCAGCTCCGGTGCGTGCCACCTCCCTGTCCGCGCCTCACCGGTCGCACAGTGGGCCGGAACGAAGGGAAGCGATGAGAATTATAATTTATTATTATCAGGGTTGAACAATATTTAAATACTTGTATTGGAAATACTTATTGCAAACACATTTTGTATTTGCGTAACTGTATTTTGTAGTTTTTCGGACGTGCATTTTTAAAATGTATTTACATAATCTCTAAAATAGATGTTCAAAAACTCAAAAATACAGTTATTCAAGTATAAAATGGATTTAAAACAAGTATTTCAAATACAAGAATACAAGTATTTAAATACTGCCCAACTTTGATTTTTATTATTAATTATTATTATTATTATTAAATTTAATACAAAAACAAAGCTTGTATTATAGACAACTATATTTGCGCATATCCTTCACATTTTACATAAAAGTCCTTTATAAAACCACACCAGAGTTCTTAATCACAACGTTTCGGATCACTAGTCTCCATCATCAGGCGTCAACATTACCTAAAAACCATTAGATACAACACTAAAAAGTTACTACAACAACTATAAATATATAAAATATATAAAATATCCAGAACTTTATTTACATACATAAGTGAAATACAGTGTACATCTTGTCAAAAGCATTATAAAAATCCATAAATCCACAAACACATATAAAACAATATTAACATCAATACTTTACATTTGACTAGGACCCGTGAGGGATTGCAAACATCTGAACCTCTTTCCTGTGAAACGAAGGGAGCATATCAAAGAGAATAAAACAATAACTGCAAACTACTATTGGTGACAAGTTTCTGAACCTTTACAGACATTTACACATTATTTCTAAGAGTTTGCACTATGTTGTCGTAACACTTGGGAAAGGTGTTAGATTCTGTCATTGAATTTATAGTCTTATTTTTCTTTATGCAAAGAGTTTCCAGAACAAGTCTTTTTCTTCTGTTGGGTTCAACATTTAGAAGTTTGGCTCCATTGAAATCGAACTCATGTTGAGTGTTAACCCTATGGGTGGAAATGGGGTTTTACTGTTCTTGCTTATTACCAATGTTGGTTCTATGATCTTTGACACACTCTATAAGTTTGTCCTATATAACATTTATCACAGAACAAACATTGTATTTTGAAAATTGCATTTTGTTGGTCCTCAAAGTTAAATTTGTCTTTAAGTTTAGTCATAACGTTTTTCTGATTCATAAATTTGTCAATGATGTTAATATCACATTTTTCCTTAAACATTTTGCTTATCTTCTTTCTGATTGTAGGCACGTAGGGCAACATAATACTTATCCGATCTTGATATTCCTTTTCTATTATTCCATTGGAATGTGATCAGGAGGTCCTAGGTTCGAGTCCCGACGGTGATCGACACTTTGAGGATAGCTAGGTCGAAGTCTAGAGGAGAATCATAATAAAGCCTGCAATCAAAGTCAATTAGCCACAATTGACTGGATGGTGGGACCAAACTAATGAAAAATAACAAGGAATTTTCTCCTTAAATCCTTCTCTTGAAATCGTAAAAATTCTCCCTGTTAATCTGACTATTTTTTATTCTACTAATTGCACAATTCGCTATATATACGTAACCTTATAATCCATGATTTCATACTAACGATACCAAACTCAATTTAGGATGAAATCGATTGTTCTTTAGAATGTTCTGAATCTAATTGTGAAATACTTTATCAAAAGTCTCCTGGTAATGTACGCAAGCCATGCTTAAATTGTGTTTTGCTTCCTCACTTCATTTCAGATGCCCTTTGAGTACGAAGATTTTCTTGCAACCTAAGAAACCTTGATGACATCCTTTCTGTTCAACTGATGGTTCTCCTACAGCAGTCTTTACACTTTGGAAGCTATAGTTGTAGTTAAAATATTTATTTATTTAGTCAAAAACAGTAAAAAACTGTATGTAACGTATGGGGGGGAAAATTTACCTTTATAACATGACTGACAGACAAGTTATTGGCTTTCAATTATTTGTGACAGTGTTATCTTCTCGTTCTGGCTTTAGATACGTGTCGCCACATGTGAGCGAATCCTCTGGTTCATCTAGAATTCTATGAATGAACAACTGCTGTTACTGCAGTGACTCTGTCCGTCCAGTGACGTCTGTCCTAAGGTTCGAGTCCCAACGGTGGAGTATTTCCGTCACTAGTTAGAGATCTAAGTCGACTTCCGCCTGTCTGGAGGAGAATCCTAGCGGCCGGCTACTCTGATCGATAGTTTTCCGTTGATTTTTTTTTTGACCAGTACAAGCCGGATGCAAGAGTACTACCTTACATGCACTTTACTGCAAATCAAGTAACCGATCGGGAGCTTGGTGTTTTTCTTGCTTGGGGGTGCCGACCCACTGGCGGAGATAACTGAAGGAAGGACATCCTCTCAAGTAGGCATGTAGATCAGCGCCGAATCTTACATTCTAGTGTGGGAGGAACACCGCCACATCCCGCTATCTCTGCACTTACGGGACCAATTACCATAACAGTTGATGCACTTGGAAACACAAGTCAATCAATTATGCAAACTCCTGCAAGTTGTACCGCAAACCGCCAGAGCATCGTATACCACTGTGCTCCGCGCTGCCTGGCGTTCGTCGCCGTCTGTCGCCGTCTGTCGCCTCCTTTGGCGAGCTCACGCGCACGTCGTAAAGGAAGTGTGGGCGGCCGGCGCGCCTCACAAGGGCATTCGCGGAATCGCTGTGGAAGCGCCACACAATCGTACGACCTCTTGTATTCCTTTTTTTTATCACGCAATAAATGTAATGAATGTTCACGACCGGACATGATAGTACATATCTTGGATGTCTGACTTGACAATTTGGGGCGGTATTTGGTCTGCTAATAGAAGAAACTGAGATAATAGGGCTTTCTTATGGTTCTGAAAATATTAGTTTATTTTCTAAGCAAGTATTGATTCTTGCAGGACGTATATAGTACTGTTTCCTACAATTTCTGTTCTACTCTACAATGTAATATAACTAGCGATATAACAAACTCTTGTAGAAATATTTACCTTTCCTTTTTTATTGGAAAACAAAAAGATTAAAATGCTTCTTAGCAAGTTGTGCTATTAACAACTGAAAGAGAAAACAATAGTTTCAAACAAAATGTTTATTTCTTGAAATATAATCGAACTGTGTAAGACTATAATAATAATAATAATAATAATAATAATAATAATAATAATAATAATAATAATAATAATAATAATAATAATAATAACGAAAAACCAGAAAATTGTTTACAACGCGTCATGTTCTTCACCCTCGACCTGATGTACTACATCGACTTTGTGCAGTACTTTGTCATCAAGATGACTCACTAAAAAGGTTGGTCATTAAATCTGACAGAAGAATATGAAACAGAGGCATTGTAAGTGTATGAAGAAGCATTGTGAAGAATACTATGCAAGACATGCAGAATTAACACAGACACTGAACTTCAGATGCCACTAAACATGAAATGTGAGTCACAAAAAATATTACAAAAATCGTGTAGAGATAAACCACTCCATGTAACAACTAATATCTAATAAGAATATAGTACATTACATAATATACATACATAATATCTTATAATATATATTACAAGAACAATATCTAAAAAGAATGGACAGGGTGCAAATCAATAAAGATGAATAATTTATTTGGCTTACAAGGGGAAGAAAGAAGTCAGAATCGAAAGCAGTTCTAATAGCTGCTCAAGACCAGGCGTTGAGAGCATGTCATTACGATAAAGCGGTTCTCAAAATTTCCCAAGATGATAAATGCAGCATTTGCCTGGGACAAGTAAAAACCATTGATCATTTCGTCTCAGCTTTCTCAATTCTAGCTAAGACCGAAAACTTGAAACGACACGACAGAGAGTGCAGTCACCTCCACTGACAGATATCTATCGCCCTCGAAGTTCCAAACACATGCTCCAAGTAGTAGGAACATTCACCAAAACCGATGACGTCTGTTGGAATGTGTCAAATACTGTACGACCAGCAAATTCCAACTGATCACACGATAGCGGCAAATAAACCACATATTGATATTGTTATCCGGGATTTGGAGAAAAAATCGTGCCTACTTGTAGATATTGCTGTACCGTGCGATCAAATCGTTGTAACCAAGGAGGAAGAAAAGTCTTAAATACAAGAGTTTGGAAATCGAGTGCCGAATGTGGGAGCGTGAAAGCACATTTCGGCCGGAGCTCTGAGAATTATCGGAGCTCGGAGAATTATTTCGCAAAATTTGTGTAAGAACTTGGCCAAACTCCCAGGTCATCAAAAGACTGGGAAGTGCAAGACATTGCTTTATTTTGGAACAGCCCACATTTTGCGCAAAGTATTGTAAAAGTACTAAAAGTCCCTAGATCTGCTGCTTAGGAAGCAGGTTTGCAACTCGGAGTTTCATAATCAACCGACTCATACTTGGTGACTGTACGTGGAAACTTGAGATGAAAGAATTGTAAGGAACACTAAAGCTCCAACTTATGGTCCCAGGAATAAAACAAATACGTATAAATTAATGCAATAAATGAGTAACAAACTGTACCTAACAACTTGGAATAGAACAAGGGAAATAAAGAGATCTTGAGGTTGAGAATTAGGATTTGCTAGGATTTGAATGACGAAATTACAGAACAAATTTCAGTTTTCGAATCTCGATTTTTTCTCTATTAGTATTAGTTACACGTGGTAATGGTTGCAAACAATAGGTTCACTATAAATGACATCCGAACGCGGCCTTTCTCAATCCCGGAAGAAGTCTTCCTTGTTGTGATACGGGCCATTTGTCCCGTTAGTGTAGTAAATGCTTTTAGGTCCAGTGGTGGCAATGTTCCTCCCCCACTATATCATGAGACCTTGCGCCGACCAGCACGTGGGCTTGTGGGGTTGTTTCCCTTCCAGATATCCTTCCCAATATCCCAATATCTTTGGTAGTGTAGTGCATGTATAGCTAAGTGTGTGAATAAGGGTAGGAGAGGTGACGAGGATGAGAAAAGAATGTGCTCGGTCTGTGTCTCGTTTGTTAAGATATTGTACTGTATTGATTGAAGAAATCACGAAATCGAAAACTACAGATCAGAGCAACGGGCCCCTAGTATTCTCTTGACTGAGGCTGCATTTCACCATCTTTCTAACTAGTGAAGAAAATCATTGCCTCAGACGGGACTTAAATCTTAGGACCTCCTGTCATATTGCAATGGCCACAGCTGTTGTTCTGACTTATCTCCACAGCTGTTGTTCTGACTTATCTCAGCCGGTCCTTACTGTAGGAAATGAGAAAAATGTCCGACGAATTTCAGAAAATAATCTGTCCGGTTTGGTGCTGCGAAGAGTAGGTATAGCATGGAACGTTCTGCAAAACGAAGGTTTGAATACTTACAAATTTTGTAATGAGCAAGGTAGAGAATCGCATACGCATTTTCGTTCCTGGCATCTACACCTGAATACTTTACCCTTTGCTACACTAGTGACAATTTAATGTGAGGAAGATGAGCGAGTTCAGTGCTGCAAAATGTTTTAAACCCCATTTAACAATCTTTATTTTTTGCTTTTTTTATATTTTTCTTAAAAAAATTATTTCCGGACTGGATAGTCGAGGTTGCTAAGGCTGAAAGGCTGTCGCTGCCTCGGCTCGAAAGGTCGCGGGTTCGAATCTCCCCCTCAGGCATGAACGTTTGTGTGTGTTCGTGTATTCCTTACACGTTCTTCCTGCAATTCCCCCTCCAGTTAAAACAATTACAATGATTGCTGTATGAGCAAGTTGTTAGAAAGCGAACAAAAAATATTAATTTCTTTGGAGTACATAATAAACAATTTACATGTTCTTGAAAAGTGTTTTATGTTTTTCACGTTTACATGTATCAGTTTACATTTTTTTCAGATCCAATGTCTGCGTACATATTGAAAGCTCAACCATTCAAAATGAAATGAAAATTAGAGAACAAATGCGTAAAATTGACTGAAGAGTATATTTTTGGAATTTTGCTGTTTCCTCATTGTACAGTTCTTACAAAGTCCATACCAGTTTTTGCCTCGCAGTATTTTGCAATATCAACATATCGATATTTGAAAAGTGCTGTCCCTACGTACGTATCCGTCAATAGAACGCTACGCGTGGTCAATTACGATGCGTGTGGAATGCTCGTGTTCGCATTACCCCGCTGCTACTGGGACCGACCAGGCCTTACATGGAGTGGGGTAGGGGGAGCAGGTCAACGGGCATGACGAATTGCGGCGGAAGGCTTGCTGTGGACACGGAGGCGTACAACAGGTGCGCCAGTTGCTAAGGTCAGAGCAGGAGGGTGGCCAAAGGTCAGTGTCGGGGTGTAAACTGCGTCAATATAACTACGGACCCATGACGTATTACACCTTCCCTTCCTGGTGCTTCATTTTACAATTGGCTATCTTGCAACGAGCAAAACGTGTTAGCTTTTCGTGCGAAGAAATATAAGAACTATCAAAAACAAATTCTTGTTATTTGAAGATGGTACAATATATGGTATTGCAGTCATCAGAACTAGAAGAAATCGATATTAATAACAATTCTAAAGTGTGTCTTCCATTAAGCATTTACAACCTTTTACAATCAAGAGGTATGTGCACTAAAAAGAAAATTATACACCCGAGTATTAATCTGAACATTTATGACTTAAATGCTGTATGATTTCCTTTTACTGCCAACGTAACTTTAATAAGCGCTGCGACCTTGACTAACTCCCTTCTCAGTTTTACATTTTGCAGAAACTCCTGACCTAATTTGATTCGAACATTCTGATTTACGCATTGTTAGGTATTTAAGTAATTAGAAACCAAGAAAACTAGCGAACTGTAGAAAACTGAAAATAATATAAAGAAGATTTAAGATTTGAAGTTATGTTCTTTGATTAATCTGGTCTTTTCAAGCCATTTTTTGTAATAGTTTTCTACTTCAAGAATCTGAATATTATTCCAATCCAGAGTGTGGTTATATTCGATTCTTAGGTTTGGTAACCACATTATGTTTTTCAACTGTTAAACTGATGTTTATGTTCCTCGATCCTCTGTTTCAGTGCTCGTTTAGTAGTACTAATATATGTAGAATTACACCTTGTTGCTTTGCAATTAAATTTATAAATAACATTGTGTTTCAGTTTGCCTTTGAACTGATGTAGTAGATGATGTAGGATCTTTACCTTTTTGATAAATCTACTTAGTTTGTTATAAATTTTGAAAACCAGCCATATACCAAAGTTATTTAGTAGTAATTTCATCTTATTATCTATGGTGTGGTGATTCGGTATCATAAACAGGGTTTCAATTCAGTGAAAATTTCTACTGAATGTGATGTAGGGTACAAATTCGATTTAAGATTTTAGATTACTCTGACTGAAATACATTACACACTGAAAATGTTTAAGCCTCTTTCATCTCATTAAATGGGTAAAATCAAGTACTTTTCCCACAACTCAATCAAATCTGTTCATTCATTTACTGTTACAAATAGGTTTTCTATAATTCAGCAACGAAAATTCTAATTTTCATCATCTAGATTTTGAAATGTTAATCTCTCGCTTTTTTAAATTTATTATTATTATCATCATCATTATTATTGTTATTATTATTATTATTACTATTATTTTTTCATCTTTTAACTATTAATAGTTAAATTGTTGGGAAGGTATTCTGAAGCTCAAGAAAGCGTGCGCAGATGATTTTCTCCTCCATACGTCACATACAGTTTTTGACTGTTTTGATTAAATAAATAAATAAGTAAATAAAAATAAATAAATAGATAAATAGATAAATAAATATATGTGTGATGTGATAGCAGTCCATTGTGATTGAAGCATTATGCTTCAAATTACCCTTTCGCACTTGATGACCCCTGCAGCCACAGGCCACCTAGGCGCACGTCGCGCGCACTGCCGTTCGCCCTCAGCGGCGCCGAGAGGCGACCGGGGCTCCGGAGTCCCACGAGGGCGCTGCCCCGCCGCAAGGGCGGCGCGGGGGGCGAACGCAGGGGGTGGGCGCAAGGGGCCGGTTGTCCCCCTGGGCGGCCACCGCGCGGCCCGTCCCACACGGGGCTCAAGGCGCACCGCTCCTCCTCACACGCTTAGTCATAGTCCTTAAAAAGTGTAGGACTAATAAGAAATTTAGATAGCAGTGAAGAAGGCCATGAAGAAGATAGTTAGGACACGGGTACCCAAAACAAGAGGCGGCCAAGCTGGTGGGTGGGGGGCTGGGGAGTGAGGCGGGGTGGGGCGGGGGCGGGGGCGGGGGCGGAATTGAGGGCCAAGAGGTAACGGAGGCGGGAGCGAGGTGGGGGCCACGTGGAGGCGGAGACCGGGGTTGGGATCAAGGAGCGGGACTCGAAGTGGGCGGGGGGAAGGGCGGAGGACGGGTGGGGGCGGGGCACAGGCTGCCGCAGAATGACAGGGAAGTCCTGAAGATCCCAGCCGCCGCCACCGCTGCGGCGCGCCGCAGCCTCCCGGCGTAGCCTTCGCCGCCAACCAGAAGTGGCACCGTTTAGGCCCCCGAAGACGCGGCGGCTAGTTCAATCGGCCCGCGGTTTGTTAGGCCCCGTGAGTGAGCTCTTGAGGTTACTTATTTATTACTTCGGTTACAAGTGGCCTCCATTTGTTGAATTCGGTTCGTTCGGCGGCCAATATTTGAGAATAGGAACTCTATACAGACGGTGCTGCCAGTTCAAAGGAAATTAAGGTTTTACGTTCGTGAGAAAGGTGGAGTCAGGTGACGATGGCCTCGAGGGCTTAATCCACTGCCGCCTGATATATGCTCCGCACGCATCGTCACATATTCACCACTCAACTCTGAAGAACACTGCAAGATGGTAGTCGCTCTCTACTTTCGTGCTACACGAACACACTAAATGTTGCATTGCAATTACTTGGAATGAGTTCCATAACGAATCTTCGCTCTTCCTGCAAGAATCGATCTTATAAATGCATACATGTACGAATTTGAAAATATTTGGTTTCTGGTTCCTCCATTCCATACTCGAAGTAAGATATTTTACTGTTTTAGTTTCGTTCACTAAAAATCTACTGTACGATTGGCGTGTTCATAAAAATCGAGTATTTTTTGTAAAGTTGTAGTTTTTTTGTTTTTTTTTTGTATGTGACTAATGAATTCATTCCTACACAACAAATGTTCTGCCTCTTATTCATTCTACAAAATGAACACTTATTTCTCATCGTGTTTACTCTAATCACATATTACACATTCACGATGATGTTTTGGAATGTAATTAACATTCGAAATTACTCGTGAACTCCAAGAAACTGAAAGAATGTTAGTGTCAAAGATACTGCACATTGAAATTTGGAAATAACGGGAAATCTAATGTTGTCCGTGCGAACGTTTTCAGAGAACTTGCGTAAAAAAATAGGTACCCTGAAATAATTATTCGATTTTTGCTGTTTCAAGAAAAATAATAATTAGATAATGTTAATTACTGTATTTTCTATATCAATTAAATTACATTACTTGGAGAACATTTCGACGTATATCCAATGACATTAGTACGAATGCCATTATTTGTTTCCTTTTCATCGTCCATTCTGAAGTTATTGAGGTCAGTTATGGATGTACTTACCTAGTGCATGCGTTTAAAATTGGTATGGACACACATTGCCTTCAGTGGTTTTGTATCATGTATAGACACGAGCACACGTGTGTATGAATTTGTATGCTTACTCGTGTGTGAGCGGTAGCATAAACAGTGTGTTCTCGACATGCGTGTGGAGGGCGTGGCACATTGTGAGATATAATGGAATATGGATATGGGCGGAAGGTATGATTGCGTGTGAGTGTTTTGACCTATGTGCATACATATGTGTAGACATAAAGTGTGTTAGCGTAATAATGAATCCATTTGGTGTTGTGTATTTGAAATGTGTTAGGTTCTGGGTTGTAAAGCAATTTTATTGTGTGCTACGTTCTAAATATTTAAAAGATTGCCTTCAGTACTGCGAGCATTAATATTATGTATTTAATTGCATTTCTTATACATCTATAATGGGATGCTAAATTGTAAGTAGAATAATAAATATCTATTTCGTGCTGTAGAAATAATTATGCTGTTATTGCAGATTTTTGCAAGGCTCAGAAACCAAGTCTCATTAAGAAGTGAAATCTCTCACTTGCCCTCAGAAATCCTTCAAATATTAAATGGGAAAGAAGTTTTTTCAAAAACCCTCTTGCTAAACATACAATTCAAAAGTTGATCTTCAATTATCACTTCAAGGCAATAAAGGGATAATAAAATAATACATTGAGCGCAAATACTGATGATACGAAAATTGACAAGATGTTTTATTTAAAACACGAAACTTTTTCTCCATTATTTGTGGTATGTCCGCGTCTTTATCCCCATTCAGGTCAGTGAAAGATTATTTTGACAGGTTGAAAAAGAGTTGTGAATCGCCGCGGCCCGTATGACTCCACGAAGCCAGATGAGCCGAGAGATCTGTGGAAAGTGCACGTGATAGATACGACTCTTGTAAATAAGTATAAAGGGCATAAGAATTAATGATTTGATTTGCTTTTATTTATTTCGTCAAAAAAAACAGTAAAAACTGTATATGACGTATGGGGGAGAAGAATATTTGCACACGTTTTCTTGAGGATCAGAATCTCATCCCAACATTTTAACGATAAATATTCGAACGTTAAAACAACAAAAATAATAATAATAATAATAATAATAATAATAATAATAATAATAATAATAAAAATAATAATAGTAATAAAAATAATAATAATAATAGTAATAAAAATAATAATAATAATAATAGTAATAATAATAATAATAATAGTAATAATAATAATAAAAGTTAGAAAAGCGGGAGATTGTCAACATTTGAAAAACTAGACATTTTCGTTCCCGAGTTATAGAAAAACTATTTACAACGATAAACGAACTGCAGATTTGAGTTTTCTGCACCGCTAACAAAATGTGTGAACATAACAGAATGTGTGAATAAATTTAAAAAAATAATTGAAGACTAACAAATTATAACAAAAGAGTGGAAACTATTCCCTTGGCACGTGAACGTTAGATTGCCGGCCTAAGCGCCAGTTACTTCCATAGGTAAATTTAGTATAAGTTACTTATTTAAGTACTGCCTCCATTTTGCCGCAAAAGCAAAAGAGCTGCGGCGCATATATCCGTCATGTTAATAAATGACCGCATGGCAAGGGTCACTAACGAGGGGAAAATCAAAATGATGAGCCGTGCGCCAGCAGATAACGCTTCGGAAGTGTCATTTAAGTGATTGCAGTCAGAGGGTAATTTTCCTGAGTGATTTAGTTTGTTCAGATATCGCCACTGTAAAATAATATTGTAATAATGAACTCAATCACATCGAAAAGTATGAGAGAAAATAAAAATTATATCTCTGCTGCAGAAATTCAAAGCCAGTCACATCGAGGGTAAACATACAGCCATCAAATATCAAAGAGTGTTAGACAAGTGTGTTCACTTCCGTTACACTTTCGACTAGTCTCGCAATATGCTGACTTTTAATCCAAGAATAGGTCATGTAAATAACATTTCATTTCACACTAGTTTTAAAGTGTACTTTTCTTAAATTCTAGAAACACAAATAAATTCTTTAATGTAAACACTCTCCAGGCCCTTATTCTGTACGTGCTGTAAACGAGAAATTTTGCAAACTCCTTAAAAAAACATTTTATTTATCATGAATATATTTGTTTCTTCTGAGTTGGTTGGAAATCATTTAACCATATGTAACAATACTTTTCATGTCGGCGCCATGTTCACCAATTTTATTTTCTGGGAATTAATACTGTGTTTAGTTTTCATAACGTTCTATTTGTTATTAAGAATTATAAATAAAATTAAAGAGCTTAGAGTGAGTGAACAAGTTAATAAAAATGAGTGTCAACGCCCTTCTTTAGACTGCCTGCGACGTAGGTTCAATAGTAAGCAATAATTAAAAAAGATTGATCCGTACCTTTTATATCGATTTTCTTGATGTCTTCTACAAAGCGTTACCTAAAATACCTGAATTATCTAAAGGTTCGAGCATTCAGAACACCAATAAATACTGATTAAAAGGAATCACACCATTCCGTATCTTGGGTTTTAATAACCTTTGAAGAAATTCTTGAAGTTTTCTCTTAATAATTTTAATAACACATCCCCACAACAACACTCAATCACCACGAACTAGAAATTTTCAGTTCTTTTTAGTTGGCATAGGCTAGAAAGTATTTCGCACGTTTTTCATTATGACATCTCACTAGACCATGTCCTTTAAGAAAACTGCCTACACATAATTTCTTTTGAAAAGTATTTAGAAGTAGGAAGGAAAATTGGCTAGAAAAGAGCGGTAAAAACTGAAGTCGACCACGTTGTATCGAAATTGCTATTTGGAATGAATGATAAGAATAAGAATATAAATTAAGTTTTCATGAAAAAAACAGGAAAAGCTTAAAATCGCCGATTCTATTGCATACCGGAGTATTAACTTGCCGTTGAACAAATATGCCATATTGGTTTTCTGGTTCTCTTCTATCAGTTTTTATGTACCATGATCTCAAACCAAAATCTAAGCTAATAGCAATGTTTTCACGAGAAAATAAGGGACTAGATCCCTCTTTATGTAGATCAGTATCGAGATGACATTAAGGAAAATGCAAGGCCGGGAAAGTTACATCTAACAACACGTGGATCGTTATTTTCCTGACTGTTAAATGTGTCTCTTATTGTTCTTCCAGCCTATTATTAACCGAAGTTTTCAATCAGCGCAATCATCAGCGCAATACTGAAACTACGAGTATGGTAAAAATAATGCGATTTCTTGTTGTTGGAATGTCTACATGTAGTTCTTTGCTTTGCAGCTAGGTTTGAACGGAAGAGTATGTGTTCAATGCCACTACGATGAATAATCACTATAAAAAGGTACAGGTTTCAGCACAGGTTTCATGTAAGAAATGCAGCATGAAGCAAGTTTTCAAAAAAATATTAATAAATGAATGTACTTAATTTACAGCTGAAACTCGTTTAATGAGCTATCCATAAAAAGTTCACATAATTAGTACATCATCCCCTCGACAGAACACATAACTGATCACCATCACCACAAAAGTAAACACGTAATTACTTGATGCAGGAGTAAATGCAGTGATGCAATGCAGTGATGCAAAGCAATGCAGTAAATGCAGGATGCAGTGATAAACACATTGATTACTTGATGCAGGAGTCATGGGAAGCGGTTTATAATACTGTTGATACAAACGACAAATATAATTCTTTATTTTCTTCAACTCTTTCATTTCACTTTAACACTTGCTTTCCTCTTCAAAAAAGAAAATGAAATATTTCACGGAAATGCAATTCTTGGATAACACAAGGAATTAGGACATCTTGTAACAACAAGCGAATCCTTCCTTTCATTTCTAAACGTCATAACGTATCTCAAGATTTCCTCATCTACTTTAAAAAATATAAATCACTGTCAAGACAAGTCATAAGGCAGGCTAAAACCATGAAACACGATCAGGATATTTTGAACTCAAATAACAAAACAAAAGCAATGTGGAATATAATAAAAAATACGACCAAATCAACTAGAAACCCTGTAGATAATGTTGTTTTAAAATAAAACAATATAAATATGAACGATCCGGCAACAGTGGCTCGTCTCTTTAACCAATACTTTTCGAGAATTGCTGCCGATCTCACTAAAGGTTTTCAGCCACAAAATTCAATAACAGACCGCTCACCCAAAATTTTAGACACGGTGTTCGTTTCCGAAACTTCTTCCTATTAAATTCTCAAAATAATCGGTAAACTAAAAAATAAATATTCGTCCGGTTTAGATGAATTCCCGGATTCTTTGTTAAGGACCTGTGCGTATGCCATTATACACCCGTTAACTCACATATTTACTTCATCGTTATGCACCGGAACGTTTCCAGATATTTTCAAAACAGCTAAAATTAAGCCGCTCTTCAAAAAAGGCAACAAAAATGAAATTCAAAATTATCGGCCCATTTCTCTTCTATCAGTTTTTTCAAAAATATTAGAGAGATTTTTTACGCACGAATTGAAACCTTTTTCAGTAAACACAATGCGCTTTCAGATTGCCAACATGGATTTAGAAAATCAAAATAAACGGAAACAGCCATATTTTCCTTTCTTAAAGATGTTGCCTCATCATTGGATCAAAACGAGGCACCTATTGGATTATTTTTAGATCTCTCAAAAGCTTTTAACGTCATTGATCATGACATTTTACTTTCAAAATTACCTTTATATGGAATCCGTGGTATTGCTCTAGATTGGTTATGTTCGTACCTTAAACAACGATCACACAGAGTGGAAATACCTTACTGGAATGATAGAACATTACGTACGCACCTTTCCGACTCTGCCCATTGCACGTGGAGTTCCTCAAGGATCGATTTTAGACCCTATTCTGTTCTTACTTTATGTAAACGATATGCCCTCGACGATTCAAAACGGAAGAACGGTTCTCTTTGCAGATGATACGAACATCTTTTGCAATAAAGAAACCGTAAATAGTACAATATCAGATGTTTCAAATTGGTTCCGAAATAACAAATTAATAGTAAAAAAAATAAAACGGTTTTAATGCAGTTTTCCATTTCAAATAAACAATTCTGTGCTCCATTGGAAATGAACGGTGTACCATTGACTGATGTTAATGCAACCAAATTTTTAGGTCTCTCAATTCAGTCAAACCTTAAATGGAACGTCCATTTAAATGAATTGAACACAAAATTAAGTTCATTATGCTACGCGTTCAGAATTCTTGTAAATTCAGTCAGCCTTCATACTGCTCGCTGTGTATATTTCGCGAATGTTCATTTCCGCCTGAGATATGGCTTAATATTCTGGGGAAATATATCTTATAGCCCCCAGACTTTTAGATTACAAAAAGAAATTGTACGAATGATAACCAAATCTCACCCACGTGATTCTTATAAGCCTCTCTACATTAATCTAGGAATTTTACCATTACTGTGTCTGTTTATTTACGAATCAGTGATTTTTGTCAAAAATAACTTGCTTAAGGGCGGGAATATATTTTTAGAAAATGCCGATGTCTAATACTATAACACTCGACATAGAAATCATATTCATCAGGTGACAGTAACAACAGCTCATTACAAAGAATTCTCATTAAATACATGTACATTATTTTACAACACTTTGCCAGATCACATTAAACGATTAAATTCGATAGAAAAGTTGAAATCCAAAGTGAAATCGTTTCTGCTGCATAACTGTTCCTATACAATTAGAGACTATACTGAGCATCACAAGGAAAGTAACATTAATTTTAACAGTGATATTTAATGTATTATTTACCATTGGACTGTATAATTCTAAACAATATGTAACAAGTATTGTATCGCAGCTTCTGGGTCAATGACCCCCATCTCGATCAGGTTTTTCGTCGTTTCCCTGGTCCATTGAGCAAATTCTGAGATGGCCCCTTGTTTTGCTTCTGGACATAAATGTAACTTCATTTTCTGTGCACGTCTTCTAGAATTCAGTGGGAAATACAGTTATTCAAATTATCGTTTCCATGTTGTCGCGGCAGGAAGTATTATTCCGAAGGACAACATGGATAAGAGCCCAAACTTTATTGCTTATTTATCCTTGGAAATAGGGTTTATTACATTGGAGCGTTTTTTATTACATGGGAGTGTTTTTTAATTCAAAATTCAAGTAGTATATGAGTTGTGTAGGCATCAGAGAATTTTGAAAATGGGCACACAATTTACTTTTCCCCATGGCACGTCATACGCAGTTTTAACTGTTTTTTTACGTTAAATAATTAAATAATTAATTAAAATTAAAAGTAGGAAGTGAACAGAATAATCTCCTTAAGGAGAGATATACTTGAAGTGCTATAATTCTAGAAGGATCACTTTAAAAAAATGAGTAATAAATCTTCTGTTAATACGATAAACTACTAGTTAGCAATGAGGGCTAGTAGTTAAACAACATAAAGAATTATGTTTCAATTCGTATGAAAGTTCAATAACTGGATTCTCGATCTTATTTAATATAGTAATAAGAGATCATTATTCCAAAATCTACCTGTAATTTTTACATTTTATCTATTTCTTAGTTTCTGCTGATCATATTTCTATTCATTGTCGCAAAGAATTTTAGTAACTGCCGTCCAGTTACAAAGCTCTATTAATCTACACTTATATTAAGGAAGAGCACTTTTTTTTCAAACTATATACAAGTCGACAACAATATTAATTCCTAACTCCCTTACGTTCATATCATGCGACATGACCTTTCATCCCCATTTCAACATTGAATTGCAATGTAAACAAGAGATCAAACTAGTGAATCTACAATAAAACATACATTCTCGCATTATTTTTAATTTTTGCAATTTTCGAAAATTGAGAGAGTTCAAATAAAATGATACATGCGCCATTTTTAAGCCTGTTTTGCTCTATAATGGGAAACATTTTAATGAAAAAATTTGGATCTACGTTTGAGAAAAGTTTGGAAATGTTGCTGACGCCTCACGTCACCCAAACATCAAATCTGGAACTCGTCCAGATCGATCTAGGAATTTCAATTTTGGATAAAATCCAGTCATCGATTTACTCAGTAGCGTAGACGACAGACAGACAGACGGACGGCAGGACAGACAGATGGACGGACAGATGAACGGATGGACGAACAGACAGACGTTTTGCTGTCAAATTTTTCGGCATCAAGGACCCACAAAATATGAATTTTGACTAGACAACCTGCTAGAAGAGGTAATTTACAGCATGTAGGTACAAGACATCGACATTTTCATACAGGGTTCCAGAATACGAGTTTTTCTGTGGAAAAGTCACCATTTTTGCCGTAGTTTTACAATACTCTCTCTCTCTCTCTCTCTCTCTCTATATATATATATATATATATATATATATATATATATATATATATATATATATGCTACGTAAATAGTACACGAGAAAGTAAAAATTGTCTGGGTCCTGTAACTGCTTAAAGCCCCATAACCTGTATTTTCACTTATTTAAACTTTGATACCAATAAATGTTTAAAAACTGACCAGAAATCTGTGCTTTAGACCGTTAATCTCTTCTCCAATCTATTTCCAAGTTTCTAGAAATAGTTTAAAAATGGATCTCAATGACGTGCACACTTCAGATCCTAAATCACATATTGCTAATCATTTCAAAGTTAAGTAAATAAGTCATCAAGTAATCATCTGAGGTCTGTGACCGCTTCAGGATGTTTTCACTTATTCTTACAATAGTGAAAATAAGCATCCAAATATTGATAATGGCTCGGTGCTTGCTTCAGACTATCGTTTCCAATCACACCCACAACAACATTGGTGCAAATAATTGTTCAACGACTGATCAGGGACGTGTGTTTGCCCCCGACCCTACGTCTCCTTGCCCGCTCATTTCAACAACGGTAAAAATAGGACAAACCAGTGCTGTATGCCGCTCCTCACACACAAACCCTTCCACTGATTTCAACATCGGTGCAAATAGTAAGAGCTCAAAAACCGATTTGAGCCAGTGTCGGCTTGAGACGGCCTGCTCGCCCCGCACAGTGCCGGGGACGACGACAAAGCGGCTCCAGAAGGCGGCCGCGAAAAGAGCAAGGCGGCGGCGGCGGCGGCGGCGGGAGCGGGAACACTCGCGCACGCGCTCCGCCGCCCCCGGGGGTGAGTTTACCTGCCAGAGCAACCCCCGCGGCTGCATTCATCCCCCTGTGCTTCGCCCCGCCACCGCCGCCGCCGCCGCCGCCGCCACAGCAGCAGCCCGCTTTCGTGCACTGCCCGTCGAATAAATCTTGTCTGCGTGCCTTTATGCGTTGAGCTCTCTATCCGGGACCAAAGGACGCCGCCTGAGCCGCCGGTGCGGGACGCCGCGACGCGGGACCGCGGGCCAAATGGACTATAAGAATCCTCCCGTGAAGGGGGACCGGGGGCCGGGGGAGGGGTACCGCAGCATCCGCCGCGCAAAGGAGCCGCGCGGAGGGGTTTGCCACCCTCCTCCGCCCCGCGTCTTCAGCGGCGCGGCATCGCGTCGGCGGCGATGCAACCCCCGTTGTGCAAACCTCCGGTGGTGAAGCGCGCCGGCGGGGACTAATCCTGCGCCCGGCTGGGAGAGGAGCTCCGTGGAGTCAGAGGGGTTTGCGGGCGGTGGTGGCGCCGGCCTCACGGGCGATTGCGCGCCCCGCGGGCGGTCGCGGCGGCCAGCGGTGGGCGGGGCAAGCGGCGGCTGGTGCACCTTCAAATGACCGGGAATGGAGATTAGGGTCTGCAGTGAACACATCGCACAGATCGGTCTTTAAACTATTTTCACCGGGACACTTTTCATTGGAAATGAGTTGGAATGGAGATTAGAAGTCTGAAGTAGCCGTAAACACTCTTTGGACGAATTTCCACCCATGCTGAAATGAGGGGGTGAGGAGATGTCTGAAGTGCTAATCTGTCGTTGGACGCTTATTTTCACCAATGTTGTAATGAATGGGAATAAAATTAAAAATCCTAAAACGGGAACAGGGCAGAGAACAATTTTTAAATTCGTATTTCAAACAATGTAGAAATAAGTAAAAATGAATATTAAAGAATATGAAACAATCAGAGCCCAGATTATTTTTTCAACCTTTATTCATAACAATTCTGAAACGACTAGGATGGGAAATGAAGAGACCGAAGCGGAGACAGGGTCCAGGCAATGTTTTGAACACTCATCAATTCTGAAATGGAGATGTGTTGCAGATGGACGTTTGGATGGAAGGAAATTGACGGATTTTTTGGGCGGGGTGCTCGACAAGTGGGCATTGAAATTCGATTAAATGTATTTAACAGGTATCTTTGTACAAAACTAATGATACAAACATTTACAACAGTATTGTATATACATATAAACATCGAAATGTTGCATTGCCAACAACAACGATCAATTATTACCTCGCCGAGGCAGTAGCTTCTACCTCTAGCCTGCAATATCATATCATCAACATCTTTCCAATCTCCACAACTCTTAAAAAGAAACTAATGTAATATCAATATATAAGTTTTAACATGTATCAATTTTTAAAGAATGTGAATTTGTAATATATCTTTGGCACATACATTTTGAGATTTGTTTTCTAAAACAAATTTCTAGGCGAAAAAAACTAACAATAATAAAATATGTGAGATTTGTTGCTTCATCCCTTACACCATATCCACAATCGAACTTTTCAGAAAGTTTGTTTGTTGGTTGAAGTTTGAATAAAGATGGCGACGAGCAATATATTGCCAACATAAGAAATAGTCCCTCTCCTGAAAAAGCATCAGCAAAAGAGCTACAACAATTTTTTACAGAACTGTTGATGAAGTAACTAAGTCCCCCTACGCCTCCTGCACGAAATATAGAGAATAACATGCCCAGAGGTGAAGCAAGTACCTACTTCAGAATTTTCTCAATAGATCATGAGAATCAGAACAAAATACGATCGAGATGTGTCCTGTCTTTCGTCATTGACTCAGAAGCTTTCATGCGAGAAGTCAAAGTCTGACGAGATCTTCGAATCCAGGAAAGGGAGTTATAAAACCCCTAACTTATTGTTACAAATACTGACATTGATTTGCAAGAATAATGCCAAATTACAATCGTAAATAAGAAAATAAAGATTACACCAGGAGTAAGTCGCCGAGGTGTGGGAACCTCATAACATGTTGATTGATTGAACCCTCTATGATCAATCTTCCCTGAAGTGTAGGACATATTATTATATCCCAGAAGGTAGCGGTGTTTATCCCTGGATGGTTGGTGATATCCGGCGCCGACCTACACGCCGGCTAACGGGCGATTTTCCCCTTCAGTTATCTCTCCAAATGGACACCACCCTTGCCGGGACGAGCTCTAAGTTCCCGGTTGTGTGGTAATGAAATGCAGATAGACATACAAGAAAAAAGTTCACGCGAGGATCGTAGCGCGTTTCTTAGTGTATCGCTCCGGCATTCGACCGATTTTAATCGAAAGAACCACGGAAAACTAGCGATTATTTATTTAGAAAGAACCTGTTAGCGATGATCTACATAAAACTAGATTCCGAATTGATTCCCTTCCAAAAAGTTCTGCCAGAACGTTTTTAGACCATTCCTGGGACATCGTTTTGCTGTGGAATGAACTTCTAGAAATAAAAACGAAAAACGAAAAGATTGCAAGACTTCGTTGCGTGACATTCAACGCTATACATTCACATGCCTTAATCCCGAAAAACTCTGATTACGCATGTTCTAACTGCCCACATGCGGAAGATTAGTGTGACACCTAGCGGCCCGGCTTCTGTTGTAAACAACATCATTAAATCATCAAACATCAAAAAACTGTCCCGACAACTTAAGTCAGGCGGCGAGTGAGATAGACTACACTTTATCATACGGGTAATGGTATTTACAATACTTTTCAACATAATGTGGCTATGGCCGGCCTGGATAGCCGAAGTCTCTAAAGCTGATAGGCCGGGGATACCTCGGCCCGAAGAGTCGCGGGTTCGAATCCGGCTCCAGGCATGGACGTTTGTGTGTGCTCATGTTTATCTCACGTGTACCCCTTACAGTTACCACAATGTTAAAAATTACAATAGTCGCTATGTGACCAAGCAGTTAAAAGGTGACTTTAAATTTAAAAAATGTTGCAAACGATTACAGTGCTATTCTCCAAGCTATACGCGAGTGCGGCGACGAAAGATGGCGGCCCCTCGCCGTTAACTGCGAGGACTCCAAACGTGACTTAATACGAAACCGTAATTATCTGGGTAAATTGTTCAAAGCATAAATCCGGGATTCAAATCCGGTCTCTTGGTTTACTTTGGTTAGATACGCCCATCACGAACCAACTTCGAAATGGATCTTGGACCCGTATACTGCTGGAATATTTGGTATTTAATTGTCGGTTCTCTCTCACGTTTATGAGTCTTAATGTGAACTAAACCAGAAGACCTGGATTCGATTCTCGGTCGAGATAATTTGTGATTTGAACACTTTACTCATTTAATACGTTTATACAGAAATAAGGTAACAGCATGCACATCAGTTAATGAGCGGATCAAACCTCCCGTTGTATTTGATGGAGCCATAATGATGCAGAGTATCCCTTGTTTTTAGACAATCATTTAAAGATATAAGAATTCAATCATGAATTCCTTTTTGTCTATTTTATTATTTGAGGATGTTTCGAGAGTCTAGCCAGGCCCTCAAAACCCCACCATTACTCCCATCATTAAGTCATCGTAAAGTCAACCAAATGTCTCCAGCAAAAGGCCAACTACACCTACCTTAAACAAATTTCAACTAATCCACGAAATGTCAGCTTAACATGCAGTTTACGAAAAGCGGCTACCTGTTTAGGGCCTCTACATGTATGGTTTAATATTGAAAAAAAAATAGCAAACGCATACGGAGTAGAATATATGAACCTAATTTCGTCCATATGTTTATCATGGAATAATCAAGATGACTTGAAAATGGGAATAAAGCCAGACTCTCAAAACGTCACACAAGAAAATAAAAGACAAAATTTAATTCGTGATTAATGTGTAATAGTTCTTATGTCCTTAAATGAGTGTCTGAAAACAAGGTATCTTAGATTACGTCGTATTTCAAATACAATCTAAAGTTTGCATTAAAAAATACTTTATTTTAAAACGAGGCAATCGAAATAGATCGAGATTAGTGTGGTCGACCCGAAGCCGTGCTCCCTGGCGCAGTCCGTCCGCCCGCTGCGGGCCGCCGTCGTTGCTGGCGTACTGCAGGGCGGTGCCGCGCGGGGCGGCGAGGGGCGGGGCCCGGCGGGACAGCCAGCGGGCCGTCACGATCATTACTCCGCATTGTTCGGTCGCCGGTGGCTTCCGCGGCTGCCGCTGGGCCATCGTTTGTAAGCCGAGGGGCCCCTCCCCCGTGCCCCTGGCTCCCCACCCCTCGCCACGACCCGCTGCACCCCGCCCCGGGCCCTCCCGCCTCACCTCGCCACGGCCCGCGTCTTAAAACGCTTAATGTGCTCGGAGCCCTACACATGTAGAAGAATTCATAGCCATAAACCATCTATTCACGCGGGCGGCAGGCGGCGGGCGACAAACGCTCGCCGATGCGACCAAAGGACCCGCCGGCGCCCGCCGCGCCCCGCCCCTCCGCCCCTCCCTCTTTCCGCCGCCGCCGCCCGCCTCCCACGCAGCCTGCCGCCCGTGGAGAGGTTTGCACTCGGGGAGATGCAATTAGGTGCACAAAGGACTAATGAAAATCTACACGCTTATCTGGCAATCGCTGGACAGAGAGGTGCGCCGCGATGATCTTGCCTGTCCGGGTGGTGCCGCATCGGTATGGCAGCCTCCTGCTGGGCAGTTAAAGTCGAAGAAAGGATGGTTGAAACATCAGAACGAGTGTCACTTCCCGGACAAAAGACGTCGTCGTGACACTGGCCGTGAAGAGGAAATGATCGTATCACAGAGACGATTCTTCAGAAATGAAGTGGTACTTAGTGAAAA
Source organism: Teleogryllus occipitalis (assembly GCA_011170035.1). NCBI lineage: Eukaryota > Metazoa > Arthropoda > Insecta > Orthoptera > Gryllidae > Teleogryllus > Teleogryllus occipitalis. The sequence goes on from BLKR01001285.1 coordinate 97,823, forward strand.
TGGAATTGAGATTTTCCTGCCCGCCTGTGTAGTTTCCAGTCATGATAGTATACACGAGGAGTATGCTGTTCAAACTATTAGGTAATTTTCCAATGATTTCAAGGCGAATGCAATTCATGATAAAATATTATACGTGTTCTTCATATGTATCAATTTTTCATTCCGATTAAGCGGCAGAAGCGAATATAAAGATACTGGTTGGATCGGTGCGGACGTTCTGCACTTTGTAAACCATTATTTTAAAAGTGAAAACTGAATACTAGAACCTAATTTCCAATGTTTCTGGACTACTTGTCCTAGGGAGTGGGAGTACCCTACAAATAAATTTGTAATAGTACTCTAACAGTGTATTATTTTTTAAGAGTACAGCATTAGAAACATAACTCGTATCGGAATATGAAAACTTGGTTTTATAAGTCAAGAAATCATATATTCCAAGTTATGGACGACAGTAAGGTGTATTGCACTATATCGTGTGTTGCGAATTGCCTGTGTGCCTGCTTTTTACTCTTATAACAGAATCTACGAAGGCATTAAATACGTTTGAAGCAGGAATAAGGGGGAGAGCATTTTCTATTCGTAGTAACTCGATTGTGTTTTTTAAATGATTTCTTATAAATGATAAAACCCTTCTTAGTAGTATAATATACAAAGAGAGGATATTGAATTTAAATTTGCGTTAACGATACTTTGGTACATTTAAATGATTTGAAATGACTAGTATTGGCAATAGAGTCAATGATATATTAGAGAAAGTCGCAGGAACGCATAGTTCTTTTGGACGCAGATACGATATGCTGAAGAAGGCCTAATTGATGGTTATGAAAGCAGAGATGACAACTCCGACCTTTATTGATAACCGCCATCAAGTGGTAACAAACGTTTTGAATAAAAAAAAGAAGTCTGTAGGAAACCCATGGCCAAAGGAGACTGAAGACCTGCGGGACACCCTAAAAGCCTATTCAAAACGGCATAAAAGTGGATAAGCACGCGCAGAAAAGATTAAATATTGGGATATTTGTAAGGGCTACATCTCCGTTATGTCATTTGTTATTTCCAATTGCGGGAATGACTTTGAGAGGATTAGAGAAGAGGAATGGCTAAGACCGGTCGTTCCCATATCCTGGATCGCAGCGCCCTGTGAGAATAAAATCCTCACGAAGTTTCCCTTCTTCATAGGCATCTATTATATTACAAAGATGTCCTCCAGAAAAATATTATTAAACGATGGAAATGAAAATTTAGATTTAGAGAAGTATTCCAGGGTTTTATTTCGGTGTTATTCCTCAAAGGAAATTTGATTCGGTTTTTTAAATGATTATTGAACTGTGATAAATTTATGCGAGGAAACGTTTTTCATTCATTAGTTGCATTCCAGTATAGAAAATGAAAAAAACGAATGAAAATATTTCATAAACGAATTATAATAACAATAAGAAAATTTAATATAATGAACACAAATTCACAAATTCAATGAGTTTTAACAAGTCAATTATTAAATAAAAATTTTAAATATAATTTATTTCAAGATATTTAGAGCTTACTATCTTGGTTTTGAATGATATTGAACACAAAAAATGTGGCTATTTTAGCTTTCCACGAATGAGTATATCCTACATTCAATTAAAGATTCACATGTGTTGTCTTTTAAGCCTTGCCAATTTACTTAAATTTTGAGAATCACTATTTTTATCCTATTTTATATCGACAATGAGTATTAATTGCGACCTCCACCCCACCCGCCTTCCACCCCAAATCGCAAATGTCGGCCCGCCCTGGTGGGCGAGTGAGTCGCGAGACGGATGGTGTGGGTGACACCGGCCGTGGTGGTTGCGGCGGAGGCTGCGGTGGGGGCGGGGCTGCGAAGGCGCGCGGGTACCGTTACAGCAGTTGCAACGGCCTTCGCCCCCGCCCTCGCCCTCGCCAACGCTGCCGCCGCGGCCACCCGCGCGCCGCCACTGCCGTCCGCCTCGCCCCGCCTACCTCTCACCCCGTGGCGACCGCCAGCGCGCCCGCGCCCCGCGCCGCGCCCGCCAAAACGCCAAAAAAATAAATAAAATAAGAAACATGAAGAAAACAAGACCGTGAAAATTATTACAATACATACGCGATCCTTGCAGAAGATTTCAGGTCAATGTGTCGGTTATTTTTACGGGAAAAGTTAAAGTTACTTTATTTAAGTATCTGCAATTTAAGGATCAATTCGTTCACTAATGCCAATAATTTTTTTCTATTACTCCGAAGAGAAAATGTCCCTTTTTTCAAATGTTGCCTATTTCGCGCTATTTTAATTTTATTATTATTATTAATTATTATTATTATTATTACTATTATTATATTTAATTAATACTCATCTTTCAACTATTTATAGTTAAAATGCTAGGAAAGCATTCTGGATTTTACGAAAATTTGCGCAGATAATACCTCTCTTCCTTACGTCACATACAGTTTTTACTCTCCTTTGAATAAATAAATCAAACCAAAAGTATTACGTCCTTTTTTATGCATAAGCCAAAGAACTGCGGCGAATGTCAAAAAATGACCGCCTCGCCGGGGTCATTGCAGAGGGAAAATAATAAAAAAGACCCCGCCCTTTGGACAGCAGTTCTGGCACGCGGAAGGCCATGCGTTGGCCCCGGCACGTGGGGCAGCTCCAGAGGCAGTCATGCTCCCCTTAAAAATGTACACGATTCAAAAAAAATTTTAACCAATGGTAAAAACCCACCAAAATGTTATATTATTTGTGAATTGATACAATAATATTAACATCTTTTTTCGATATAATAATATTTTAAAGGTCTCCGGTCTCCATGCTTCATTTCAATTGTCATGAAATAGAAAAAGTAGCAGTAATTGCAGTACTTGTAGTATAATTATTCCTTTTAAAAAGTAGTGGTAACATTTATTTTAAAAAATCGTTTAGATGTTATATTTTTAAATTGTTAATAAAGAAATAAATATAAATTGAAAGAAATATTTAAATTATATACTTATTACCATTATTACAACTAGTCTCAACAGTTCAGCAAGGAATTTGCGATATTCATTCGCCTCTATTGTTCCTATAAAACAACTCATTGAGGTGTCATTAGGTGGTCTGAAATCTAAAATTGAATTTTATTTAGTGCACCCCTTCGATTCTAAGCGAATGATACTAGACCCAAGGGTAGAAGTCTTATCGCAACAAGTGATCGTGAGTGTTGACGCACTTCTCCTGTAAGTCTGTGTTAAAGTTTATTCTGCAATAAAAAGAGGAACAAAGATCATTGTACCGAAGGTTTAACTTTCTAATTCCGGGTCCGAGAATTAGCAGGTGACAAGTAAATGTGAACTCCAGATCTCTGGAGTTTATATATTATATCTATAAAAATGTGTAAAGGAAATTGCCAGTTATGTAAAAAAAACCTACTAATTTTGCAACACAACAGATCGATATTGGCATTCTGCAAGAAGAGCGAGTTTGGATGCTGTAAGCACTGCACATTTTCACAGCAACTGATACTAAGGATTATTAAGCGTTGCCTACCTTGTCTAAATGCTGATGCCTTTATTAATCGAAAACAGCAGAAACTTGCCACAATTCCCAAGTTTTTGAATTTGTTTTTTTATTTAAGACAGTTCTAGAACATTTCCCTTGGGTTGCTCCATTTATACCGAAAATTCAGCCGTCATGCAGCAATGCCCATTCTCACTATGGGACACAGGTCTGTCCTAAACGTTCTACATATTTGGAAGACTCCAAAACCAAAGATGGCGTTGGACCATCCGCTCGGGAGACAATGGTGGCCCCAAATGAGCCTGTGACAGCGGGTGGCTGGTAGCGCAGCGCACAAATCGGCTGTTAACGACCGTCAGTTCCCAGAGGGAAGAGAAGTGGTAGAGAAAACAAGGTATGTCTGAGACTTCCATTGCGACGGGGCTACTTCAAAGACCACTGCTGCTGGTGCTGCTCTCGCGTAATTGACAAAACCAACAGTACAAATCAATGAATTCGTATTTGAACATTGTTCTATCACGTAAACAGTTTTTATCATTACGCGATAATCCAAATTCGAGAGAATTTCGGAAACGATAAATGAAACGAAAAAGGGAGGCTGTCCCATAATGTTAAGCGTAAAGAACAGAATGGTTATGAAGAATAATATGTGCATATTTTTGGAGTCTTCAGTATTGGATTACAATAGGTATTTTATTCTGCGTAGTGAAAAAGTACAAACTATTTTCAAAGTACAAAATCTCATTTTATTTTTTAAAATATTTTTAAAAATTTATTTTTTAAGAAGATTAGTAGAATTGTAATATTGATTAGAAAGACAGAACTATTTTTCATTTTCATTTCCTTAAAGATGAAAATAGATGAACATTTTCGAGTCATGTATGGTAATTGCATTAAAATAACTAGAGCGACTGTACTTCACACCTTTTTCTGTTGATTCAAAATGTAATTCTCCAATACACGTACGTCTGCTTCTACCAAGAAGATTCATTAGAATTAGTCCATCGCTCGCCTCCAGTTACAGCAGCCCTACCCTGAGGGGAACGAATGCATTTCAATGCTCCACTATAACACGAAGAGCTTTCTGGATTGTGAGTTGTAACCCTTTTTTCGGGCCTATTTTCGGATTTAAGTCTCAAAAAAATTTTACCATAAAAAAGTTACTGGATATCATTACTTATATTCATTTAGAGAATGGGTATGTTTCTTCAAATAAAAGTCGAAACAATACTTATTTGCACAACTCCAATAATTTAATACCAACTGACAATAACTGAAAATGGTCACTCTGGACTCTGTCCCTTACTATTCCCATCCTCTTTCCTTTTCCTTCTTTGCCCCTTTGCTATATCCTTTAATACTTCCGTTCGTTTTCTCTTCTTTCATTGCTACTTTTCCTTTTCACCTCCTTCCTCTTTCTTTCTTCTTTCCTCGTTTTCTTTGCCTCTTTCTCCTTCCATTCCTTTCTTCTTCATAGCTTCCCCTCTTTCCCGTCCCTTTCGCTTCTCTTTTCCCCTTCGTCCTCCCCTCCCTTCCCCCTCGATCCGCCAAGAGGGCACTGAACCCCCTGCGCGGCGCGCGGAGTGTCCCCTGTCCCTCTCTAACCCCGCCCGGCTCCACCTGGAGCCGCCGGCCTGCTCCCTGTGAATTCCCATCCCCCATCTCCCCTGTGGGCTTCGCCGCCGCGCCACGCCTGAGCCGCACGCTCCGGGTCAGCGGGTACCCGCCTCGCCCCGCCCCCGCCCCACCCCCACCCCCTCCCGAAGCCGAGCGGCGCGGCGCGGCGTCTGATTTCCCCCGGGGGAGCCCCAGGGCCAGGACCAGGGCTCCGACGTGCAGCCCTCCGGCATTCTTCAGTGATAGGTGTCAAAATGTTCCACGAGCTGCGTTCAAATATTTAGGCGGCGTGGGACGAGACGGCGCGGGTCGGGCCGGGCCGGGCCAAGCCGGGGCGGCGCGGGCTGCGAGCACGGCACGGCGCGCTGGGAATCCGCCCGCCCTGCCGGGCGCGCTGTCGTCCGCCTTCGCCGCCCGCGCGGCCGCCCAGCTGCCGGGACGGCTTTCGTACAGGCTCGCCAAACCTCCCCCTCCCCCCACCCCGGCCGTGGTCCTCGCGCTCGCCCGCTGCACGATGACCGATCGCCCCTCTGGGACCAATCCATCCAATAGGAGAAAAGCTCCTATCAAATATTCAGGACTCATCGATTGTGATTGTATATGGACACCAAAATGAACTCGAAACAGCTAATCATACCAAAATTATAAATGCTATAACATATTGCAGCAATTACAAATTAATTAAAAGCAACCGATATCTCCCATTTAACACTTTCCTATTATTATAGAAAAGAACAATAGACCAATAGTATGGCAATTAGTAGACCAATAGTAGGCAAAATACTTCATGCATGTCCAATATGAATTAACTTATAAAAAAGAAACATCAAATAGTTCAAAATTAAGTCTTTCGAACCATCACCAATCGAATATATCAAATTACTAATTACACAATGGAACCACAAATCTAATTACTTACCGATCTCGTTATTTCTTCTGCAATATTAATCACATCGAAAATGTGTCCTCGTTTAATCTAGTATGAACAACTCCCACACATCCAACTCTCATATAAATAAATATCCATACCACACATTCCTAAAAATATTTGCAGTCAGAAGAAAAAAGAGAAATAGAGAATGCAGTTTTCTCAGCGATTCTGGCTGTTGTTCAGGTGATCCGAATCTGATAGCCTAACTATCGAAAACAGATAATCAAAAATAAAATGCAGTTGGTAAAGTTGGCAATGCCAGGTTTTCTCTTAGTTGTGTTTTCTCTGTCGCCCTGGACGGCCGAGGTGGCTAAGAGCATGTACCCACTCGGCGCTTCGGTCCGAAGGGGCGTGGGTTCGAATCCCGCCTTGGGCATAGTTGTTTGCTCCTTGTCTCTCGTATGTGTTGTCGCGGAGAGCCTCGCGTTCTACTGACCCCACATCAGATGAGCCGGCAAGTGTGTTCGTGTCCAGTGTATGGTCGAATGTGCGTCCCAACCGGATGTAAAAGGTATCCGGCTGTCGGCTAGATAAAAGTCCTCGAAAACAAATGTATTCACCCGCATCCCCCTAATCCCTGCAATGTGTCAATTTGATTACTCTCAGTCTCCATGCAGATGAGTGCGGGCACGACTGTGTCGAGCTCTCCAAACCTCTCTCCCATGGTCATCGAGCTCACCCGCTGCAAGGTGATCGGTCGCCCCGCGGTTCGATTCATAAGAGAAAGGGAAATATGTGGCATGGCATTGTCATCTCCTCGAGTTTCAATGCAATTCATCTCATTTGAAGACGACCTAGATATCGAAAGTGAGACAAGGCTCCAAAGCTGCCTTCGTTGGAAAATACTCTGACACTTTTTCCATTTATACGCTTAAAATTTCAAATGCACCAATCCATCAATACCAAATTCCTGTTAGATATGTACTCCTTCTTAAGAAGTTTGGCATGCATTTGTTTCGTGTTGTACCTGCGGTAACGCCTTCTTGTACAATTCCCATAACTACAAGCCAATGTGTATAACTACTGGCAAAGGTTTTCACTGACTGCCCCATTGGAGATATCTGTCAAAGTTGTCCTGCGAAAATGTCTACTCAGCAATGTCCACCCTTCACGTGTATGTATTGGCGGATGATTGATTGCATGGCTATACATATTTACATACACTTTTCTTCGAGGATACTCAGGTACAGTTTTCTTTCCAAAGGCTCTGCGGGACATCTCTAGCCACCTTTATAAGAAGTTTCGTTCTGTGAACTTCAGAATTCCCTGAGGAAGAAGTTGAATCCTTCACCAAATATAATTGAACAGAAAATTTTGAACCCAAAACAAAGATTTTTTTAGAACGTTTCAAAAAAATATTAGTGCTATTAGACGTTCTGCAAACCACTTCAACGTCTGAGATAATTATGAAATTATTACATATATTTTAATGAAAAAAACTTTCTTAAACAAACGACAAAACCATTCTTCCTGTTTGCAGTATATTTAGTACCGTTTCCCCGCCATTAAATCAAACGAATCGCAAGAAACACAGCAAAATGAAATATCTACTACACTAATTTAATGAGAGATCCATGCCAAAACAGTTTTCATTGTATAAGCATTTACATTTACATAAACGTCTCGAGTATAAGCATCGTATATTAAATCCGACCAAAAATTGTATCAACATTACAAAAAAAAGTAAGCAATTCTTTATTTTTCAAAAGGCTTACCCAGAATGCTTGATTATGCATATTTTATTCTGAATTTACGCCAGATAGAAAATTATACCTAACGGTGCCAATATGAATTCGAATTTAAATGGGAAAATTAACTACATTCATAACTCCGTTGGTGATTTAGTCATTAATGTTGTTTCTATTGAATTTTACTGGGAAATGAATTGATTGTATTGATAGGATGGTAAATGAAAACTTAAGTAATTAATAGATAAAAAATATAGTATAAACAAATCATAAGTAATAAACTACAACGTTACATACGGCTAAAAATTGATCGATTTGAGTCCTTCAACAAAAAGGAGTAACACACTATTATAAATATATATTTTTATTACATATTTATCGATTGTTACTTCTTAAAACTCGTTTGACATATACTGAACACAACCTTTTGTGATGAAATTAAGTATTGAAACATAAACCAAAAAGTTAAATGAGCGACTTATAAATGATTCCGATGAAACCCATGTTTAAGAAACTGCAACACACTTCATTTGTCCAGCCTGTTTCGAAGGTAGTACTTAGCGGCGAACTTAGCACGTAGCGCCTGAGGGAGCAGCCTCTTTAAATTCTCCTCCTCCGCGCCTTGCGCCGACCGCCTTTCCAAACAGCGGGAGTTGAACCCAAATATTGGTGTTGGCTTCTGAAGAGCCGGCGCGCAGGAGGCGGGTGAGATCCACGCGTGTGCATGGGCCGTAGCTCTACCCTCGTACGCGCGCACGCGGGACACAACGGAAGACACGCACGCGGGGCGAGGAAAGAGGAGAAGGCGATACGCCGGGCGAGCGAGACAGTACGGACGCTAGAACGAAAATGAACCAGGAAGAAGAGGCAAAAGAGATGCGGAGCTGTACGATCGGAAAGAGCGAGGATGGAGGCTTGACAGAGGCGGGGACGGAAGCGGGATGGAGGGAGGGACGGTGCGAGGACGGAGGCGTAATGGAAACAAGGATAGAAGTGGGCAAGGGGGCGAGGTGGAGACGGGACGAAGGTGCGCATGCAGGAGGGGACGGAGGATTGATGGAGGCGGGGCGGAGACAGCACGGAGGTAGGAAGGAGGAGGGCGGAGACGGGGTGGAGGCGGGGCAGAGGCGGGGCGGAGGCGGGGCGGAGCCGGGGCGGAGGCGGGGCGGAGGCGGGGCGGAGGCAGAGGCGGAGGCAGGGGCGGGGCAGAGGCGGGGCGGACGCGGGGCGGACGCGGGGCGGACGCGGGGCGGACGCGGGGCGGAGGCGGGAAGGAGGCGGTGAGGAGGCGGGGAGGAGGCGGGATCGTGGGTGGGGACAGAGATGCGGGCGCAGAAAGGGACAGAGGCTTGACAGAGGGGGGTGGAGGCGGAAACGGACACATCGGAAATGGAGATGCAGGTGGGGACATAGGTGAAGGCGGGACCGGAGACCGGGGCAACACTATGGAGCAGCATAGACAGGCGCAGTGTTGCGGAGCAGTACACATCGTTGCAGAAGTGCAGACGACGAAGATGGTGACGATAAGTGCCTGCGCGTGCCGCTAATGCCTTGCTTGGCTTGTTTGCATCATTCGGAAAGCAGAGCGGCGTTGAGAGAGGGGGGTATTCAGTTCAACAGATGCACGCAGTTATGTGTCATCGCCTCTGCACTATGACGCAGACCGAGTTCGCAGTTGTTTGACGACTCCTTTGCTCTGCCTCGTTAAGAATAGTGATGGCTTGATAGGTCGTGGATGCGACCATAGTTTCTCCTTATAAAAGTCGAACGCGTACTAGTGTTAATCAAGCAAATAATACTTGTAATAACAACTGGGGTCAGATGTTAGAAGCTGACTGGGAAATCATTTAATAACATACATTTTTTAATCATTTAAATACATTTAATTGATTTTTAAACGTTATTATTTGCATGTAATTAAAAAACAACAACAATATAATGTTTTGGAGCAAGTATTTGGTAGTCTATCTTGCACTCAGATTCTGTATCCCAGGCGGGGAATCTGAAGATGATGACTAAGGCATTAAAGGTTGCTATCATTTTAATAACATTTGGTAAATATCTGTGAATAGTATTCAAGTACTAATGTCCAAAACATCGAAGCAGTAGACCTATGTACTACATGCAAAAGGAATTTCCCATTAGTTTTCATTTCATAATCATTTTGGAGCGCATCCCTTGAACTCCTAGGCACATATCAGTGAAATATTTAGGATTACATCTGGACCCTAAATTAACATGGAAAGACCACATCACTATTAAACTCAAACAAGCACATCAAACTCATCAAGTTCGCCCCATACTAAACCGTCATACGTCTGTACCTACCACATGCACCCTTCTACCACACAAAACCATCACACGACCTCAATTATTATGTTCTTAACCGGTCTGGTACAACACCATCCTACCCATACACGCAAACTCCATATATTCCAAAATAAAATCCTAAGAAGAGCCAGAAAACCCATTGATCAATCAAACAACTCTCTTCAACCTAACTTAAAAATTCCAACCATTCAAAACTGCATACATCCCATGCCTGATGATTTCATATTAACACACGAAAGGTTCTCGGTATCTTACGTTTTCAAGTAGGCCTCACAGATCCCTCAACACCGTCACGTAAAAACTGGTACCACCTGTATTCCTTTCTCACACATCACGTTGATTTACTATCTTAAGCCACTCATTTTTTTAAAGGCACTCGATTGTGTTTAAACTGTACAATTGTCTTGTTTGTGTCTCTCAATGTTGTGTTAGGTATTTCGCGTTCTTCAGACAACATCTGAAAGAGCCGAACAGTTAAACGATGTAAAACCGAGCTCTCAATAAAGTTGTTTGTACTGAAGAAAAAAATGACGCACCCTGAAAAGTGGTAGATTTTGCCGGTAGCCTTAGAGCGTGACTTGGCGATGGGGAGCACTGTACTGTGACAGAGGCTTTGGAATTCGACGCCGCATCGCACGCCCTAGAAAACATTGTTTCGGCGGGCAGTAAACTGAATAATTGGAAACCGTGTAGCAATGAACTTGAACATCGAGATTACAAGGCAACATCCAACAAACACGCACCCTGTCAGACTCTCCTCCTGTATCTCAATCTTAAGAGGAAAGAAAAATAGTGCAACTAAGGCGAAACGGTAGTAGGTCCAAGAAATAGCAAAAAAATGGTTGGTTGTTAGTGATTCCGGGTGCGTCAACTATTGACATCATTAGTCCCGTAAGTGTAGTGCGAGTATTTTCCCTCGGGAGGTGGCACCGCCCCAGCCGAGACAAGTTCTAAGAATCCGACCAGTCTCCCAGGACGTGTGGTAGTGTAGTGCATGTTAGTGTAAGAGTGTGTAGGGGGTGAGGATAGGACAAGGAAGATGAAGGAAAGATCGCGCGCCGTTCGTGTCCCGTTTGTTAGGGTACTGCTCCGGCATTCGCCTGGTATTAAGAGAAATCACGGAAAAGTACCGATCAGAGCAGCCGGTCTATAGAATTCTCCTCCAGAGAGCTACTGAATTCGACCTAGATGACAAGCTAGTGTCGAAAATCCTGCCGCCGTCGGGACTCGAACCTAGGTCCTCTGCCGGTGCACAACTTCGGATCATTCAGGATCTTCTTTCATAATATTAATGAGATATCCTTTTCTCAGGCAAGTGTCTATAGAGGTTTGCCAATGTCTTCCATTACGTGTATGATGGAAGGCGTGATATTTTAGGGGTGAGAGATGACGTGAGATGAAGGATTATTAAAGGGATTATGATGCAGATAGCACACTGCGGCGGTAAGAGAAACATGCAGGGAACATCCATGCCATAGGCGGGATATGAAGCCATAGCCTTCGACTCCACGTACTTCGTCTCTGATCCTAACCCCTGCGCTAATGCCGAACATCAAGGTATGAAAGGTGCGGGAAAATGAGGGTGATTGGAGTTATCTGGAAAGACATTAACGATAATTTAAGTTATCGACGTTCCAGTGATCAGATTCCACTATATTGATTTATTTAATTAAAATACTACTGCGGAGAATAGAATGTCATGGCGAAAGCGGCAAGACATTTTCTGCCTTTAGGAAGATGATGAATAATAAATTAATTAATTGTTTTTCTCGACTGTGTCTCCGACTTAAAACGTTATGCGACTTACCAATGTATCGTTTTGGGGTAAGGAAATTGCCCAATTGCAGCGGGAATAACGTGCGCACGAGCGGTGAGTGAGGTGGGTGCGGGGAAGAGGGACATGTTGCCGCCTTCGGCGTTGGTAGCAGCGCCGCAGGGCGTCCCCAAAGATTGATTTGTGATTTTGGGCGCATCAACTACTAAGGTCATTATGAACTCGTAGGCTTCCGCGGGCGGAGTCATTGGATTCTTGGCTGTCCAGGATGAGCCGCGTCTCAGTCGATGGAGCTGACGTTTCGGCCATCTTGTTGTGGCCTTCTTCAGACAGGCTTCAGAGGAGTGCTGCTCTGAACAAGGCCACAATAAGATGATCGAAACTTCCGCTCTATCAACTGAGACGCGGCTCATCTCGGACAGCCAAGAATCCAATGTTAAGTTCATTAGTTCCGTACGAGTGGTGTATGTTTTTTATCGGTAGCGGTGATCTTCCCTCGCTGGATGGTGAGATCTTGCGTCGAACTATTAGTCTGTTAGCGGTGTTTTCCCCAACCAGGTATCTCTCATTGGCGTGGCACCGCTCCAGATGCGACAAGATCTAAGCTCCCGACCGACCTCCCGGCATGAGCATAAGTGTACACAATACTCAGGTGTACTTAACAGAAGTGCATGAGGGAATGGGGCTAGTTTATTCATGTATTCATTTTCATTTCATCACATCTATTTTACGAGATATTGAGTCAACTTTGTTTTTCTCGTCATGATATACTAAATAAATATGTATAGTTCCATTTGAAAAAAAAAACTCAATATCTCGTAAACTACAAGTGATAAAATGGAAACGAATACATGCAACAATTACCCCCATTCCCTCATGCACTACCGTAAAAACTACATTGCAATAACTTCAACCGTTCAAAAATTACAGAAAGGACTAAAGTTATGTAACTCATCCTGGGTAGTGCCAAAACCGTTAAAAGGATTTTCATCAAAACGCATATTCTACAGTCAATGTGGCCGATTTCAAGGCCCTAAAACTTTGAAACGGAGTTTTGTTTCACTTTTGGAGAAACTTCACGTAAAGTTTGTAGGACATTTACAAAATTTTCTCAAAATTATCTTGAAATGTTTTCAGTAAGTTTTATGTCCAATTAGAGGACACTACGCGTAAAAATATGGTTGTCCAAGTTACATTAAATGCTCTAAAATCTCGAAAATTGATTATGTGTTTCTACTCTGCCACACGCCTTCTTACTCAACCTTACTCAAGGGATTGCCTTTTCAATACAATCCATCTTTCTATATTAGCAATTTAAACCAGTTTATGAGCAGCTTTTTTCGAAATATTACTAGTTTTTACGTAATTTTGAGTCAAGTGGTGACAATTTTTCAAGAAAACATAAATAAGTTTTTCTCGAACATTCTCTAAATTGTTTCTATAATGATTATTGTTAGGACAGAGCGCAATGCATTAAATGGTATTTCACAATAGTAATTTTAATGATAACTGCAGAAATTAAAAATATTTTTTATCATTCAAGCCGGAACAGACCTCGAATCGCGCGTGATCATTCTTTCCGCATCTTTGGACATTTAACTCACGCAACTACCACATATGTTGGAAGACCAGACGGGATGTTCCAGCTGGGAGGTTTCCTTGCTGGGGAAAATACTCGGAGGAGGGAATAAACTTGCAAGCCGACGAGGAGGTCGTAGCCGGATCTCACGTCCCAGCGGGGGATACACCGCCATGTCACGGGATTAAGCATGCACTGCACGTACGGGACGAGTGCTCCAAGTAGTTGACTATCCCGAAAACGATATTCATCCACCCTTGTAATTGAACTTAATTTATTGAAAATGAATAGCGCAGATGGATCCATCAAGGTTCAAATGAATATGTCCATTGGGCGGAAAAGTGCGTCGTTTCATGTTCCGAATTTCAGTTTCAGGTTCTGAATTTTCAGTCCCTGATACAGGGTGCATATTTCTCGGCGAGATGCAGGAAGCGCGATAAGACAATGACCTGTAAGAGATTGCGGTCGAATTGTTTAGGCTTTATGAAATAGTAATAAGCATGCTGTTGTGTTTACTTCTGATTTGCAAATATTCATTCTTACTTGATTCCGAGAACACTATTCCCGAGATGCAGGGGGTAAATTTGATAATTCACAGCAAAGGTCCGGAGGTAACAGAAGTATAGTAGTAATATGATTTGCTTAATAGAAGGGCTGTTTCAAGGATATTTATTTGAAAACTCGAAATTTAATATTTCGTTTCGACATGCCTATATATAAATATGTGACGAAATATATAGTGACGGGTATAATATATAATACCAAAATACGTTAAACGAAAATGGTTTTAATGCATTTAAAATGTGATGCAAACTCTAAAAAATATTAAATGCGGGAAAGTTTTACCAGTAAAATTGTGTTACCTGAAAATCCATTCCTTACCCATATGATATGTGAACAGGACACGCCGGAAAAGCGCATCTGCTTTGAAGCTCACTGACTGAAGAATATGCGGCTATTATGTGACATCCGGACTGCAAAGTATTTAAAGATAATTCATAACGTCACAATGTCTCACGGATATCACCTCACATGCGAGAGAAAATAGTAATGCGGTTTTGTTTCATACCATAATTGTCAATTCTGTTTTTGTTTACACTACACGATTATATATGCACTCAGGGTCGAAGGGGTACCAGTTTATCAGTTGTCTTCCTAATTTTCGGATTTTCATGATCAGTTGCGTGCTGATTGCTGTAGCAGTGTCTAATGGGACATAGGTCAGTGACTATCATTCACTTCCTATCTTGCTACACATCTCGTCTTTAGGGACGGGTATTAAGATAATTACTCACTTCCAATGGTTCTTTGATCCGACATGCCCCTCAGCAGTTAGAAATGCATATGACTCAATCCGCTTGATATACGGTCTTTAATATTTGCGATTAGCGTAATGTCTAATGATACTGGGATCAATGTGAAAGCATTCACATTAAAGTCTCAATACTTGCTAATGCGAAGGACAAAACGGGCTTGTGTTTGCTTCTGTTGATTCAAGAACATAACTTTGTTTGCGAGTCGTTCACACAGACATTATCAGACCATTATTTTTCCATGGAAATGCTGAAACCAATCCTTTATCTCTTCTTAGACGACCTCAAACTTCCAACGCTCACTATGATTACAGTTATACGTGGGAACTAAAAAATCCAGCGTAACAGAATTTTTGCTGCCGTAATAAATAGCATTTCATCATTGCAAAAGCAAATAAGCTGTAATAAAAAAAAATTTATATACTACGTGTAAGATTAAATTATTTCATTTAGCGTCCTTTTCATCTTCCAAATGTTTGCGTTCTACATTTGAAACGATTGATTAATTTCTAGCGCAGCTAATATTCTTACTAACTTCGAGGTTCTTAAATAGTAGTAGATGTCAACTCAGGTGTCACAATAATAATAATAATAATAATAATAATAATAATAATAATAATAATAATAATAATAATAATAAATGACCTATATGTGGTGAGACTCGGGCCATCAGACCCGCTCTTCCGCCTAACCACGTAATACATAAATTTATATATAGAAATTGAAACTATTCAGAGATACATTTAGTAAATAAAAAAATTACAACTTACAGATGTCATGCCTCTGGGCTCACAAAAGCGAAAAAAATGCAATTTCCCAGCATTTGCCTTAAGCGAACCAGGGGAAACAAAGGAAGTGTGCATGCTCTTCAACATTGAGCAAAAATAAAATATTTAAAATAATTTTAAAAACAAACAAACATTACAGACAGGAAAACTCTAAAGATGTGCTCGAAAATAAATTATGAAAGATATGAATTTAGCAATACGCATCAAATGTTAACAAAAATCTCAAGTACATTCACAAAAAACAACAACCCGAGAATGCACACAACCACCCGACCAGGACGACGGCTTAGGGCCGATTTTAATTTTTCGTCATGCACTAAGGGAAAATACGCCTTCAGTTGGAGCCATGATAAGTTTTACAAAAATGAATTAGAAGATAATAAATTAGACAATTACTATTTCGTTTACCCGTACTGTAGCATACGTATATCAGGAATGGTTTTCAAGAACACATTTAATGATAATGGAATGTATTCCGACGGAGCAATTGATGGAATATAAATCTACGGAACCGGAAGAAAGCAGCATTGCTCACGGGAAATTGAATATTGAGTCAGAGGAATTTGCATCTCGGTTCCTAGGGGTACAGAAATTGCAGGTCGAGAGCTACGCTACCGAGTCGCTCATACACAGCAAGACCCGACACGTGTGGCTCTGCTCGAAAATGGCAGGTCATGAATTTTAGTCGCAGTGTCCAAACACTTACCCCAAATTCTCTAAAGTCAAAGTAAACCCGTTTTTATATGGGGGCGCTGCAAATCGAAGTTAAAAAACTGACGCCAGTTTCAAATAATCGTGTTGAATCACATAAAGAATAAATAAGTGCAACAAAAGACAATAAGATATGGAACTCGAACCACTGCATTTGTTCTTCACTTCCCACCTCCGTGCCGTCTCCCACCGCTACCATTGCTTCCACGCCATCTCCACCGTCGCCTCAGTCGTTGCCGCTACTGCCATCTTCACCGCTGCCGTTGTCGCCTCCTCTATCACCACCTCAGCCGCTGCCATCACTGCTACCACCCCACCATCTTCACCGCTGACGTTGTCGCCTTCTCCATCACCACCTCAGCCGCTGCCACCATTGCTGTCACCCCACCATCTTCACCGCCGTCGTTGTCCCCTCCTCCATCACCACCCCAGCCGCTGCCACCACTGTTGTCACCCCACCATCTTCAGCGCTACTGCCATCTTCACCGCCGCCCTTGTCGCCTCCTCTATCACCACCTCAGCCGCTGCCATCACTGTTGCCACCCCATCATCTTCACCGCTGACGTTGTCGCCTCCTCCATCACCACCTCAGCCGCTGCCACCACTGCTGTCACCCTACCATCTTCACCATCCCCACCGCCGCAGCCTCCACCACCGCCGCCACCCGCCGCGACACGTTGCCCGCCGCCACCCGCTGCCGCCGCCGCAGGTGAAATATTCCCGCCGACAGCACCGCCGCCGCCGCCGCCACCGCCACCGCCGCCGCCGCCGCCGCTCGCCGCGGGCCTGCCCGTCCGATAAATCACATTCAACGATTCTCGCCGTTAATCTCCGTGCTCCGCCGCCTCCGCCTCAGCCACAGCCGCCGCCGCAACACATGTTCCGCGTCGCGAGGCCCGTAATGGAGCATACGATATCTCTATCGGCCCGCGTCCCCTCCCCCGCCGAGGCTGCGCACAGGGCCGCCGCGTCGATCCGATCGGGAGAAAATTCTTCTTTCTGCTGCTCATTTTTACTTTCCCGTATCTAATAAGAGAGAGTTGTATAACGCTGCAGAAAAAGGTGTGGATTTTCCAACACAATTAAATGCTCCGCAACGTGCTACTAAAAAATATACTTTCTAGCATTATTTTTAATTTTCGCGATTTTCCAAACTTTGGGGGGATGAACGAAAATGGTATCCGCGCGTACTTGTAAGCGTACTTTGCTCTATCCGATAAAAAAGAAAATATTTGGAGAATACAACATATTTAGAAAAATTACCTTTACTTGTAGAAAAGAAATTCGCGAAAACTACTCCTGTTTTAAAAACATTGTTCACAATCTAATTTAATGACCGAATCTATTATTATTTGAAATTGTTGAAAATAAAGCTCAGCGAAAATAGGAACTACCTCATTTTTATACGCGTACTTTACACTGTTCGAGAAAAAATAAAGAAAGATTTGGAGCCAGTTAAAAAATTGAAATACCTATATTTCACCCAAAATCGTCCCGAAAACTACTCACACTTTCGAAAAATTGTACATCATCTTATATAAAGATCTGCATTTGAGGAACAGATTTCTTTGACGAGAAAATCTCTAGCGTCAATGTTATAGGAAGATGCTAAAACTTTTACAATTTTCAAAACTTCAGAGCTTTCAGTGATAATGAGAACTGGGCCCTTTTTAAGCGCCACCCCACCATGCTATGTGAGAAAAAATTGATTCAAAAGTTTGGAATCATGTTTGAAGAAAATTGATATTTGTTTTGAAGGCTTCATGTAAAGAACCTCCTCAAAACATTTTAATTCGCAGGGCCTTGAGTTCGACCAAATCGATCGGAAGATATTAATTCTGGAGAAAATCGTCTGAACGCATTAATCCCAAGTGTTGACCAGAGACGAACAGGCAGACGTTTTGCCGTAGATATTTTTCTCTATATCAAGGCACCAAAAATCTGAATTCTGACTACACAATGTGTCAGAGGATGTAATTTACAACATAAGGGAACAAGACTTATCCAGTTTGTCGATATCAGGACCACACAATGCGAGTTTTTCTTACAAACAATTGCTACTTTCCACTGCAGCATTATAAAATATTTGTATTTACTACATATGTAACAGGCCAGAAAGTAAAAGGTGAATTTTGCTTGGTCCTACCCATGTATATTACTTAATCGAATTAGAACTATAGTAATAATACAGGATTTTGGATATTAAAAAAACGTTTTATTAAGCCTCTCCCTGATCGGCGTGAACATAACTAGTGCCTAAACCTTTTATAGGGTTATCTCCTAAAGGTATATTTGTAAATTGATCTTGTCGCACTCGAGACTTGAGAAATTCCAATGGATCTTTTAATTTTTCAACGTTCGTTATACTTAGTCTTTTAGAATTATTCAATACTAAAAAGATGGACGATGAAAAGTGAATGACAGATGAGATGAAACATGATGGTACGCGGTAAAGTGAAAAGCCAACGACGCCACGAACTTTTTGGCTAAACACACATGCCTTTCTACAGTGTCCGGAAACATTAAATAGACCCGATTATTTTCGCAGGACTCAAACTAGCAGTCTTTAGCTCAGCATTGTACAATGCTGATCTAAACTTCTGCATCACTGTGGTAGGTTCCAGCAGGGAAGGTTGTTTATTTTGACGAAATTTTGTTCGGCCAGATCGAGACGATGCCCACTGCGGCGTGTTTGATGCCCGCGCGAGCGGATTACTTCGCCGCCATTGCTCCTAATCGCGGCCCGCAACGCGGATCTCCTGATGTATGCCCCGCCACGAGTGGGTGTTGTGGTGGCACGACTTCAATAAAATAAGCTTTGGAGTCGCTTCTCCTTAATATCATTATGATTTCTGACTTGGTGCACTGCCATTTTGATGTAAACTTCGCGGCGTAATTTAAGAGAGACATATTTTACATAATTAGACCCAAAATAGTCAGTTCCGGTAGAACGAGTAGTACTGGCCATAGCTGAATCGCAGAAGTGAAAAGAGATGGGAAAGTTAAGATTAGTGCATTCAGGATCTAGTTTACAATTAGCACATCCGTATTAAAAACATATCGCAATATTGAGTTGGGAAAATTCTATAAAGGAACAATGTTTTGAATAATGTAGTACGCATTAAAGAACAATTGCATTGGGATTAATTGAGATGTTTTCCAAATGTTTTAAACAAATAATTTAATAATTCCTTATCATTATTTATTTACTTACTGACTATAATGAGAACAAAATATTTATTTATTTATTTATTTTACGTCAAAAAACAGTTAAAACTGCGTATGACGTGCTATGGGGAAAAGTGAATTGTGTGCACATTTTCAAAATTCTGTGATCCCCCCACACTACGTCATATACTACTTAAATTTTGAAAACAGAAAAAAAACCTCCCATGTAATAAAATCTATTTTCAACGATAAATAAGCAATAAATTTTGGCTCTTATCCATGTTGTCCATTCTTTTTACAGTTTACAGTATTCTTTTTACAGTTAAAATTATTTTTCACATGGGTCCTCTCTACTTTATAAGAATTCTGAATTTTATTTACACTTGTATATAAGCAAAGGAATAGTAAACTATTTTATATTATAGATATTAGAAATTTATTAGAAAGAAATATGACATATATAAAGAATGTATCAGTTGGCAAAATATTGTTCAACTGTAGATTAATTGGAAACATTTTATTAAATTTGCTTTCCCCGAAAAAATCATAGAGCAGCTTTTCATGCTCAGCTGTGACCACTTGCTGTGAAGTAAATTTTTACTGAAATTGTCAATGAAACGCATATTTTTTAATATACGTGTTCTTATGAATTACCTCATTTATTTCTTCTCTTATCTGGATGCTGACCCAATATCTGCATTTTTATCTTGCTTTGGTACAGTAGAACTTTTTTCGTTGAACGTTATTATTGGAATTTAAAATGTAATGTTTCCAACGTGGCACCGAGTTTAAATTCACGGTATTTCTCGAGAAACTTTAAACGATGTAATTACTACAGCTTTTGTAACATTCAAGCGTAGAAGAGTGGAGGTTTGAGTAGATACTCATACTCCAGCACACTAATCACGTTACGCTTACACCATCTACCTCACATGTACACTGTATATTTCCAGAGTGGGGCACCGCTCCAGCTGGGTAAAGCTCTAAGATCCCGACTCATTAGACGAATAGTATATTGTAGACCATATAAGTATAAGTGCGTGTAAGGGGTGAGGATAGGCCACAGAAGAGGAAGGAAAGATCACGCGCGGTCGGTGTCACGTTTCTTATGGTATTGCTCCAGCATTCGCCTGGTATTGATCGGAGAGACCACGGAAATCTATTGATCAGAGCAGCCGGCTCCTCCAAAAGCGGCTGAATTCAACCTAGTTATTTGGAATCGAAAATCCACCTCGGCACTAGAACCATACGACCATCCGCTCAGATTCACTGCAGAGACGACGACAATCCTCGAACCCACTTTCTCCATCACAAACTCCACATTCCGCGACAGGCTTTGAACACCAGACGCGCAAAGGCAGGGCACTCGTCACTATTCTAAAGGTAGACATACATAGGCTATTGGGGTTTACGAGCCTGTCTTCTTCTGCTTGCAAATTTGACGCCACCACCATTTGTTCTCTAAATAGAGCCGAACTGCGGGAGGCGACAGATTTTCAGCCGAACCAAGCCTCGCTCGCGAACAGTGCTCTGCGGCTAGGGCATCTATAAAAAATATCTAAAGAGGAGAACATTCTACAAAAATGTAAAAAATTTAAATACTAAAATTTGTTTACATCGATTTGATTATTAGATAATTTATATTATTTATATTATCAATACTAAACACTTTTAGAATAGTTAGTGTATGTAAACAAGAAAAAATCAACAAGACGGCAAAGATTTCGTGTATCTAGTCTTAGATAAGATATCCTTTATTTCTAAAAAAATAATTATTTTTAAAATTGTGGTTAACTTTGTTAAAATTGTTAAAACATTTAATGTTTTGTCATTAGTATTAAAATACATTCACAAAATATGATAAATTTGAAGCATATTGCTTATTAATCCTTTTAAAAATATTTTTATAGTGTGTAATGCCCAGGAGAGCCCTCTTTTGGAGCCGTCCTTCCCTGACGGTGCATAGGCCGCTCTTAGGGTCGCGACTTCAACATTCCATGTTTGAATTCAGATTTTTTAAGAGCAACGTGTCCGAGAGCCCAGCGGCATCTTCCCGGCGCTTCCCGCAGCTGCCCCGCCCCCGCGGCGGCGCGTCAAATCATCGCGCTTAATGACGGAGCGGCGCCGAGAAAGCGGAACAACGCGACTCCGCCACCACCACCGCCACCGTCACCACCATCGCCACCGCCACCGCCACCGCCACCGCCACCGCCACCGCCACCGCCACCGCCACCACCCAACAGCTTCCTCTATCCGCCAAATATGAGGATTCCCTTTGCACCGACACCAAGCCATGCAGCCCAACATTCACCACGACCAACTCTTACATCAGGGCAGCTCAAATGCAAGAATTGGGCCACACTCGCCTTCCACTAGAGTTGTTGATCACGCCCCTCCCCTCCCCCACCAGGCTGACTCAAGACGCAGCGGTCCCTCCCATCACGTGGACCCCACCATCGCAAACCATAAAATACATATGACTTCACCTAGATACAAAACTAATCCGGAAAACTCAAACAGCCAAAAAAATTAAACCAGGAAAAACAAATTCAGCTCCGGCCACTAATCAACAAACAAATTCCGGTCATATACAAACTATACAACAATATGTAAAATTATAATATGGCCACTAATGCTCTACACATGCCCAATAAGGACAAACGCAACTCTTATAAACACCAATAAGCTCCAAATCACTCAAAATAAGCATCAGATTAATCACAAATGCCCCCTAGTTCATAAATAACGAACTATTCCATTCCGAATTAAACATCAACACAATATTAAACCATATACCACACAACTTATTTTAAATTCTGACGGACATATCAGCAGCATGTCATTGCAAGCTAGCGAAATACCCAATCCACGATCAAATAAAACATAGATTCCCATTTCATGTCTCTTTCAAAATCTTAGCCAAACGCGTTCAGAATTTTTTCAAATGCAGTCAGCCTTCATACTGCTCGTTGTGTATATTTCGCGAATGTTCATTCTCGCCTGAGATATGGCATAATATTCTGAGGAAATACATCTTATAGCTCCCAGACTTTTATATTGCAAAAAGAATTGTACGAATAATAACCAAATCCCACCCACGTGATTCTTGTAATTCTCTCTTTATTGATCCAGGAATGTTACCATTATCTTTTCTGTTGATTTACGAATCTGTGGTATTTGTCAAAAATGACTTGCTTACGGGCGGGAATATATTTTGGAGGGAAATATATTTATTCAAATTATCGGTCTCCATGTGTTACGACAGGAAGTATGATTCCTTGATGAAGGAATGATGAGAGATAAGAGCTCGAATTTGCTGCTGATTTACCCTCAAAAATAGATTTTACTACAGCAGAGCGAATATTTTGTTAACAATCTTTTCAAAAATCGCTCATTTTCTTTCTGTGTTCAAATTTCAGGTAGTGTATGGCTTAGGGTAGGGATCATAGCATAATGAAAACATTCCCAGAATTCACTTCTCCCCATAGCACGACACACACAGTTTTTTAACTGTTGTGTTAAATGTTGTGTTAACTGTGTGAGTTTTAACTGTTTGGCCAAAAATAAATAAAATAAAATAAGCCAATCCAGATGCATAATCTCGAGGTTCTCCTGTAGAGTATTCTCTTCGATGTTTAGATTAAGATAGCTTAAATTTTTAACTAGCATAAGCCTGAAAACACACCCGTAAACTGCTTAATATTGAACAATGTATTCCATCTGAAAACCAATAAATATGTTTATAAAAAAAGCAGAGGCCAACGCCCCTGGTCCGCAGATGAGCGCTGGGCAAAGGCATGCCAAGAGGCTGACTTACACCAGACAGTCTTGCACGATTCATGTAGTTATGAAGCAGAAACAGAACGAACATGGAACATTAGAAGGGCACTAATGGACACTTATTACTAATGGAAAGTGAAAGGAGAAAAATAATGAGAAAAACTAAAAACAACAGTTCAGAAGAAAAATAAAAAATAAGGGTTTTAAAGAGAAACGAAATGGGAAGATAAGAAAAATGTGAACGGAACAGTGAAGAGAGATAAAGAATAAGAAAACATTAGAAACTAATGGAAAAATATTTCATGTGATCGAATAAAAAATGGTAGAAGAAAGGAAACCAACACAAAAAAGAATGTTACAATGTAGTTCAATTGTCTTTAATAATTATGTTATTTAAAAGTTATGTTGAGTTTTAGGGTAGATTCATTTAATTGTATTGATGATACGATAAATTATCTGTAACTACGATGTTACCTGCCACAATCGCAAATGCTTCATTCAAAATCAGACACCTACAACACACACAGCCATACTTTTGTTTATTTATTTACGTCAAAAACAGTTAAAAACTATGACGTGCTGTGGGGAAAAGTGAATATTGTGCACGTTTTCAAAATTCTGTGATCCCTACACTAAGCCACGTACTACTTGAATTTTGAATTAAAAAAACGCTCCGATGTAATAAAATCTATTTCCAAAGATAAATCAGCAATAAAATTTGGTCTCTTATCCAGAATGTCCTTCGTCAAGGAATAATAGTTCCTCCCGCAACAACATGGAAAATATAATTTGAATAACTATATTTCTCACTGAATTCTAGAAGACGTGCACAGATAATAAAGTTAAATTTATCTCCAAAAGCAAAACCAGGGGCCATCTCAGCATTTGCTCAATGGATCAGGGAAACTGGACGAAAAACCTGACCGAGATGGGGGTCATTGACCCGGAGGCTACAGTACAATACTTGTTACACGTTGTTTAAATTTATGCAGTCCAAATGGTAAATAATGTATTAAATATCACTGTTAAAATTAATATTACTTTCCTTGTGATGCTCAGTATAGTCTCTAGTATACTCTTCTCCATACCCTTATTTTTTAACAGATCAATTAACAAAGGAGTATTGCACTTTCTACAATTTCTTTTATACGGTACAATTTCCATCTAGTTTTTGGTTCAAAACACGAGACAAAAATTATGTGAAACAGGGAAATACGGAATACTAAGGATTCTCTTTGACTAAGTTCTACCTATAAGCAGCAATATCATAAACTTCTTTAAGCAATAATGGTCTCAAAGTGTCCCTCGAAACGCAAAACATACAGCTATCCAGTCGGCATCAGGGAAAGTTGTATAAATTAGTGGTTCAAACAAGATTTTCCCAGGGGAAGGGACTATTCCAGATGTATGCATAAGTCTTTTCCGATTTTACTAAGAGATGGCTCCAGCAAAGAGTACGCAGCGTATGAATGTGACCCTATGTCAGTTTGTTGTTTAACATTAACCTACCCACGCACACAAGTTGAGTTCGCCAAACACTAGCGTCTGTGTTGTATCGTTCAGTGATTGTGTCGACGCTTGTGCCTGAAAAAGAACTTTTCCGGCACGCATTACTTTTCTTATGTAACCAAAGAAAAAGGCTGTGGAAATTCATCGTTTGCTGGTAGAAACCTGGGGCGAACACGCTCCATCGGTTAGAATATGAAAGAAATAGTTTCGACGATTTAAATGTGATTTCAATGTGAATGACAGTGCGCTTTCTGATGAACTACAAAATTGTGAAGACGAGCAATTGCAGACTTTTGGATGTTGACCTAATTCAAACCCAACAGCAATTAGAAAAAGCATTAAATGTGTCACAAGAAACAATCAGCAGACATTGACGAGCAATGAGGAATATCAATAAACTCGGTAAATGGGTTCCACCTGATTTGAGCGAACGGCAAATGCACGACAATGCGCCTTCTCACACAGCAAAACCAGTCAAAAGACACCTTAAAATCGCTTGGATGGGACATCCTTCCGCACCCGCCAGACTCACCCAACTATCACTTTGGCCATCACACCTTCGCATCAATGGGGCATGCTCTCGCAGAGCAGCACTTCAGCAATTTCGAGAAGTTGGAAAATGGGTCGACGAATAGGTTGCAGCAAAAGACAAGCAGTTTTTTCTGGGATGGTATTCATAACATCTGAAAAATGGACGAAGTGTGAAGAAGCAGATGGCCAATATTTTGAATGAACAAAAAATTAATTTCCCTTCAAAATTACGTGTTTTACTTACCACAAAAAACGGCTAAATCTTATGAATAAACCTGGTAGTTCTAGGCGACTTATCTATTCTTGTGAAGAATTTTGTATTTTTACTCAAAAGGAATTTAAAAACATTTTCTTTCTTAATTTATATTTACAATTTATAACATATCAAAATGAGATATTGAGTGATTTATTATTAATTAGTTACAATAAATAGTATTAATTATATGTAATTATTATAATTAGATATTTATAATTATTGCCGACCTGGATGAGTGACGTGGCTAGAGCGTGGACCGACTCACCGCCTTGGTCGGAAATGTCACGAGTTCGAGCCCCGCCGTGGGCATGGTTGTTTGTCCCTTGTCTTTGATGCATGTGTGTGTTGTCGCGGAAGACCTTGTGAGGCTGCTGACCACAGACCGAGGAGTCCGCAGTGTGTCAGTATCTACTGTAAAGGTTAACATGGAACATAGTGGGTACCCCAGCGTGGATAATTGAAAATCGGCATCCCTTGAAGCCGGGAAAAGACCCCGAAAAAAAGTTATTTGTACTACAAAAATACAGGATATAAGTTTCTAATTCTATATATTCCTTATTCAAAGTGATATTTCTACATTGAAAGTGAGCGTAATGTACAGCCAAATACGGTTTATCACGTATCTTGTGGCCTGCGGTAGTAAAAATTCTGCTGAACAATAGCACACAAAATGGTTTCTGTTACAGAAAGCAATCTCTTTTAAAAATTTTGGAACGAATATGAAAAAGACATGTTTTTACAAGTTGAGTACACACGCGTCGAGGAGAAATAAGTAAAGAAATGAACGTGCAGGCAAGATTAAGAAGGTATAGAGAAAAAAGGAATTTTGAAGCAATAAAAGGAGAAGACGAATTCAAGAAAGAATGTCTACATAGTTTCACAATAAATGATTGCATTGTGGAAGCAGCTGAAGGCTACCGCAGCAACCGCAATTGCGGTGAGACCTAAGCCTCAGGAGGCCCCGTCGCGACTCCTTCAATGAATGTCAAGTAGCCCACACACACTGGGGATATATGATGGTATCGCCCGTTCTGTTTTCCCCGACCAGGGAATCTCGAAAGACTAAGAAAACTAGGGACAGGATTTCAATGTAAATGCATACTTTTTTCCAAGTAGTGAAAAAAGTAGGGTAATTTCGTATGTACAGAAAACATCGATTTCCAATAACTTAAACATATTACTACGTGCCATCGACTCCATCTTGAAAATCGGTAACGCTCATGAACACAAATGCCTTGAACACCAAATCACACCGGACTTCTACAAATGTGAGCGAAATAGGAAGTGAAAAATAAAAAAATCCCTTATGATATGAAGCAGTTTGCTACAGGCCTCTCAGAATTTTGTTTAAAAGTTTTTCTAATGCTAAGTACTAAATGAATTGAGCGCCATGTATCCTTTTTGTGGAAACTAATGCCTGCGCGTAGTCCTGTTCCGGATTCAACCCTCTACCTGGTGGTAGCGAATACTAAGATCAAGGCGTGGAAGGTCCTAGATGCACAAAGGTGTACCCTCGCTGGATCAATGTGTGCAAGATAAGCAGGGTGCGTGGGCATTATCAGATGGTTACTTGGCTCAGGAGACAAAACGAGATAAAGGCGACGCGAGCAAATATGGGTTCTGGCCACCTTCAGGATACGGTAAACTACAAGACGCGCAAACCTGGAGGGATAAAAATGTCACGTAATCGGACTCTCGGATTCTCAAGTCTTTGGGCAGGGATCAGAACGCTGTGCATTCATAGTGGGCATAATTGATGACAATCTTCACAGGAAATTAATATAAAAATTGTATAATATAACTAAGTTTATACCACAAATGTAAAAACATTAACGATACAATAATGAAATGTTCCAACATTCCTCTGCATTATTTATTTTAATTCATGATTTTATTGCATGATATTATAAGACATTAAGATATATAAATACACTAATGATTAATTGTTGGGTTTGTTTGTATGATGTTGTTCAATTCCATTTTCTTTTGTAAGAAGGAACTATTTTAAAAAAATGGCTTGAATATATAATTTGTAGTACATATCGCAATTTCGTCATTAGAATAAACTCAACCAAAAGCAGCATAAACATTATTTTGAAAAATCTATTTCCAAGAAACAGATGCGCAGACCACCTTGAACTGTTCGTGAAGCTCAGTTTTCACTTTTTTAGCAAGTAACACACACTATAACACTTGATTTCCGATGAGAAGTGCAGACCCCTCATAATCAAACAAATTTCAAAAATCCGTGAACCACCGTTCTTCGCATTCATCTCATTTAAGGTGTTTCTGTATTGTTTTTGCTATAACCAAAGTGCTACATTTCAGTGCGGGTACATCTACCTTTCAGGCAATACATTGTTCAGAAGAGTAAGTTTCTATGCATGTGTGTACGAAAAACGTTATTGATCTTCTGGTGAGGTGTTGTTGGTGATGTATAAATAACAAATGCCGACGTATTTACGATCGTTTTTATTCATTACATGCAGTTTTCAGTGGTTTTACAATCGTCATCGCATCTGCCCCATGGATGAAAAGAATTTGATTAGCATTCCTCAATGATTCTGAAGCATTGCCCACAAGAAATTAGCTGCGCATATTCGAATCAATAAAACTTGTTAATTGATAAGCAAATTTGGTGGCTTATCTCCCTCGACCACAAGCGACGTAAAAAGTTTCACATTTACTAACGTTAAATAAATAAATAATTAAATAAATAAGTAAATAAATTAAATAAGTAAATAAATAATTAAATAAAAAATTAGTAAATAGATTAAATAAATAAATTAGTAATCTGGTCATGAAAGCCTATGACAGGAAATCACAGCTGTGACCACGGTAAAAGATTGAAATTCCTTTATGGATTAAATATTGGTAGTTCTGTTGCACTTCTTGGGATCAAATTCGTTGTATGATCGTTCTCATCGGGGTTTTCATGGTTTCCCTGCCACTTTTGACGCAAGCCGAGCAGCCCCCGATAGAACGGCTCATGCATATAGCCCGCTATTCTCTTCCCATCAATCTCCCCCTCATACGGACAGGAAGGAGGTCCCTTGGTCTCGTAGGACTTAACCCTAGTTAGCGGAATATGCCGGCGGAGAAATCAACATCCCACAATGAATGGAATATGGCTGATAATGATAATAAAATAAAAACGTTGGTAAAGACATCACCACGAGTCGACTTCCTCAGCGCGGCCTGTGTGCTCTTCCCTCCACCTCCCGCCCCACCGTGTGCTGCGAAGAAGTGGTGCGTGGAGGGGCGTGGGGGGCGCTACGCGGTAATTAGTCGGTGAGACCGCGGCTGCCGGTGAAGGCGGCGGCGGCAGCTGGCGGCGGCGGCGGCGGCGGCGGCGGCGCGGGCCGCTCTAACGAGTGGAAAGCGGAGCGGCGTCGGGGGCGGCGACGGCGGAGGCGGCACGACCGCCCCCGACGCGGCGCCCCGGTGCAAGACAAGAGGCGGCGGGGGCGGCGGGGAGGGGGGCGGTGGGAGCGGGCCCGGCAGCGGTGGCGGCCATCTTGTGGGCTTCGCGGCCCAACAATGGATATTGTTATCTGGTCAACAAATTACAGGGCAGGTGATCCGGCGGCCGACGCCGGCCGTGACTTGCGAGTCCGCCGCCGTCGCCACCGCCGCCGCCGCCGCGCGCGCGAATTACCATCATAAGGGCGGGAGGCGGCGACGGAGGCGGAGGCGGCGGCAGCGGTGACGGCGGCGGTGGCTGTAGTGGCGGCAGCGGTGGCGGCGGTAGCGGCGGTGGCGGCGGTGGCGGCGGTGGCGGCGGTGGCGGCGGTGGAGGCGGTGAGGGTGGTGGCGGTGGCGGCGGTGGCGGCGGCGGTGGCGGCGGCGGTGGCGGTGGTGGCGGCAGTGGCAACGGCGGAGGGACGGTGGCGCTGGCCCGAGGCGCGGGGGCGGGGCAGGAGCGGGAGGGCGGGGGCGGCAACGCGTGTGCTGCGAGCGCCTGGGGAGACCGAAGCCCCACGGGAAACTGCGAGCGACGGTGTGTCGTTTTTCAAGGCAGCCATGATGCAATATGAGGGATGTCTGCAAATAGAGTCTTGCATGCTCGTCCCATACCAAGTAGAGGTATAGCACCAGTAATGGACATAGTTACGAACATGATTGTAGTCTTCTTGAATTTCTTCGGCTACAGTAATAAATTCGTTTTGTGAAACTCAATAGGCGATTAGCATTTCTCTTTTTGATTACATCCCTTCCTTAACAATGGCCAATTTGTTGTATTTTGTATTAATTTATTTCCAAATACCGATTATAATCCAGTAGTGTCCACTTGAAATTTGCAAAATTTTGGTAACGGTCAGATACTGCACTCTGTACTGGCCAACCGATATTCTTCCCGCTAAACGTGTTTCACACACAATAACAGTCAAAACAAGATTCAGTTCATGTTACATTATTGCGATGTCAATACCAATACGAAGTTTGAAACATCTTTGTAGATAAATGAAGGTAATGTAAATAAATCATCTCCATCTTGCCAATATATGGTATAAACTCCCCGTTCTGCAAGTTTGAAGCAAGTGGGAAATCTCCAATTAATTTTCTTTCTGTTTTTTCAATTTTGTGCTTAAAGTGAACACTACTGCCACAGTGGCCAATACTAATATATTTATCTTTGCACTTGTGATATCACAACTGCAGGACTGTTGCTCTTAAAATAGTTTTAAGAAAAAATACATTTAAAATCAAGTGGTCCCCCTGTCGCTCGATTGATTGATTCTCTATTTCGTGTTTCCGGATCCGCCATCCTTTATCCCTATGGCTATTAGACCTGTAAATGTAGTACATACTTATCACAGGAGGTGATAGATTTCTTTCTTCGCTGGATGGTAACATCCTACACGTCGGCTTATAGGGATTTATCACCACCCCCCACCCCGCCGCAATCCAGTGAGGCACTGCACCAGCCGGGACTAGATCTAAGCTCCGGACTAGTCTCTCAAGATGTGTGATAGTATTGCTTGTAAGTGGAAGTTTGTTATTTTTATTTAATAGGTAATTATTACAGGCAAAGTAAAAATCTTGATGCAATGTGGCTAGGCCGAAGGCCTTTAAGCCATTACAATACCTACATTCTACAGCGTTCTAACCTTTCGAATTCTGGTATTCACCCCAAATGGTCTCTCCTTCGCATCAAAGCCGCGGAAAGAGACCATAAGGTACGGCTGAGGAAAAAACCCCTGAAGGGGGAAAAACCTGCCGTCAGAAGCCGAGTACATGCTAATCTATCCGGTTTCTAAACCATTTATTTATTTGGCGCGGGCGTCAGGCATTCTCCTTCCAGTGTTTGGCCTCCTCCGCACCTGAAAACAAACAGCACCACAGAAAATCGTCCGCACCAACGCTTCTGCCCTAACATTTCCGATTCCTACTTCCCTTCGCCTCCTAATGTGTTTTATTTTAACCGTTTCCTTTCATTTTGTTTTAATATAATTTAATTTTAATTTATTTAACTTATTTTAATTAATTTAATTTTAATTGATTTAACTTATTTTAATTATTATAAGTTAATTTATTTATTTTTATTGACTTATTTATCTACTTATACTTAGCAATTGACTAAAACTTATAACTTTTTTTTTTACTGTTTACTAACCTAACATAACTTACTGACTAACTTAATTATTGTTAGTTTATTGATTTATTATTTATTTCTCTCCAGTCTAGGCTCTGCTCGTACTAACCAGTGCTGTTTTCCCACTCCCTAATTTCAGTTTCTCTAATGGTCCGAACCTTTCCTAGAAATGTTCCTAATTCTTTCATGAAGTTAGATCTTTTATCACCTAGAATGTTTTGGGCGAGCGTTACGTTCCTATGTTGGAAGTCGTAATTTCCCATTCCCATCCATTTTCCTCTCCAAGTTTCGGTCGCATTGCAAATTAAAAGGATGTGGATCCAGTCTTCCCTATCACCGCAAAGCACACAGATGCCATTACCATTAGAGTCCTTTAATCTACGTTGCATCCACCCCCCGACCCTGAACCAAGCGTATCCCCCTCTTGCGTCCTTTCGCAGTGTGTTTACGTAACGTTCGCAACCCCATAACGGACTCGCGTGAATTTGCGCAACTAGCGAACGTTTTTCGGTCGTTGCTGCCAGGATCTCTTGCCTTTTAATATCCGCAAGTCTACCCGAAATTAGCCGTTCTATCTCACGTGTTCCCCTATCTCCCACCATCTCCGGAGAAACGTCCCCCAGACCTGCACGAAGTTTGTGTATGTAAGGGATGAGTATAGAACAAGGAAGAGGATGGAAAGATGGCGCGCAGGCCTTGACCCGTTTGTTAAGGTACTTCTCCGGCATTCGCCTGGTGCTGAAACAACTGAAAACAACTGATCAGCCGCTAGAATTGTCCTCCGGCCAGCGAGTGAATTCGACCTAGCTATGTTTCTAGCTAGTGTCGAAAATCCTCTCACCATCGGAACTCGAACTCTAGGACCTCCGATCAAGGCGTTGCAGTTGTATCAATTAATGGCCTCAGCCTCCTAAGCTGTTTTGTCGCTCGAACATTTCCTAATCGGTGGCGTGGATGCGACATTCAGCGCATGCGATTTCTCTAACACATTGTGAGTGCAATGCAAGTTTTTAACGCATTTTTATGCAAAAAAATTACAAAACATTATTTCCGGTCGGGAACTGAGCAGGCGAACGTAGAAATATCTGGCTGACACGTTCCTAGGAAGGGCAAAAAACATCGATGTTTTTAAAATATCAATGTTTTACACCAGAAACATCCCTATATTAACATCGATATTTTGCTTTCGATGGTTTCTTCACATCGATATTTTGTTGCAAAAACATCGATGTTTTTTAAATTTTTAATATTTTATTTTTTTAATAAAGGCGTTTAAGCACGTTTTAGTGTAGCAGCAATCCACATCAATATCGTTGTTTTGCGTGCTCTTTATCAAGCACATTTCGCCTGTGCAATCTGAGGGAATTGTAGGTGGTTTTTCTTCGATGGTGAATGAATGGAAGTGACTAAAGGGTAAAGTAGCGAAACACGATGTTCTTTATTGTTAATTTTATTCTTTATATTCTATAATATTTTTTATTAACATACTACTAACATGCTGGTAACCAAACAATAAAATATATCGATTTTATGTACTGTAATTAAAAATGGATAGAAAAATAACATGTTTATTAGACTATAATTAAAACATGGATGTTCTAAACGTCGATGTTTTTTCGTCGATATTTTCATCGACATCGAAAACGCCACAAACTGCCTTAGCGATCTCGGCCACCGGGCCGACGAACATATTGTTATAAAACAAACAAACTCGTAATTTGAATGGAAAGATAGGCATGTTGAGGTCATGCCCCCAAATCGCTGCCTCCGTTTCATAATAGAATATCCAAACATTCTTAAGCGGCGGAAGATGATAATAATAATTTACATGTTCCTAATTAGTTGTTGGAATTTTAAAGTATATTAGAAAAACAACGACGATTTGTTTGGGAAATACCAAAATCAACAGGAGAAAGTTGTCAAAGAATTAAATTCATCTTCTTTTCGCTGCATCAAAGCTGTAGGGAACGACGAAGTTCGGCAAATCAAATGCAGTCTCTAGTTGAGAAAATGAAACAACCATTGTTTGAATGAATTTCGCTACGCTCTTTTCACCTACTAGGGGAGAAGGAAGGTATTACTTGGGCGACGAAACAGGCAATTTGAATTTAGCTCAAAAGTTTCATTTATGCCTGAGGATCTTTTACATGCAGTAAATCTACTAACATGGGACAACTGGCTGTACTTCCCCTCTGAAGGAAGGCGTACGAAGGTTTTTTTTCGTCCTTAAAAATCCACGGCTTCGATCGGGTTTGAACCCGCAAACTTGGGTATAACAGACCGATACGCTGACCGTAACCATCGCCGCCGCATTGTTCGAAGGAATTTCTCAAGAAATCGAATAATAGAATAAACAATGAACACAAATTCAATATTTTGATAAGCATCGTTGCAGAAAATTACGTAAACATTTTCAATAACCACAGGATTATTTCCCTGCATAGTCCATCAATACAAGTATACATCCACTTGGGATGATATTGGTACGAAGATTTCGAATGCTATTATAATAAAGATGTAGGTAGATGGTAGAAGAGATTGAAAAGAACGGAAGGGGGCGAGGCAATTTCCACGGTCCCAAAGGAATTTATCGCGTTTTTTTTCATTTTTGACACTCAAGAAAGTGTACATTGGAAAATGAATATTCTTAGTTATTCGCATATCGCATTTTAACCAAATTGTTCAGTTAAAAAGTCTCTAGTTCTCCTTTTGAGAAAATATCACTACAAGGGACCATCAACTTGACCTTCACAAACTTTCCTCGAACGAGAGGGATTCGAATCGCGCCCGCCGTGTGTGGACGACAGACACGTTCCTGGCCGCTGCGTCACGGACCGCTCTGCTCAAAGCAAAGGTGGCGAGGAGGGGACGACTAAAACTGCGAAGCGCGAGGTGGGGCGGGGAGCAGCGGAGCGGGGCGGGGTGCGCGCGATGTGCGGCGCGTTCTCACGGCGGCGGCGGCGCCAGTGGCGCCTAATGAAGCGGCGGCGGCGGCGGCGGCGGCGACGGCGGCGGTGGCGGCGGTGGCGGCGGGGGCCCGTGGCGGGTCGCTGACCATCTCCCGCGCGAGGCGAGGGGCCTTTGGCGCCGCCGCAGCCGCTACCACCTGCCGCGCTTTTTATGAGGCATTCGCGGCCTCGTCGAAGCTGCTTCGCCAGCCGACGGTAGCGCACCGTTCCCCGCGCCCCGCCCCTCCACTGCAAACCTCCACCCTTCCCGACCTCGAGGTGGCGATGATTCCTTTCTGGATGGCTGGACGTCAGTTCCAGCGCCGACCTACACGTCGGTTTTCGATTGATTCATTGGTTAGTCATTCCGGGCGCGTCGGCGGCTTTGTCGCGCCAACACCGCCCACCCCGCCAACACCGCCCACCCGCCAACACCGCCCACCCCGCCAACACCTTACACCCGCCAACACCGCCCACCCCGCCCACCCCGCCAACACCGCCCACCCCGCCAACACTGCCCACCCCGCCAACACACCCCACCCCGCTCACCCCACCTACCCCGCCTACCCCACCCACCCCGCCTACCCCGCCAACCGCGCCAACCCCGCAAATCCCGCCAATCCCCCCGACACAGCTGACCTCGCTAACCTCGCCTACCCTGCCCACCCCGCCGACCCCGCCGACCCCGCCGACCCCGTCCACCCCGCCGACCCCGCCAAACCTGCCAACCCCGCTAACCCCGCCAACCCCGCCCCTCATAAACTCTACCAACCCCGCCAACTCCGCCCACCCCGCCGACCCCGCCAACTCCCACAACTCGGTCCATCTTCCTGACTCTGCCACTGCCACCAACCCTACCAACCGAACCCTACCAACGCCTGCAACGCAATCAGAATCGCAGACGGAGCTGCGGGGCTGCTGTTGGTGGTGGCTACGCCAGCGGCGAGGTCGGTGGCGGGGCCGGAGACGTAAGAGGGGGCTGAACGCGACGAGTTTAACGAGCTAGGAAGAAAAGTAAATAAAGCGCCGCAATGTGACGGTGGGAAGTGAGAAGAGTTCGCCCATGCTTCGCCCACGCCCTGCAAGGCGGGACAAGTTTGCGTCTCGACGGATTTTGGTGAGCCCTTCGGGCGCAGGGCCTGGTTGCGGCTCCGCCAGAGTCCTCAGGAAAGGTGGAGCAGCGAAGGGCTGAAACACTGAAGGGAAATGTTGAAGCCGTAATATTAATTTCGTGAAGTTACGCTGGAACGGAGTTTCTCGACGTAAGCGTGTCACCGATGATTCCAAAGAATTTTGCAACGAACATGTAGTTATTTTTAATAAATATGATAATAGAGCAGCAACTTAACTGATCCTCTTCCTCATCGAAGTTCTCACATTTAATATCATTATCATCCTTTTTCGCGTTTGTTGAAATTCAACTACTCTCTGGAAGAGAATTCAAGTGGCCGGTTGCTCTAATCAGTTGTTTTCCGTGGTTTCTCCGATCAGTACCAGGCAAACGGCATAGCAGTATCCTAGCAAATGGGCCATATACTGCGCGTAGTCTTTCTTTCCTTATTCTAGTTCCTTCTCTCTCCCCTCTCTCCATCTATCTCTCTCACGCACGCACACCCCCACATTTACGAGTTGACGAGCCACTGACTGCATCTCGCCACGCCACCGGCGGTCGAGTCGCTGGCTGGTTGATTGCCGCGGTAGATTCGTGGGATTAGAGAAACGCGGTTCAACTCCAGAGTGGGCACTTTCAAGGGTCTCCGCCAGAGAGTGCAACTGCACAAGGGCGTGGAAGGGGGCGTGAACTGGATGCAGCTCGCTGGAGACGCTCTAGAAGGCGAGGGTGGA
The DNA here is from genome assembly GCA_011170035.1 of Teleogryllus occipitalis. Classification (NCBI taxonomy): domain Eukaryota; kingdom Metazoa; phylum Arthropoda; class Insecta; order Orthoptera; family Gryllidae; genus Teleogryllus; species Teleogryllus occipitalis. Next base: position 133,684 of record BLKR01001285.1, read on the forward strand.
TGGGAAGGGCGGGGACGTGATAGGAGGCGGTATTGGACAGAGGTCGGTAGTTGTGGGGTTGGTGAGAGCGATGACGGGCTAAAGGGAGGGGTCAGGGCAGAGGGTTGGTGATGGTGGAGACTGGTTAGAAGCGTTATTGGTAGAAGGGATGGCTGTATGTCCGGTAGGAATGGAGGTGGGATGGATCGGGGCGGTCGTATTGGAGGCGATGAGAATGGTTGATGGCATCTCTGGTGGGCGAAGATGGGGCGGCAAGGACGGGGGAATGAAGACAGTGACAGCACGGAGAATGGCGGTGAGAATGTCGGTGAGAATGACGATGGCGAGGAGGATGCCGGCGAGGAGGATGCCGGCGAGGAGGATGCCGGCGAGGAGGATGCCGGCGAGGAGGATGCCGGCGAGGAGGATGCCGGCGAGGAGGATGCCGGCGAGGAGGACGCCGGCGAGGAGGACGCCGGCGAGGAGGACGCCGGCGAGGAGGACGCCGGCGAGGAGGATGCCGGCGAGGAGGATGCCGGCGAGGAGGATGCCGGCGAGGAGGATGCCGGCGAGGAGGATGCCGGCGAGGAGGATGTCGGCGAGGAGGATGTCGGCGGGAGAGGATGCCGGCGAGGAGGATGCCGGCGAGGAGGATGCCGACGAGGAGGATGTCGGCTGGGAGGATGCCGGCGAGGAGGATGCGGGCGAGGAGGATGCCGGCGAAGACGACGACGGCGAGTGCGAGGTGGCGGGATGGACTTCTGCAGAGGTGGTGGTGGCGGTGGAGGTGAAGTGTCGGCAGCAGCGGGGGCACTGGGGCGGCGTGGTGGGCAGCAGGGGCGTTGCGGTCGCGGTGGCGGGGGCGGGGGCCGGGACGGGCTGAATAATGCATGGGGCGCCCGGCACTACTCCACCTCCGCCTCGCGGTTTCAAGCGCTTTCGTCCACTCCTCCGCGCGTCCAGCGTCTGTCTGACCTCGCCCTCCCTGGGAGATTTTCTGAAGCCCCTGCTCTCCACGATGCCTGAGTGTTCCACTGCCTTCAACGTTTTCCCGTAGTTGGCCATCAAAGAAAAAATAACGAAAAAATAAGCGAGATTTAATTTTTTCAGAAGTACAGTTGTTGCTGCTTAGCAGCTGTAATTTTCAAAAATCTACAAAAAGCAAATATAAATTGTTCATTTCTTTAATGATGAATGAAATTGAAATGAAATGGTGGGTCACTGTAAACATTATGGACAATCTAATGCAAATATTTCTTGAAATTTTGATTCATGTTCATCTTAAATTGCGATGAAAATAATTCTTGTTGAATTGTTAAAAAAGGCATTAAACTTTAAAAAATATTCAACTCATTGCCCGTTTGGCAGATATTCATGTGTGGCAGCTTCATGCTCCGTTAAAGAAATATTTCATATTTTTTGTATTGGTATTCTTGTTCACTCTTCATGATCGCGAGAAATCCCCTGGCTTTCTGTGCTGAAATGTTAGAGTTAAAATCATGATATCAATAAATGGTGATGGTTCTCGTGTATTTTTCGTGAAACACATTCAAATTTACATTCTCCACAATACTCAAGGCAAAAATTTTGAACGTATATGAGACACTAAGCAGTATCAATCTTCCTAATTTCTTCTCATACTCCACACTTGAAATACACTTTTAACTATAAACCAACTTTCAAGTTTTAGTTAACGCGTTACACAATTTCCTTTTCATTTGATTTTTTCGAAGTTCGAAGTGATCATCTTACTGAGTGATTATAATGAAAACTGTTCTATATCATTGATCACATTATTTTAAGTGTCACAGAACTATATCATTATTGCATTAGGTATTACTAAAGACAAACATTAATAATATCCTGTCTATTTTTGGATGTTTTTACAATTTGATAATTTTTTTCAATGTTTCACAATTTTTTGTCTATTGATTTTTTCGAAGTTCGAAGTGATCATTTTAATGAATGATTTTTAATGAAAACTGTTCTATGTAATTGATCACATTATTTTAAGTGTCACAAAAGTATGTCACCGTTGCATTAGGTGTTACTAAAGACAAAATTAACAATATCCGGTCTATTCTTTGATCTTTCGCTATCATCTTCAAGTATTAGTTATCTCCTACATAATATTTTATTTGATCAAACAAATTTGCAACGAGAAAAAAGGACAAAAACCACTGCTTACATCAAAAATTAAACGTTGTCAAATAATATGTTGAAATAACCACGTTATTGGGCTTATGGCGTATGTATCTAGAACTCGCAAATTAGAAACGATGTAAACAAATAATGATAGCGCCGATTCATTATCCTCTGTGGAATATTTGGTTGTCACAAGTCATGTTTTGCTTATCTCGCCTCGTCCCATTGTGACTCTAACATCACTACAGCACAATTAAACATTTCGTATCAGCGTGCACTATTCATTGCCTTGATTGAAATTAGGTATTGTATAAATATTAATTGGTGTTATCGAATCGAAATGTAAATGTTCGTGTTCTAAATTTATGAATAATACATTCTCTCGAACCACGAAGTCATAGTTTGCCCTCGTTTGGACGTTGATAATTGCGTGTTTACGTCAAGGGTCGTGCGGAAAAGTCGTCACGCCAATTTAATCCATTTTTAATCTTTTACACTTGCAGTTTTTTCATTCATTCTCTGAATACAGAATTGATAATTCCACATCATAATGAAGATCTTACGCAAAACACTTAAAATAGTTTCGTGATAAAGGAAAGAATTTTCTCTCGCTTCTATTTTTTACTTTTAAACCCATAATTAAATTCGTAACGCATAATTTTCATGCATGTAACGAGTATTTTATACTCCACTCGTCTTAGCATTGATTTTATATACCTACAACAATTAGTCTCAATGATAATTAAAATAATTTTATTCAAATAATATGTAGGTAGATTTAAAAGTAATTCACATTACCTGCATTATTGATTTCGTAACATCTGAGTGTTTAATTCAATACTTTCTTATACATTATACCACGGTCGTTTTATTCGAAAGAAGAGATCTAAGAGCGGAAAGGTAAGAGGAACGGAGCGATAGCGATATGATTGTGAGAGAGTTAACTGGCGCGTATCGATACCATTCCGTACCCAGGAATACCAATAAGGGGTCATCGCTGAACCAAGTTTAATTAAAGGAATTTTTTAATATTTAAGAATTAATTCTGTGGCTTTGTGCGAAAACCAGTCAACAGCATGAACATGATGTATGAAACACAATGTTTTAATTCTGTAGAATACGATCCTGTAGTTATCGACAGAAAGAAATATTCTGGCACATTGCCAAGTTTAACAATCATATGTGCTTAATGATGAATAATAATGCATAATTAATAAGTTAAATCTTTTCCTTCAGTTAAAAAATTACTTAGCTGTTTTTTCTATTGTGATGGAATTTTTTCTTAATGTATTTTTTTAAATATTTCGTGACATAAAGCAAATGTCCACATTTTTAACGTTCTTGAATTACTATGTGCGTTAAGATGCAGGAAACATAAAGGAATGGTCTGGACATTAACTGACATAGCAGTTAGAAATGGAGATCGGTGTAGGGAGGCAATGTGTCGGAATTACAGTGTGGAGGGGATATGTGTTATGGAGGAATATTCCCAGTTAGTACATACGTTACCAAGAAGTCATGGTTTGGTGGTTCGGAGTAAAATGGGAAGGTATGTAGGGGAGAGATACACGGCGGAAAGATGTTGAAGCAAGGACGGAGAATATCTGCTCACGAGTCTGGATGGAGGGAAACAACTGCGAATACCAAAACGGAGCCGAGAAAAAGACTGAGGAATCGGAGGTGGAGCAGGGGCATGGGTATGAGGCGTCATATTATTGATGGTGGTTGTGATCATGGGCATGCTGATGATGGTTAGGGTGATAATGGTAATGATGGTGATGGTAGTGATAGTGATGATAGTGATGGAAGTGTATGAAGAAGATGGAGAATATCCGTTCATGAAATCAGTTCAGGAGTCTAGCCGCATGAGGTGGAGTACTGAAGCTGATGATGGTTAGGGTGATGAATGGTAATGATGGTGGAGTCTAGGTAGTGATAGTGAGTGATACTGATGGCTGATGTATGGTGTAAGATGGTGATAATCATGAATCCGTGGTGACAGTAGTGATAGTGGAAGATGTGCGGAAACGCAAAGGCATGAGTCCGCGGACGTGTGACATAGCAGTTAGAAATGGAGATCGGTGTAGGGAGGCAATGTGTCGGAATTACAGTGTGGAGGGGATATGTGTTATGGAGGAATATTCCCAGTTAGTACATACGTTACCAAGAAGTCATGGTTTGGTGGTTCGGAGTAAAATGGGAAGGTATGTAGGGGAGAGATACACGGCGGAAAGATGTTGAAGCAAGGACGGAGAATATCTGCTCACGAGTCTGGATGGAGGGAAACAACTGCGAATACCAAAACGGAGCCGAGAAAAAGACTGAGGAATCGGAGGTGGAGCAGGGGCATGGGTATGAGGCGTCATATTATTGATGGTGGTTGTGATCATGGGCATGCTGATGATGGTTAGCCGTTCATGAAATCAGTTCAGGAGTCTAGCCGCATGAGGTGGAGTACTGAAGCTGATGATGGTTAGGGTGATAATGGTAATGATGGTGATGGTAGTGATAGTGGTGATAGTGATGGAAGTGTATGATGAAGATGGAGAATGTCCGTTCATGAAATCCGTTCAGGAGTCTGGCCGCATGAGGTGGAGTACTGAAGGAGTCGGAGGGGGGCGTGTCGGGGTGTGGTCTCGTTTTGAGGTTCGAACGCGTCTCGTTAGGAGTGCTGGATGCTGCAGAGATGGGCGGGGCGCGGTGAGAGAGCGAGCGGGCCGAGGCCAGGTTGGGAAGGAAAGGGGCAGATCGCGGAGATAACAGGAGCACCGAGGTGAGGCAGCACTGGGCTGACGTGGAAGGCAGAAGAGAGAGAAAGAGGGGCAGGGTATAGCGGGACAAAGCATGGTGGGTTGAGGAGAGACGAAGTGAAGTGGCGGAGCGGGGAGGGGCGAGGCGCGTTGACTAGCGACTCGAAGTTTGACAATCGTGATGGCACTAGTTCGCAGCCGCACCGTTGCGGTGGTGGCGACATGCATTTGCGGCAGTGACAGCAGTGGATTGTTGGTTGTGTCGGTGATCAGGGGGTGATGGAGGGAATTGGGAAGGTAATGGTCGTGGTGATGGTGATTGTGATAGTAGTGGGTGGGGTGGTGATGGAGGTGGTGATAATGGGGTGACTGGGGACGTGATGACGGGTGATGGTAGTGATGTTGGTGATTGTAATGGTGTTGATTTTGAGGTTGTGGGAGGGGTGGCAGTAGCGATGGAGTTAGTGACAAAGGTAGCTAATGCAGGGTTGGTAGAAGCGGCACCAACTACGAGGGCGTTGCGGCGGCAACAGTGACGGAGGTGGTGGTGGTGGTGGTGGTGGTGGTGGTGGTGGTGGTGGTGGTGGCCTTCCTAGGGAGAGTCGGTGTATAAGGAGGAAAAGAAATACGACGGAGATGATAGGAAAGAAATAGGGCTAAGATGACGGGAATGAGAATTTATCAACGTTCAATTAAAAGGTGTATCAAAAATAAATGTTAAATCTAAAATAGTCAAAGTGATCAATAACATCACGGTTCATCACGTTTAATAATTGCCGACTTTGGAATTAGTGCTATCTTTTTCCGAATCTAATCTCAAATAGACATTTCTCTTTCGCGTTGTTCTCTCCTTCCCATCTGATCTGCTCGTTCGCGTACTCTCTGGACCGACTCTACCGCGTTGTGGCGTGACCTCCCGCCCCAGTATCTTCCAATCGTCACCTTTCCTTTGTCGTCTTCCACGTTTCCATTGTCACCACCTCCTCCAAAGCCGCTGCCTCTGCCTCCTAGTTCGTCCTTCACCTATAAGTTGTTCCAATTCTCCATCACTATCTTAATTTCCAACTTCAACTACTCTATTTTCTCCCGCCAGTCCTAGACTGGCTTCTTTCCGACACTGACTCTGCCTCTTTGTCTAGATAGTCCTCGCTTCAACTTCCCTGCTACGCTTTCAACTTCTCCTCCTCTTCCTCCTCCACTCCTCACTCTCTTCCTTCTCCTCCTTCTCCTCTTCCTCCTCTTCTTTCTCCTTTTCCTCCTCGTCCTTCTCCTCCTCCTTTCCTCCTTTTCCTCCTCCTCCTCCTCCTTCTCCTCCTCCTCCTCCTTCTCCTCCTCCTCCTCCTCTTCTATCGCCTCCTATCTTTCACTTGCTCCTCAGATTTTTCATCCTCTTCATGCCTTCACCACCACCTTAATTCCACTTTAAACTTCACCTTCTCCATGGTCTGTACTTTATAAATTGCTTCCTTCTTCAATACTGACTCTACTTCCACCGTCTTGTCCGGCCCCGCATCCTCAGCGTTCTCTTCCGCCTCCACCTTCACTGGCAACTCCACTTCCTCCATTGACTCCGTCTCTGCCAAAGCCTCGACCGTCTCCGCCTATACAGCGTCAACATCTCCGTCTCTTCCAACGCCGATATCGCCTCCACCTACACAACCTCATCCTCCGTCTTCTACTCCACATACGAACCCTCCGCCTTGATCGTCCACGCCTCCTGTAGTGCCACATTCTTCCGCTCCCGTCCATAGCTTGCTCTACGGAATCCAACTCCACGTCTTCCACTGCCTTCTCGTATACTACTTCTGCCTCTACAGCATCTACCTTTATGGGTTTTGCCTTATACCCCACCATCAACTCCACCTGTATATTGCCACCTTCACCTATATCGCATCTGTATCTACTGTCTGGACAGCCACCTTATCATCGGCTTCCTCTTCCAGCTGCAACTTCACCTCGTCCAACGCCTACGTGTCTTCTAATGCTTGGACCGCCCCCACTTACAAAAGATCATTTTCTGTCTTCAAAAATCTCCACTCCTTTATCGCGTCCACCTCCTCCTATATTGCCTCTGACTCTAATGCATTTGCCTCCACTTTAACAGCTTTTGACTTCACCTCCACCGTCGATTCCACTTCCAACTTTATCTCCCCCGTCGCTTCTCTCTCCGACGTTGGGTTACCAACCGCTCTCCATTTGGGAGAACAGTCCTTTATTGACGTCAACTGCCCTTTCGTCCTTGTTTGTAATTTAATTGTTATCCTATTCGTAAAGTTTTAACTTTTTTCTCATTTATTTTATCATGTGACTAACATCTGCTACATTGTATCGTTTATTGTTTAATTTATAACCGAAAACATGAAACTATTTTTTTTGAACGTTGGCACACACACTCGAGACACACGTGCATGATAGTGTCTCTGCCTAGCGACTAAAATAAAAGAAAGACGCTTAGACGATCTTCTATCTCTTTTGTAAACAAATCTTTTCACTAGAATCAAGAAATGAAGAGAAGAAAGAAATAGAACTGATGTTAGTCTAAATTAAATATTGATAATAACAATTGTGTCGATGCGTTTATTTCTGTTTTGTTCTCCTTTTTACATGAACATTGTTGGCAACCCTACTCCTACACCTCTTCCTCCTCCGCCCGTTCCATCTCCGCGGCCGTGCCTTGATCCCGGCCCTCGCCGCCTCCGCGCTTTATGACCCCTAAACTAAGCGGATGCACTCTCCGCCGCTTTACGGCGTGTTGTAGCGCTTATCCCGTCGCCTCCCGCATCGCGGCGCCCGCGGCCGCGAGAAACTTCCACAAATAAAATTGCTCTAAAGCAGCGGCTTTGCGCAGAGTGTGACGTGCGGGACGCCTCCACACCCACTAGCAGGGGGCGGACCCAGAAAGTATTTCAGCGGGAGAAACAATTTCCGTTCGAATTACCGACGAGGATTTTTAAAGTAATATTTTTTATTGTTAACTTGATACAGAAAATGCATGAGTGTAGGCAAAATGAGAATGGTACCTTGGATATGATAAGGTCTCTGTATAGAATTTATTTTGAATAAATTGAGTACAAATAGAGAAATTCTTGGCCTTGAAGAGGCCTAGGTATACTTGCCAAGGATAAGTCTCACAAGAAGGCGCTAGGGGCTTCTGGAGATTAGCCTACGCACTAATCAGTGTATGGCACTAAAAGGAGAAGATAGTGTTCAAAGTGTTCACACATCACACAGGGGGGTCACTTTCCACTAACGAAGCAAAAAATGAACAAAATAAAATTGTCGAGCCTGTTTATTTTACATTATTGTTTATTATTTTATTGCTACAAACCTTAAATGTGGACAGAATGGGCAAAGGAATATTATTTCGCGACTTGTGTACCTTCCGTTGGCAACACCGTCGTCATGGCCGTCCACTCTGCCGATGGCGCCAGCGCCCTCGCTGCGGCACTCTCTATGCCTCGTCTCCACGGCCCCTGGCCGCCACCGTCGCCACCCCACCGGCTTTCTAGCCATGGCGAATCCGCCCTCTCCGCTCTATATGTGGTCGCCAATCAGCTCGCCCTCTCTGACCGCCTCATGCCCCATGCCCCTGCCACGCCGCTCACGTCCCGCAGCCGCTACCGACGTCTCCCGTCCCTGGCTCATCCTTCATTTTGCCTTTCCAGCTGCCACGCTCAGCACCACTCTCCCGGTTCCATCACCTCCACCACCCCTGCTTGCTCCTCCGACACCCCATCGCCCCCATATCCTCCATCACCCCCATCACCCACATCACCCAACCACCTCCATCTCTCTGATCCCTCCCCGCTGCCGTCTCCTCCCGTCTCCGCCTCATCCTGCCCTCCTAGCTGCCACCACCGTCCCTCAGTCACCGTCTCTTCATGGTCCTCCGTCCCCTGTTGCCCCCTCCCACGCATCGTATCCACCCCCACCGTCTCCCTCTGTCACCGCCTCATCTCTCCTGTGCAGCTGCCACCCTTGTCCCCACCGTCACCACTTGTGCCCCCCCCCCTCAGCCTGTTCTTCCGACACTATCGGCCCCTACCACATACCTCGATGCGCCGCGCGCTGGACCCGCCGTCTCCTTCCGTCACCGCCTCATCTTGCCCTTCATGCTGCCACCCCCGTCCCCAGTTCACCATCCTTTCATACTCCGCCATCTCCTGCCGCCCCCTCTCACCACACATCGTATCCGCCCCCACCGTCTCCTTCCGCCCTCGCCTCATCATTTGTGTCCAGCTGCCAATTTCGACACCTCCGTCACCGCTCCTGCATTTTCCGATGTGCGTCCGAGGTCAGAGGTCCGGGAATATGATGCGTGATCCCTGAGACACTGTGGTTCATGATGGATTACCCAAAATAACCAATTATGGATAGTCATAAACAATTTTGAACAATGAAAGATGCGTTATATGCATTTATTTCTGTGATATTTTGTGAACTCAGTAAATGTGATACAATTTGAACAACTAATTATTATTAAAAATTGATATTTTATTGTAAATTAGTTCCATAGATAACAAATAAAAAATCTCTAATTTTTTAGACAAACTTTTTCCCTCTCTAAGGTAAGTCTCACCAAATATTTGAGGTAAATGTAAAAAATTCTATCGTTTTGTCCCCTACAAAGTTTTTGTTTGAAAAACGTATCATGGTTATTATTTTCCGATTTAATCGGACTCGTCCGTTTGTGTGAACACACCGTGACACTTTCATGCTTCTAATTTCGATATATGTGTGAGTTCCAAATGTAGTAAAACATTTGTCTTAGTGCTACTAAATTCATTTTCTGTTTATTAGTGAAGAATATTTACGGCAGTGGTTGCTGACCGAACACATATCTTCAAAATGCGTTTACAATTATTTTCTAAAGATAAGTTTCCCTGTATTTGTCACTAAATTTATAGATAACAATATTGTATGACTCAACGCAAAAAGTAATTTCAATTATAAATTATTAAATTCATTAAAGTCATTAAATTCATCTAATAGACTTCAGTTACATTCAGTCAATTTGAGGTAATATTTTACTGAAACACATTTCTGAGAGATTTTATTGTATTTTATGTTAATTAACGCTTCGTTATTTATTCTATGTGGAATGTGTCAGATTATTTTCTTAAGAAATAAAAGAATGCATACAATAAAAACCATTAGTGTTTTGTCTTTTCAAGTTTTATTGTTATTGTTTGCAGTAAACATTATGTTTGTTGAAAGTTAGCAGGACAGTTCTATGTTACAGATATGCGCGTAACTGTGTTGGGTTAACACTTTTCTTTTATATATTATATAATTATTTTCTCTAAAATAATTTAAAATTGAGATTTGGATACTAATGAAATATGAAAACCACCCTGTAGTAGAAAATTTATGTCATTTTGCACAGGTGTTCGTAAGTGAATAATGTTGGGAACTGCCGCCTGTTGAAATCGATAATACTTCTGTCGAAGTAAATATTGCTGGAAACGTTCGTAAATTATGTATAAAAAATGAATTCATTTATTTGTCTCAATGTAAACATTCTGGCAATTACATTTTTAAATGTTTTCATTTAAACTTTCATTAGAATGTTGTTCTTTTTTAAAGAAATATAATCAATGACTGCTAAAGAAATTTTATGTTAAGGGTCCTAAGTCATAATTCTATTAAAATATTACGTTATTATAAACCTTTTTACATGAAAGCGATATATGTAGCAGCCTTTGTGTTCTGTGATTGACAGCTAATAATTATGCAATAAAGCATTTTTGTTCTCATTATGCCAACACATTAGCATGTGAAAGTCACTAACGCACTGCAGTTTAATCAAGTTATAATAGTGATAATTTTCCTACTAGGTTATTAATAGATTTTGCATGTGTTTTATTTCTGTCACTCTCTAGTTGTGTCTGCTTCTTGCGAGCAGTTGATTTTTCATAACTGAATGTTTCGCTTAGTAAAATTTCATGATGTATCGTTTCATATTTAACGAACATTTCACACACACTTTTACAACCCTAAAGTGGAACACTCTTGTGACTGAGCTAAATTAGTAAAAAAATATATTTGTATGTAAATACTTCATAATTTTCATCAAGTTCAATTAACATAATGGAGGCCAAATGTTTAATGAACAATACATGCCATACATGAAGCCAAGTTTTATTGTTCAGCAGTATTCACTCTCAACAATGCAACACTACAAATCTACACATGTACACTTCTTTCCCCTTGATCCACTTGAAATGGATATCACAAAAATATTTCAGTAATTCACAGAATTAGATAAGCGTCCGTATCTGATTTTATACTGTTCAAAACCACAAATTATTTAATAATTTATAGTACCATCTTGCTTTTTCCAAACAATATCCTTATATCTAATAATATACTTATATTAAATTTTACATATAATTTACTTTCATATTTATTAAATGAAATTCATTAGATATATACTTAAAATTACTGTGCAAAAGTTAATAAATGATTCTGTAATTATGTTCCTTTATTAATTACGTTATTTGTTAATTTTCCTTGAATATCGGAATGAAGGCTTTCACCATTTCCTCTTTTTCCTGGTTGCAGATTTGCGCGCAGTGTGATCGCAGTATTTTGATTTGCCTCCAACATAAACTTAGTATGCAACCGTAGATTTAATACTCTTTAAATAAACAAACAAATAAATACATTTTACTATTCTTACATTTATACTCCAAACATAGCTTAAAGACATAAATTGTTCACAAATCTCTTGCATTATCTTTTGATTTTTTGCCTTCTTCTGAAAATGGATTCATCCTTCTTTCGCGTCTTCGTCTTGTTGCAGGTCTTTCGTTAACTGGAATGCGCTGCGTGAATCAGGTTCTCCTTTGGCATCGTCCGCGAGTCAAATTTTTGTGGGGAACTACAAAGACGAACATGAAAGTAAAGGAGCTTTGCAGGAAACCAAAGACAAACTTCCAGAGAACTCTAACAGCTACTCAGGTCCATAACAAAGAAGAGAAACAATTCAATAACGCAACCACACTCTCTTTTGTTTTGTCACCCCTGCCGCCGGAGTCTCTCTTTTATAGCTGACATGTAAGTAATGCTCATAGTCTCTTTCTTACGAACGTTGCCAACTTCTTATTTATTTTATAAAATGTTATGTATGTGTGTGTGTGTTTAAGAAGATTTATATTTGCTTATAAGTATGTATGAATGTATGAAGAATGACAAATGAATCCATATATAGTGATCATGTAATGGCATGTGTCCGCCCGTCCGACAGACATCCTGATCTTGATTTTGAGGTATAAAACTGAGTGTATATCCTCGCCATTTATACCAAACTTAATCATCTTTAGATTATCACTAATGCATATTAATTTTGACGTGTGTTCGGAATTGCAGCTCAAAATTAACGGAAGCACGTCTTTTATGACCGAAAATTCCAGAGCGTGTCGTTAAGATAATTCCAATACTTTTCCTCTCTATTCTACAATACAGGGTAGTAGAGTAAAAATGAGTTTAAAGAAAACCACAATATAATTTAGGCGACATTGTTAGCAAGCGTTTTCGGGCATGGGAAGCGGGGTCGGGGTGAAGGAGAGCAAAGCGAACGCAGAGCGAGTGATGTGCGTGGGGTATATGAAGCAGGCGGATCGAGCAAAGCGGGTAATGTAGAGGGGGGGACAGAGCGAGGGGAGAAGTGCTTGAAGCTAATGAAGGTGGCTGGGCGAGCAAAACAGGTGAAGTGGGCGGGACAGAAGATTCGAAAGCGAGTGCAGAGCGGGTGAAATGTCCGAAGCGGATGAAGCAGGTCGGGTAAGCAAAGTAGGTGAAGTGGGTGGGGCAGAAGGTGGGAAAGTGAGTGCGGAGCGGGTGAAGTGTCCGAAGCGGATGAAGGAGGCCGGTCGAACCAAAAAGGTGAAGTGAGCAGGGCAAAGAAGGCACGTAAAGCGAGTGTGGAGCGGGTGAAGTGCCCGAGCGGATGAATCATGTCGGGCGAGCAAGGTGGGTGAAGTGTGCGGGGTAGAAGATTGGAAAGCGAGGGTGGAGCGTGTGAAGTGTCCGAAGCATATGGAGGAGGCCGGGCGAGCAAAAAAGTTAAAGTGGGCGGGGGAGGGAAGCCAGGTAAAGCGAGTACGGAGTGGGTGATGTGTCCGAAGGGGATGAAGCGGATCGGGCGAGCAAAGTAGGTGAAGTAGGTGGAGTAGAAAGCGGGCAAAACGAGCAAAGCGAGCGCGGAGTGGGTACAGTGTGTGGGGTGAATTGAGCAGATGGAACGACCAGATGGGTGGTATACTGTAATTGCCGAGGCTACGCTGGGTGGTGAAGTTAACTGAATGGAATGATATTAGTGATGTAAAATTGTTATGTGTTAAAATAAATTAAAGAATAGGTGTTTATTTATATTATTAGGAATCTTTAAAGTAATAAACTTCAATATTTGAGAACAACACATAAGTGAACGGCTTGAACCGAATATTAATTTATGTTGTTGGTTTGAAATCCTTTCCTACTGAACTTGGTTATTAAGCCCAATCAAAATACGTCAGAGAACACGACAGTTAAAACTATACTAAGAAATTCTACAATCTCCATTTAAATTAATACTTCCATCTTCTTCAATCTGTCCATTCTGTCTAAATGTCTTATTTCAAATTCGTATTGCACACTGTCGATGCCTACTTTTTACCTCACTATTGTAGTTGTAATCGAGTAATTGTTGGTGATAATTTTAAAAAAGGATATTCTATTGTGTAACCGTACTTTTCTCCTCGAGCCTCACCGATTACAAAAGTAGATCTGTCATTTGACTACTTCGCGACGTGTGATTACACTGTCACGCATCCCTGGGAATATCTCAGTTTACGGATAAACTTCCCTATTGGTAGTGGGTTCGTCTTTGTTAAACTACTGATCAATTAACAAACCAACACAATTTTTCAGTTTTAAATGACAAATAACATATATTCTAGAGCGCCAAAATGTAAAAAATTTTACATTTTTCGTTTACATCAATGTAATTACATGTATTCTATTGAATGAAAATCACAGATCCTCCTATGTTCTCATTTTTTGTAAAATCATGGTAGCTAATTCCCTAACTAAACTGCAGTTTTTCACTAGAATAATAATAATTCAGATCCCTGTTTACAAGAAGACAAGCAATGGATACATTTTTACACTTCACAAAGAATATCACACATGAGACACACAAATCATAGTACAAATATTCATCCTGTAAAAGAAAAATACATACACACAATACTCGAAATTCACTACTATCTTTTAAATCACTAATTACGTTACACTCAATAGTCACATTTGACCTTCGGCTTCTGCATAGCCTTTCAACACAAAATTTTGTTTCATAACGTCTCTTAAATGATTTGAATCATTAAAATATGACTCTAAATAAATAATTCTGTACAAAACAACTTCTATCATAAACATAAAGAATTACTTTAATCTGATTCTTATTACGACTGTCGAAAAAAAAATAAAACCACTGGCAAGCAAGACCAATGTTCTAAGAAACTTGCCCGATCAACGTCTATTATTGAGGGAAGCTCACATTACAACGTTTTGGCTAGTATAATTATACTCCTATCTCAGAAGTTTTTTCCAGACTGAAATTAAGTGAGTGTTCTTTCTGCTTTTATATAACTCACGACCGGCGAGCTCCGCAAGTTGGTCCCGCGCTGTGTAGCTGGCCCGTCGCGCGACCCTCGCGCCTCAAGGTCGTCGTTCTTCTGCAAAGTCCCTGCGTGGCCTGTCGCACGGAAACTGAAGTACTCCGAACACCGTCTCCCAGTCGTTCGGCGAAAATTCACCACAGCTTTCGCAGAGGCGATGGTTGCTTCAGAATGCGAGTCCGAAACTCCAAGTTATGACTTCGTAATAGCAAAAGTCAAACTAGTTGTTGGATAATCCGTCTTTCTCATACCTCTCAAAATTCCATAATAGAATTTCCAAAGTGAAATTCCCAAAAATAAGAATAAAGAATATATGAAAAGTATGAAATATATTAAAGCTGTAACAAAGAAGAAACATGTCCTATGTTACAATAGTCCTCTTTTCTAGCAACAAGAATGCAGCAACGTGGTTTTACAGATTCATTTCGATCTATTACCGCCGCCGTTCTTTCATTCATTGCATTCTTGTTTAATATTCATTTACTAATTCCATGTAATTTCACGATATTCACAGTACGTAAATCCATGAAAAGTGCTCAGTCAATTACCTTTTATTAAAGCTTTTGTGTTCCGCAATCTTCGCGTGTCCCTCGTCGACCATGTGGCGTACTCGTAGACAACCGTTCTCCTTGACGTCTCGAACCAGAAAGAGCGAGCTCTTTTTTGACGCAAGTTCACGCCACGTCCGTATTTCCACGAAAATTTCCTGATTGGCTACGGTCTGAGTGCGTTCAGAAATCCTTCTCTGACTTACGCCATCTCTTCGCCACAGTAGAAACTACGTGTAGAGCCTAATGTCGAGTATTATTGCTTCCATATTCCGTTGGTTATAAGTGTGACCGGCGACAAGCGGTTACAATTGAGTTAAGATTAATATTGGCAATGCTTAGTAGTAAGATTCTAATATTCATTTTAAGAAAGGATTTTTTTTAAAAATATATGTTATTTACTTAAAAAAGGTTAATTTCGAAGGTCACAAGGCACCAATAACGCGAATAAAATGTGTCACACATTCTCGTGATACATGTCAATGAACGGTTGGAGATATTTCAATATTTTTACTTTCGTATTCAATACAGTAATACACGACATATAATCACATTTATAAAAGGAATTCAATACATGTATTTTAATAAATACTATTTTCAAGATTATTTTCGACATGAAATACCTTCTGGCAGAAAACGTAACAAAATGTACGTTGAAAATGTTTAAGAGATTTTCTTGGTCCATGACGTGCGTTCTGAGAAAGCTTTTACACAGCTCTTTTCACGATACGTTGTCAACTTCATTTCCATTGAAGTAGCTTCCTCCTCGCACAATGCCACATTCGCACAAATCCGATCTTTCCAACCGCGTAATCCAACGCTCTGCCACCGCAGCGCCACTGTATCGAATTTATGTACGAGGATGCACTGAGAATTGAGCAATAATATTTATCTCCGTCACCGCCGCCACTGTCGCCGCTTCTCTGCCTCTGACTGGAGCGTCGTCATCGATCGACACGGCTATGCAAGATCTTTGCTGCCGCAGCCTCCTCCAGTCGGGACGCAGACTAGGCTTTTAAAGGGAGAAATCCCGCATGTATAATTCCGATCCTTCTTGTAAGCGGTCGTGTAAATGCCCCGGGGCTTTAAGCTACACGGTGAGGGAAGCAGTAGGCGGTGGTGGCGGTGGTGGCGGCGGCGGCGGCTGTGACGGCAGTGACGGCAGCGGTGGCAGCGGTGGCGGCGCATATAGTAGAGTCGACGGAGGAAACACCAGGATGGCAACGGCAAGGACAGTGGCGAAGGAGTTGGCATTGGAGTGGGCAGATGAGGCGCTAGTGATTGCGAAGCAACAAAAGATAGAAGAGGTTATGGAAGAAGAGGCGGTGGTGAGGAAGTTAGGAATACGGGGGGAGGTAGTGGCAGTGGAGGCAGCGATGATGGCGGAGGTAGTGATGGCGACGTAGGTAGGGACGGTAGTGGGGTCAGTAATGGTGGCGGAAGCATGGTCGGTTGATGGGGAAGTGACAAAGACGGAGGCAGTGACGGGGGAGAAGACGGTGGCATCAACGGTAGAGGAGACAATGACAGTGGCGGAGGCAGTGACGGTGGAGAAGACTGTAGCAGAGGTACTGTAACGGTGGCACCATCGGGCTCGGAGGGAGTGGCGATGGCGGAGGGTGTGACGGTGACGGACGCAGGGACAATGGAGAAGACAACGACGGTGGCACTAACGGTGGTGGAGACAGTGACGATGGCAGAGGAAGTGACGGTGGAGAAGACCACGACGGTAGCATCGATGGTGGAGGAGACAGTGACCGTAGCAGAGGAAGTGACGGTGGAGAAGACTGTAGCAGAGGAAGTAATGGTGGCGGAGGGAGTGACGATGGTGGAGGGAGTGACAGTGACATACGCTGGGACAGTGGAGAAGACAACGACGGTGGCACTAACCGTGGAGGAGACAGTCACGGTGGTGGAAGCCGACAGTCCCGGTAGCGAAAACAACGACTGTGGTACCAACGGTGGAGGAGGAAGTGACGGTGGCACAGTTGCGCGACGACTTGCGCGATCTTTCCTTCCTCTTCCTTGTCCTATCCTGTCTCCTTTATCATATCGTTGCAATACCACATAATATTGGGAGATCAATTGAGAGCTTTGAGTTTGATCCGGCAGCTGCAGTGCTCTGCGGTCTGATCAGGATTGTTGAGGAGAGATCTAGTTAAAACGGGAAACTGCCGGGTGGATATTTTATTTTGCCAGCACCTGCCAAGGTTCTTTTACATGCCACGAGCACGGCATGCAAGCTGTGGATTTTCCGCAATTCCAAGTATGGTGAAACGAGATGAGTGAGCTGTCCGGCGCACCGATTTTTACTTGTTCTGTGCAGCACCAGTTTGCGTCACAAACCACGTGTCTACAACACGGCACTTCGTTTGAAACGCCAGCCTAGCCTCTCATCGTTGTGTTGCATGAACAGCAAGAAGTGTTGAGAAAAAATTGAAAGAGGCATAAAGTGACAATTTTAACGGTGATCAACCAAAAATAACAGGAAGGTGTAACTGAGATAAAATATGCAATAATTATTTGTCAATGACTTATAACAATGTGATAATTTTGGTGCGGGGCTGTATTTAAAATTTCCGCTAATATTGTGTCCCAAACAGGTGCCTATAACTCATTGGCTGAAGTCGGATACGATAAGTAGCCCATCTTTTTCCACCATGCTTCCACACAGCTTAGCCGTGGTTGCATGGAGAGCAAGAAATGTTAAGAAAAATTTGAAAGAGTCATAAAGTGACAAGTGAAACGGTGACCAACAAAAAAAACACGGTGTAATTGAGATAAAAGATTCAATAACTTTTATTTCAATGACTTATAACACTTGCTCTGGCTTAACTTGATATCTGGCTATGTATGCGTATGCGCGTCCGTGACGTATGAGCGCGTGCGGATGCGGTACGCATCTGGTAACCACCTCTCACACGGCGTCACGCACGATGATGAGCCAACGGTGTAGACTCTACTGCTGGCACAATTACCCTTACATATCGGTCTCCGGTAGCTCAGCGATGTAACCAGAGGGCTACTAAAAGAAAGGGGCTGGAGAAAAACTTCGTAGGAGGAATGAACGGATGTGGCCGAAATATTAAAAGAGAAGAAATTGAATTAATATTAATTTAATGATATGCAACTTAAAAGAAGAGTGATTATGTCTCTTGATACAGAATGAATAAAACTTAAAATCTAAGAAAAGAGAAAAAAAACAATATAAAACTTAACATACTATTTACATAGTGAATTGCCGGGCCCGAGCGGCGAATTATTAATATAAAAACCCTAATTCTCAATATTGAAATTAATAATGAACATACAACAGCACAAAGTGAATGGTACAAGAATAATACAATAAGTAAATTTGACCAAAATGTTGAACAATTTCTGAAATGTTATGGTCGAATATCTCGAACAGCTCGACACCCCTGGAGACAAGGTCAGGTACCTGCTATGCGAATGTTTAACACTCCCGTAGGGATGTCTCGTACCGTCGCCGCTGGAGCTTGAGAGCTGCGGCGTTGCGTAGGTGATGACACGTCACTCCGCACCCCCTGAGTGGTTGGTCGGAGTCCCCGGGCACGATGACCAGACATGTGTGCTGTTGTCTAACGTTCACTGTCGCGCCGCAAATGTGCGAGTGAACGACGTTAAAAGCGAGCATGGCAATCGCAGATGGGCAGCCTGTAGCCCTACGTATGGCCGTTGCGGTGTGCCGGCAACTTACGGCTGCGGTGTGCTGGCAAGACGCGAGTGCCAGCGAAGAGCATGGGGAGCTCTCATAACCGTCGCGGCGGAGGAGCATGCGCTGATGCGCAGCCAGTAGCCCTGAATCAATCTACATGTGCCATCTGAGTATCTGACTCTGAACATAAACTCTGCACATAATGCACCTCAAAAAATGTCTCTCGTCGCGGTGGCTCACAATCGAAATATATAGAAAACCACCCCTCCCACGTGGTGGTCGCGAAGGGGGCGGTCTGAAATGGAGGGGGTGGGCCCTTGGCGACTGTGGGAAGGGCTCCCGAGATGAGAGGTGGGGGCGAGCGAGGCAGAGGAACGTGCGGGCAATTTGGGTGGCCGCGCGACCGCGCTTCTGAGCCTCCTGACACAAAGGTCGGCCGCGCGCGATGCGCAAGGGCCAGGTGGCCGGCTGGGAGTGGCAATAAAATCATAAACCGCGCACTGTATTTCGCCGACAAATATCTTCGTCGGCTGCCGCGAACAAATGTTCTGAATACCCCGCGCGCCTTCGCTTCGGGGCGGCAGCCGAGCAGCGGCGAAAACAGGCGCGGGAACGGCGGCATTGACGGACAAAGGACCAACGACGGTCGCGCGGCGGGGCGCGGCCCACTGGCCGAGCTGAGCGGCAGAAAATGAATTCGCGTGCGTAAACAGGCTGTATTTAAAATTACCGTATCGTATGTATTTATATCGTATTTATCCTGTATTTGAAATATTGTAACCGGGAGCGGTAGCTCAGTGCATCAACTGATGTCACTGCAGCGCCTCTGACCGGGAGGTCCTAGGTTCGAGTCCTGATGGCGGCAGGATTTTCAGCACCCTAGCTTTTCAGTTAGGTCGGATTCAGTCGCTGTCTGCAGGCGAATTCTGGCTATCGACTGCTCTGATTGGTAGTTTTCCGTGGTTTCTCCGATCAACACCAGGCAAATGTCGGAGCAGTACCCTACTAAACGGGCCACGGACCGCGCGCGATCTTTCCTTCCTCTTCCCTCTCCTATCCTCTCCACTTACACACACACTTACACTAAAATGCACTACACTACCACATATTCCGGGTGACCGGTCTGGAGCTTAGAGCTTGTCCCGGCTGGGGCGGTGCCCCGCTGGTGGGAGAGCCCTGGTTGGGGGGAAACCTCACTAGTCGACGGTAGGTCGTCGCCGGATCTCGCCATCCAACGGGAGAAGATCACCGCCATCTCCCGAGAAGAAACATGCACTACACTAACGGGACTAATGACCAAAACAGTTGGTGCGCCCGAAAACACGAAAAAATCAATCAATCAAAATATTGTATCGCAAATAGGTGCCTAGATCTCATTGGCTGAAGTCGGATACGATGCAAAATGGCTCATCTTTTTCTACCACGCTTCCACCCAGTTTAGCCACGATCGGCGGCGCCGCGATTAAACTTTCGATCTGTGGTTGAGAGGCCAGTAAGCTCACCCACCGAGGTGCGCTCAGGAGTTTGGGACACTGGTTGTGGAGAGGGAAGACTACAGGGGCGATGGTGAGGTCGTGGAGGTAGTGAGACGGGCAGAGCGCTCGGCTACAGTTCCACAGATCGCAGGCAACCTGCCAGCGCCGTGTTCGTCCCCGCTCCAACCGATACCTCCGCGCGGTCCACCGACGACTTCACCGGGCGGCGTGCCACGGACGAATAGGCTCAACGAATCTCCTGCCGCCGCTTTTAAATAGTCAAAAGCTCACACACACTAAAATATTCGTTGAACCTGAACGAGGTAGGGATGATACCATAGAAGAAATCATTGAAATCACACACAGACGCACACGCACACACACACACACACACACACACACACGTATATAAATATCTAAGATATGTATTTTAGTAACTATTTGTAGGAAACCGCTCTGCTGGAAGAGTATAGGTCTTTGGAATGGAAACACCTCTGCACATACGTACGGACAGTACATAAGACAACGTCGTGGTTTGACGTCTGTACCATGTTCTCCAAGATTTGCGTACATTTCTTGCAAATCAGTTTTTCCAAAATTCTTTCAGCCAAAATAATTTCTCATAAATATTTTTTCGTTTCTTTCGTCGTTTCGTATTTTTTCGTCGTATATTCTATTACTATGTAATCAAACATTTTGCAGTAGACTTTGACAGCTAGTACTATTCCCTAGAGCAACGTATATTCGGAGAGTGCCACCACATAGGAAGAACGTATTGAGCGTGCATAATAGAATAGATAGTGCTGGAAAAGCTTCATGGATGATCTATTGTAACTAACTGACGCAACTGGGAATGTGTATGTAATATTGTCTCATTTGTCATACAATTATATTTTACAAAGCAAATTAATGTAACGGTGCGTGCATGCTTTCGTCACATTGGATTACATTGATTACGACTATAGATCTCATTCGTGGGAAATGGATTTCTATTTCGTTATTTTTTTCATGAAACTTTCTTTGTTTGGTGTCAAATGCATTCAAATTGTCGTATCAAAATCCTAATATTTTACAAATCACATTGGAAACGCCATAGTAAGTTAACAGTATAAATTGTGTAATATTTTGACTTTCAAATGAAATATTAGCGAAAATGACATACAATTGTGTGAAAACATTGAAGGTTTGTCGCAAATAAATATCTCATTCCTACGTAATTCTAATGAAAATATATTTTTCTAGAACTGTGAGAGGCAACTTCTGTCCATTGTTTGCCGCACGTAAAATTTGTCATTGTTTAATATCAATCAAAAAAAGATGTTGCTAAGACAACTGTCTTGTTACCGTGAAAAAAGTCGTTTTTGAATGGTTTTAGATTACTTTTTTGCAAGTTTCGTTACCTAAGATACTCTTCTCTAATCGTGGACCTATGAAATGCAGTTCTATATTGTTAGGGGTATCAGGTTTCTTTTTCCAATACAAGTTTACTAAAGCTCTTGATTAGGATCTTTTTCCTCTATCTACGGTCTCGGCAAAAAATATCAATCTCGACCGTGAAAGAAACGGAAATTTTACATGATTACTTAATATGAAAATAACTATTTCTCAATGTTTTAAAAGGATAGTAAATATTTTCTCTTACAACCGCGATGACAATTGCTTTCTAAAGATTAGTTTTGTACTTTATTGGTACCCAGATGTGTTAATTATTTATTTTGAATAATGCTTAGAGAGAACGTTTTTATAAGGGTTAGAAGAAAGACCATCAATATTATTCCAATATGTTGAGAAGATGCATTTTTTGTAAAATTAAGACAAGAACACATTTTATTTATTTGGAATATATCTCAACATACATAGTATTGTATGTATTAACATACATTGATTTGTAATTATAAATAGAAATTTATAACTGCCAAATTAAATCTAGGTATGTTTTTACTTTCAGTATTATTCTGAGTTATCAAATTGATTGTAACTTCTTCTTAAACTTCTTATTTGTTGTTTATATTTGAACTATTCAATCCAGAAGACTTACGTTTCACGAAAAATATTAAATTTTTATAGCAGTCCTACGTTTCGCCTAAAAACATTACGTTTTGGAAGATACTGCCCTGAACTTCTCTCGGGAGTGAATTTCCTTTTTTGAGAATTTAAAGTCACATCTGTTCCTTAGCCGCTTAGTAGCCCTGGAACCCTCTCTTTAAACGAGGCAAGCTGTTTTCGTTCCATTGTGCCGCGAATCTCGGCGCCGCCTTCATTTGTTTTTAAACGTTTAGCGAATGCCCCGCTAGAGCGCAGCAGCTTCTGTCGTACGGAGCATCGGTAATGGCGAGGGGTGCGACAGGGCGGCGAATGAAAAATCATCAAATGTACAAGCGTGTTTGGTTTAAAATAAATTAACGTTATATTATCTTTAATAATACAAACGATAATGTAGTTTCTTTGCGAGGGAGAGCGGACTGTCTGTTGAGGACGGCGGAGGAGCGGCGGAGGAGAGCGAGGAGGAGAGGACGGCGAGGACGGCGAGGACGGCGAGGACGGCGAGGACGGCGAGGAGGACGGCGAGTACGGCGAGGACGGCGAGGACGGCGAGGTCGCCGAGGTCGCCGAGGACGGCGAGGACGGCGAGGTCGGTGAGGACGGCGAGGTCGGTGAGGACGGCGAGGACGGCCCGGACGGCGAGGACGGCGAGGACGGCGAGGACGGCGAGGACGGCGAGGAAGGCGAGGACGGCGAGGACGGCGAGGACGGCGAGGGAGGACGGCGAGGACGGCGAGGACGGCGAGGACGGCGAGGACGGCGAGGACGGCGAGGACGGCGAGGACGGCGAGGACGGCGAGGACGGCGAGGACGGCGAGGACGGCGAGGACGGCGAGGACGGCGAGGACGGCGAGGACGGCGAGGACGGCGAGGACGGCGAGGACGGCGAGGGCGGCGAGGACGGCGAGGACGGCGAGGACGGCGAGGACGGCGAGGACGGCGAGGACGGCGAGGACGGCGCGGACGGCGAGGACGGCGAGGACGGCGGGGACGGCGGGGACGGCGGGGAAGGTGAGGATGAAGTGGTAGGCGCGGTCGGTGAAAACGGCGAGGAGAGTGGGAGAGGGAGCAGCGGGGACGATAGAGGTGTTGGAGTGGCGAGGGCGTAGGTCAAGTGGTAGGGGGCGCCGACGGCGGCGGCCTCGGAGGTGGTGGAGGTGGTAAAGAAGACGGGGATTTCAACGGCGGGGATGATGGTGGCAGAGAAGGCGAAAATGGAGGGGTCAGGAGACGGCAGGGGTGGCGAGAGAGGCCTCACGGGATGTAGCCCCAGCGTTGCACGCCTCCACGCCGCCTACTCCGCCCCGACGTCGACACGTTGCATTTAATGGAAGAGGCGGGATCCGCGTCTTGGTTTTGTTTAATATTGTTTAGGTTGTGACTTCAAGCTATGCTATGAATTTTGATATCCGCAAGCAACCAGGCGTGAGGAAAATTGCATTTACAGTTACGTGGAATCTCTTCCACGATTCAACAGCGACTGTATTTCATTGAAACACCATGTTTTTGTCGAGATTCTGATAGTTATTAATAAATATGTTTTAGGTTTATCATAAACTATTCTGTACATTCTCCAAGTACATAAAGATTATGGTCTAAAATATAGGTTTTTGAAGATTTGATAAGCAATTCAAGAAATTTCTTTCACGCGTATTTAAGCAACACATCACAGAATAGTCGTATTTGATTCTTTAGTTTTCCTTTAAATCTCTGTATTTTTGCAGATAGAAAAATTCCAAAAAAAAACAGTTTTTTCTGCCTTATGAATAAGAAATTTTCGTAAATTTATATTTCGGATATCTTGGGAGATCATTTCACAATCGTTTTCGAAAAGAAGAATTGTTATCATATATTTTCTTACATACATTTAAAGCAAAGTATGTAAATAAAAAGTACACTGGTGAAATATGAAGTTCAGTCAATTTCGTGCAGAGGTATCATTAATTTATTAAACTAGTCGAATAATTATTTCCCGTTTAAAACAATGAAAATCTACCAAACCTTTCTATACATGTCATTAAAATATTATTGGCTTATAATTTATAACACTATATGTTCTATCATCATTTGCTTCAAAAGACAAAAAAACCTCTAATTTTATAAAGAAATGCCTATTTAATAGTAATCCAAGTTACTTATTTAATAGTAATTACAAAAAACCGTATTATATGAAACTAACAAGTGCAAGCATTGCAAACGAATAATGTGTTAAATATATATATTAATAAATATAATATTCAGATATAAACTAAAACATATGTAATTGCAAAAATATAATTTAAAAAAATAAAGTAAGAGGAGATATAATGTAATACAAAATTGTTTCATAATAAAGCTAACAAAAAAGTACACATTTTGTGAGCCTACTTTGTGCTTATAAACTTTCGTTTCTAATTTTAACATGTTTTTAATTACTAATTAGAAGAATATGAAACACATTTTTTAGTGTCAAATATTGTATGTGACAATACAACTGTTGTAACGTGGTGAAATTAAAATTATTTCTCCAAATTATGTTATTATTGGTGAATTCTTAACTTTTGCACGTTTATAGTGCAGTATGCACGTTACGTAATTGAATTGCTCATAGAATATACATATTCTCGGCATGCTTACGAATATATCATATTAAAAATAGTCCACAATAATGGCGATTCAAGAGAAGATATCCGAACTCAACTACATGTCTGTTCATTACTACTCAATTATCCAAGTACGTTTTGCTTACTGTTGGCTGGTATTTGGAGATCGCGAATCCCTCTGAACTTGCAACGAGCTCATGTGTCGCTGTCATTTCCTTAGCCTCGAGGCGACTTCTCCACAATACAGACCGGGACGCGATTTAATACTCCTGAAGCTCGCAAACAGGTTCCATTCTGCGGAGGTGGAAGAGTCGGCAGCGGTGGAGTTGACGGTAATGATGGCGGCGGCGGTAGCGGTGATGGCAATGGAGGTGGGAATGGCGGGAGCGGGGGCTGGGGCGACAGTTTCGGGGAGGGGTGGCAGTGGTGGAAGTGGTGATGGCGGTGGCGGTAGGGATGGCGGGAGCAGGAGCGGGGGTGGCGGCGGTGGTGGCGACGGAAGCGGCGGCGGCAATGGCGAAAGCGGGGGCCGGGCGGAGGTGGCGGCGGTGGGGTGGACGGTAATGGACGCGGTAATGGACGGCGACGGTGACAGCGACGGCGGTAGTGGAAGCGGTGATGGCAATGGCGGAGGCGGGGGCGGGAGCGCCGGCAGTGGCCAGACAAAGGGAGAGAAGGGGGGCGAGAGCGTTGAGGGGAAGGGCGGTACCCTATCGCGGGTATAAATATTCAGGGGCGCAGATAAAGCAGGCGACCCACATCGGAGGTCGCGGACGACGTTCGGGTCAGCGACGCTCGCCTCGCATCTCGGCCGCTGGGGGGCAGCACTGAGCTCCGGGGTGGGGTCGCGGCGGTTTGCGACGCTCAGCTCCAGTGCGAGCGAGATAGCAGGACGAGAGGTACACCCGCACCAGTGGAAAAGAAACATAGAGAAACCGGAAGAACGAGACGGAAACAAAATTGCTTGCAGATGTGCTTAGGGAATGCTTTCCGCCGAACTACGGCCGTCCAGAGACTGCGGTCTCAATGCAGGAAGAACGAAAACAGAAGTGAAGTAACTACATCAAGCGGTCTTGATTCGACTGCGTTTCTTGAGAAGAGTCGCGAATGAGGGAAGAAGGAACACGGAACGGGAGAAAGAAAAACAAGACGATGTCGAGGACGCTAGAGCGAAACAGTTGGAGCCGGGTGCGAGGAGAGAGGCGAGCGAGGAGAATGTTGGGTGGCGGAGGAGAGACGCAGATCTTCGTGGGGCGAAGTGCGGCGGTGTTGGGCGGTTATCTCTCTGCCCGACCGCTCCCAGAGTTACCCTGGGGCCCGCGCGGCCGACTCCCTTTCTCTGCCGCCCGCCTGCGCGCGCGGGGCGGCCGCGTTGTTTTTGCGCCCGCTCGCGCTGGAAGTCTCGACGCCAGCGCTGCGGCTTGGGTTTCTCCGTCTCTACCTCACCAGTTCGCTGTGTCTCCTTCTTCCAACACCCTCTTCATAGTGTTGTTATTTTGGTATGCTGACCGGGAGCGGTAGCTCAGTGAATCAACTGATGTCACTGCAGAGCGTCTGACCGGGAGGTCCTAGGTTGACTCCTGATTGCAGCAGGATTTTCGACACTAGCTTTACAGCTAGGTCGAATTCAGTCGCTGTGTGGAGGAGAATTCTAGCGGCCGGTTGCTCTGATGGGTAGTATACCGTGGTTTCTCCGATCAACACCAGGCGAATGCCGGAGCAGTACCCTAGAAAACGGGCCACTGACCGCGCGCGATCTTTCCTTCTTGTTCCTTGTCCTTTCATCTCCCCTTACACACATACATGCACTACACTACCACATATTCCGGGAGACCGGTCGGGAGCTTAGAGTTTATCCCGGCTGGGGCGGTGCCCCGCTGGTAGGACAGTCCTGGTTGGGGGGAAAGCCCGCTAACCGACGGTAGGTCGGCGCTGGATCTCGCCATCCAGCAGGAGATCACCTCCATCTCCCGGGGGAAACATGCACTATACTTACGGGACTAATAATCAACGTTATTGGCGCGCCCGGAATCACTAACAACCTTTCGGTTGTATGCTGTTTTAGTATGCTGTCGTATGCAAAGTCCGCCAGTTGTAGCCAAATTTTTCTTTGTCACCCCGTTCGCTCCAACGGCGAGTTTCCCCTTCTCTGACTTACCTGTTTGCTCTGTTTCGTCCTGCCTTTTTTACAACACTATTCTCGCAATGTTGTTATTTTAGTTCCAGCCTTGGTAGTTTCCTCTGTACTCACTCCCCATTTTCACATCACAGACTATTTATAGTTGTGGAGCGGAATTGTAGCATGCTGTCGTATGCAGTGTGTCTCAGGATCTCCAAATTTTCCTTTGTCAGCGCGTTCGCTCCGGCTCGCCGCGGGGGAAGATTCTCCTTTTTCTCCTCACTAGTTTGCTGTGCCTAGCCCCGTTCTTCTTCCAACACCCTCCTAATCGTAAGTCGTTTTAGGGCCAGTTGTGGTAGTTCCCTCTGTATTCGTTCTCCACCTGCTCAATAAAGTTTCCAAACTGTTTTGGTGCAGAATTGTAACATGCTGTCTTATGCGAGGACTGCCTATGATATCCAAATTTTTCTTTGTCACCCCATTTGCATGCAGTCATCGTCTTCATCTTCATTACTCTTCTTCACCTGGAAATATCCCACCCCCCTGCATACTCGCACCAAGAACAGCACTGTCTCACCTAACACCATATATTCGGCGTGTACTTTTAGTCAACCCAAGGTCTTTAACACATTATTTCAATAGCGTAGACTACACCCATTACCAGTATTGCCTCTTTTTTTGTATCACACTGCTACGACACTTTCCGTTCTCGGAGAATCCTGCATTTCATTATAATGTCAGTAACCACTTCAATATCTTTATTTTGTGATAATCAACATCTCCTCGTCAGTTCTGATATTCTTCACTACCTTCACAACTTTTCATTCTTTGATTTTGACAGATATGTCTTCTTTTAACGCTTTCTGGTCGATTTTGATCGCCTATTGCAACCACTCCTTTTCTCGGTTAGTTATCATTGAGTTCCATAATCACCACCATATTTATTGGCTTAGCCTCTGGTGTTTATCATCATTGCTCGGAGATTAGTATAATTCGTCACGTATTCGCATTTTATTTTCGAGAGCCCCTGCATGTTATTCAAAGAACTGATCAGTGAAATCAAGAGGTAAATAAGTTTGGATAAAATATATACCTTATGGATGTATTGGAGAGATTTAATATGTGAGGGAAAGTTATGGCATAACGGCTGGCGCATGAATTTTTCACTGCTGAAATCCAGACTCAATGCCCGGAATATTTATGTAAAATTTATGTTGGACAAATCGAATTCTTGGCAGGTTTTCTCAGAGTTGGTCCGTGTCGTCTGCTTCTCATTCCAAATTGCTCTTTCATTATTCATATCATCATTATCGCAATCACCTATTCATTACAATTACTCTTCACTCATGGGCTTCAATAATATCAGAAGTTTAAAACTCCCTAAACCTAAATTTTAATAAAACTTGAATGTACGGCAATAGTTCTTATAAATAGTACTAAAATTATTCTCTGCGTAATACATAAATATACTCAGTTGTAATTGTAACGGTTGCTAGAAAGGTGCATTAATCTCACACGTGTTTTGTATAGCTTATGTACATCTGTACCATTTGTACTTAAGCTCATTTGAGTACGTTGAACCAAATACGACAGGAAAACTCGTGTGTGTGTGATATTTGTTACTCTCGTTACTGATATTCAGCTCGAAATGTATTTCGCGATTCAGATAATACTTTACTACAAATATGCAGGTGGTTCATAACAGTTGAAGTCTCACATGTTCCCGTGAAACAATGGAACGTCCAAATGTTCCCATAGAACTGCTGATTGCACGTTTGTGATACGGATGAAATAATATTATGCCTCTCACGCTACTTCTGAACTGTTTCGTGCTGCAACTGCTCTACTCATGCAAACCACGTTTTAGGGGTACAAATGACGTGCATATACAAGAAACATTCAAACATTAATCTAGAAAAAAAGCTTCAATCGGTTTTTAAATGGTATAAATATGCTAATAAATTGTTTCCTTGCTTTTATTTTTTCAAATTATCTTTTCCCTACTTAAAAATTATCTTGCTTATTGATTCATTCTTTAAATAGAAACGAAAAAAATGAAATTAATATAAAATTGATAGAATTATAAAACAATTTTTGCTAGCATATTACAAAAAAATATTGTTTTTCCATTTAGGTCCATGTGATTTACAAAATTCAAGTTCATTAGAGGCATTTATGAAGCTCTTGAATTATGTAAAATAGAAAATTGTGAGTTATATCACATGATTTGGACATGTCGCTACAAGAATTATATTTAAAAATAATGTCTGCTTGCCGCTGGTGTTGCATTCTATTCATTGTGAACATATGTTTTATGACTCATCTGGATTATCTGCACTCGGAGAGTGTTAGTATTTCTAGTGGAGGGAAAAAACCCGTATGTGACGTAATGAATGTATAACAAGAAATTTATTTTTGAAGAGTGTAATTTAATTCTTTTTTTAAGATAATATGTTCAAGGTTATGTTCAATTAAATTTCAAATTTTAAATTGTTGGCTTTAAAATGAAAATATTTTATGCAGGCTGTCTGAAAAGTGAAGTTTCATGATGGTTTAAAGTTTTATGACTGTTTTCATTAACACAAATGTCTTTTGCGTGTATTAAAAAGAGCAAAAGAGGCTCTTTCAGTTAATCTATTCAGTTAATAAATTACAAACACGTTCCTCCGAAAAACAAGTTTCTACAAGAAGACGCTTAAGAATGATTATCGGTTTTTATGAAGATATTTTATTTATTTATTTATTTAACGTCAAAAACAGTTAAAAGTGTGTGACATGCTATGAGAAGTAGTGTATTCTGTACATGTTTTCTTAATGATGCTTTTTAGAGATACTTTCATGAAATGCAATCGCAGAATATGCTTAATTGGTGCCCTAGAATTATCCTTTCCGTATGTTATGCATAACAAAGACATTGTTTAAATATTTCAATATCGTTTCTATTACTGTTAGAGTACATTACATTGATTTTTATTACTTTTCTAGACAGTCACTATTAGAAGCGGTCACTTTTAGGGTCAAGTCAATGAAGAATAAAAATCGTATGACACACGTGGTAAAAGTGACTTTATTTGGTTGGTAAGATTGCGCCTCTCGGCATATCGGTTCCTGCCACAACCTTTCTACTCGCAGAGTAAAATGCTACTGATCCACTAATGTCATCAATAACTATTTACAACCTGCCTCGCCCCAACGCTGAAATGGGATCTCTTGGTTTTACGATCTACAAAATAAATTGATCAGTTCCAACGTTATTAGGACTGTAAAAATGCTGCAGAGTTCACACTCCCCTTTATTCCCGCGGTTGGGTAAAAATAATGAAATTTTATTCGTTCTCACCAGTTTCATTGTTCCCTACTGTCCAATGTACGCTCTAATGGTTGTGTTTGAACAATGGACCACGGATATTACTTTAGAAAGTCAACATTGTTATGAAAGAGTTATGTTATGTGAATATTCAGTAAGTAGTCGCGCTCAAGTTTAAGCAAAAAAAGAATTTTAATTTTCATAAACCAACAAAAATAAGCTGTATGAAATTACAAATGGTCGTATTATTCAGATATTCAATTATAGCCAAATTGTCTCACTACGTCAATGTCTGCAATCCAAATTCCAAGTCCGTAAGTCTATGCCAACAACGTATTAATAAATAGACACGGCGTCATTTGCTACTCATTTCTCGAAGCTGCCGTGACCGACGCCCGACCCCCTATTGTTCGATTTAAATATAGCGACTCCCCTAGGTCGGGAGCTGAAATGACAGGATGACCGCCAACTAATCGGAAGCTTCAATTTTTAACCTAAAATGTTTGTCGTAACAAAGCTCCAGATTGGATGACCGCGTCACAAATTATAATTGCCAAAAATCAGTATATTCATATTGGACAATATATCTGTCATCGGAGCAAGGTGCGCTCAGGCTGTTGCCCTACAGCAGAGATCTGTGTACTAACTGGATGATGTACTCCACAGGGTAGGCCGTGCTTTCCGCCAGCTTCGGCCGCTATATTACGATTGAGAAGACACAAGTCCCATGATAATGTAACGTATTGTATTAACAAGTAGGAAACCGGCGCCTTGCAGGCACCGCGTCGCAGGATTAGGGCGCCAGAGAATACTGGGTGGAGAAAGGAAGTACAAAGGCGGAAGTTAGGGGTGGAGGCACCCCGAGGTATTTTGGGAACCTCCAGGAATCCATGGGAAGGGATGCCCAAAAAGCGTGGCGGCGCGACAGTCATGTGGCATGAAGTGTCGCGCGAAAGCAAGATGACGTTGAATGTCACGTGGTCTGGAAAGTATATAAGCGAGAGCGCAAAGCGCGGCGGTGGGTTTTGAGCTGAGTGAAAACCGCGTGCGAACGCACAAAACCTGCGCCAAGGACGGTGCGGAGACGAGCTATGCTCGTAGGGCAACCCATGTGTTGGGACGCCGCTGTGGAACATTTTTTCTAAGGGTGACTGCGGTCGCCGGGGCTCTACGCTGTGCGCGTAAGCTCGCTGAGAAGTGGCGAGGGCCACGAGTCAGGCAGATTTGCATCTTTTAAGGATCACTCCAGCGATTGGGGTATGGTGCATATCGGAGCTGTACATAACGGATCAAACTATTTATTTGAAATACTTATTAATAAATATCTGAAGCTCGTGTCTCTGATTGCTGTTGTGTTCCCACGATGTCAGAATATGTATGTCACAGAGATCAGTACGCTTATTGCAAGAACGTTAACACTTTCTGATGTAAAGATTAAGCAATTATCATGACTTCTGACTAAGGAATTTAAAATTACATCTAATAATTAGTCTTTACATGCAACAAAAAATAATTTTGAGGTATTTCTAAACTAATTTAAGTAGGTGCATGCCGTGGGTTCGTAAAGCATTGCCTTACACTTAATGTCAATTTTAATACTATTTTCTTCTATGTAGTATGGAGATCACCTGATTAGAAATATTGAGCAAAATTTGGGAGAAAAGGAAATAAATTAATAGAGCCAGTTTAATAAATCATAGTATGCAGGGATGATTGTGTTAAATGAAAATTGATTAGTAATAAATCATATAACAGTTATAACAAATCATTTTATACATTTTCTAAAGAGAAGAATTTTGTAGACATGCTGATTAACATCTGTTTGGCCCTCAAGCAATTTTTCTAGAGAAAGTTTATAACCTATTATTTTGAGGCGTAATGTTTTTGTTTTTTTAATTTGTTGCGTCTACACCTTGACGCAACGCGTCTCCAAGCCCCTTAAGGGGCGTTGAGCGCTTTGCACTTCTCGGAGTAATCCTCCATTAACGTGCTTTACTTTTTTAATATTAGTCAAGTCTCGTCACGTCGCAATCAGTCAGTGCCTTTTATCCCTTCGGCCAGGGGCTCGACGGCGTTAGATCCCGGGGTTCCTGGCCGGTCACCCAACCACGAACCCGCGAGTCTCGAATGCGCTTAACCTTCGTGACTTCACGGAGCGTAGTAAACGCATTCGGCTAGCGCCGCCGGCTAACATACTTGCTTCATATTATTTCACTAGTTGTGATTCGTGATGATCTTCATTGAGAAGGACGTTCGCGAATTAATTAAAAATATTCATTTTATAAGGCAGGAGGTGTATCTAGTGACATCGACAACTTTAAAAAATCGAAGTGTAGTTTCTTGCCCAACTACAATATGGTGACGACCGTAGTGAACCGGCACGCTTTTCTACCGCGCATGATAATGAGAGTCAGTTATCCATTTACTATAGAGATCACTGCATTTCAGCATAGACGGAAAGACGCAGCTCTGCTGTCTTCGCTTTACTGGAGCGAATGGCTGGTAGAGGTCACTACCAGGCTGCTTTCGGCGGCGATAGTGCGATTTTTTCAACCGTGCTTCTGGCAGGTATCAGCCGTTTCATCCAATCGGGAGCTCGAACGTCACCATAGTGACGACCCTGTAGTGACATATAAGCTCCCGATTGGATGTAACAGTCAATGGCTGATACCTGCCAGAGGCACGGTTAGATTGATTGATTGATTTTTTCGTGTTTCCGGGCGCGTCAACTACTTCGGTCATTAGTCCCGTTAGTGTAGTGCATGTTTTGTTTCGCGGGAGATGGCGGTGATCTTCCCCCGCTGGATGGCGAGATCCGGCGCCGACCTACCGTCGGCTAGTGGAGTTTCCTCCTAACCTGGACTCCCCCACCAGCGGGGCACCGCCCCAGCCGGGACAAGCTCTAAGTCTCCCGAAATATGTGGTAGTGTAGTGCATGTTAGTGTGAGTGTGTGTGTGTGTAACGGGAGAGTATAGGACAAGGAAGAGGAAGGACAGATCGCGCGCGGTCCGTGGCCCGTTTGGTAGGGTACTGCTCCGGCATTCACCTGGTGTTGATCGGAGGAACCACGGAAAAGTACCGATCAGAGCAGCTGGCCGCTAGAATTCTCCTCCAGACAGCAGCTGAATTCGACCTAGCTGAAAAGCTAGTGTCGAAAATCCTGCCGCCGTCAGGACTCGCACCTAGGAACTCCCGGTTAGAGGCGCTGCAGTGACATCAGTTGATGCACTGAGCTACCGCTACCGGTGGCACGGTTAGAAAAATCGCACTATACCTACGGTACCCGTGAGTTGGTGGCGCTCTGTGAAATTCGGTGGCCATTGCGAATACCACAGTCAAATTTTCCCGGTATATTTCTTGTTCCTTTATCCTTTATTGCTGGGACATCTGAGAGCGCTACTATCTGCCGAGTTCCGCGCGTGTGTCTGCGCTGATACGAAAGCCAGTAGTTGTGCAAGGTCCGTGCGGGCGCGATGGGTGGCGCTGTCACCGGCGTCCCGGGGAATTTATGGCGTGGCCGGTGGCCGGCGACGTATTTCGCGCGCAGCCATTACCTTCCTTCTCCCCCGCCCCCGCCCCTCCCTCGCTCTGCCTTCCACCACCTCGCTCCCGGCGATCCCGCCCCCTCCCTTCCTCCCCCGTAAGGCAGGGGTGGCTACGAAACGCTCCCAACTTTATTGTCTCCGCAGGAAACCTTCGGGGGACGGTTGTTTGCGACGTGGAAGTACATAAGAGATTCTCTGTGCTTGGAGCTCTCAAAGACCCAAAGAACTCGGTTGCCGACTCAGCCTTTTGGATGACTTAAATGCTATTTTTTTTCTCTTGGTGAGTAATTTTAGTAAGTGCTGAAATGATTGTTTCACCAACTTTGAAAAATTAAAATCAATATTGACAACATTTATTAGTAACTATGCTGCTCTAATAATATATTCTCACATATTGCTTTGTCACTATACTTCTCATTTATTGCATTGTTAGTCTACTTCTCATTTATTGTGTTGTCGCAATTTGTTATATTTTTGCGTGTCAAGAGCTGGTTAATATACTGAGTGTCTACGTACACAAATCAATTCTAATGATTTCCTTTCCTTCCGATAGTTGTTGAGTTATTCATATAACGACATAGAAAATTTACATATATCTCTACTTTACCCTTTCAAATCATAATTAAACTTCTCAAAATATATCCTCTGTGGTAAACTTAACCATTATAA
Organism: Teleogryllus occipitalis; assembly: GCA_011170035.1. Taxonomy (NCBI): domain Eukaryota; kingdom Metazoa; phylum Arthropoda; class Insecta; order Orthoptera; family Gryllidae; genus Teleogryllus; species Teleogryllus occipitalis. Next base: position 168,184 of record BLKR01001285.1, read on the forward strand.
GTGTTGTTTTCTTTCTTTAAAAACACGAGGTTCACTAACAATTAGAATTAAAAAACACATCATTCTGCTTTCAATGTTCCATTGATTTTTGAATTTGAGAATCAAATGTTAACAATAAATTTTCAATCATACTTTAAGTTGCTACACTTAAAAACAATACATTAAATGAATTTTAACATATCTTCCACAAGAATGTTTTAGGTGTTTCAACCGACGATGTTGAAGCAATGATTGATTTCGTTTATTTAAGACATCTCGGCTATTTCTGATACACTGTATACCTATACACGTATTTGCGAAGATAGGTATATGTTATATTATTAATATATTAATAATTTATTTTCTCATTTTCATTTATTTCTTATATTTCTTTCAAATTCTGGAATTTCATCACATCTTTTAAATTTCAAAGATATCAGAATAATTCCTTTTTTTAAATTTACTATTTTGCTTCACCAGTTCTACTTAACTTTACTAACTAAATTTTCTGCTTGTGTACTTTCCCTTGCTGTGTATACAGTACATGGAGTACAAGTATTCATAGACAGTAAATTGGCTAGCCGGGAACTAAAGTGGTCTATGGTTCTTATGGTACAATGTGACTTAGGAACTGACTAACATTAAAACAATCTGCCAAAACTAAAATGATACTTTTATTATGGGGCACCTTAAACGACAAATGTCACATGGACCACTTTACAATATATACATGCTTACCTGTTAAGATCAAATTTACCATAACCTGGCTTTTAGCCAAAATGTTTCATAGTCCTCTTTAGTTCCAGGCCAGCCAATTAAAACCTCCAGTCTATTTTGAAATCTTAAAATCTCCATTGTATTTTGTACTACCTTGCAAAAGTTCTTATAAAGGGAGAACCGTAACGCATCGCAAACAAACACCGCGCAGTATCGTGGACCACGGTGCCGTGGAGTGCTGTGGCTTCAGTGCGTGAGTGCTCCTATTCCGCCAAGCGCGGCGTCGGAGTCTCGGCATCCCTGTGGGGTTGGCGGCAGACGCGGTCTCCGGCACAGCTGCCGCCCGTTGTAATCCGCAGTCAATACAGCCGCTTCTTGCTGCTACACACGGCGGCGGCAGCGGCGGCGGCGAGGGCGGCGGCGAGGGCAGCCGGCGTGAAGCGTGTCGCAGCCGTATCGCCCTCGCGCCAAACGCCCGCAACGCCCCGCTCCGCCACGCCCCTCTCCGAACCCGCCTCTCCCTCGCCGGCCGCGCCAGCCCGGTCCAACCCGGCAGCACCACGCCGAACCGCTCCGGGCCATTCCGCTCCGCCACACTCCACCCCGCCACACTTCACACCGCCACACTCCACCCCGCCACCATACGCCTCGTGTGCCGGGCCGCGTCGCGGTGGAACCACCTTCTCCCTGGTCGTTTCCTCTATGTTATGCAAAATGCCCTTTATTCTACATTTTACATGTCTTTTCCTCTACCATTTGCTCGCTTTTTTCTCTCCCTTTTACCCGCCCCGTCTTTCTTTTACCCGGCCCAGCTTCCAATATTTTCCACCGCCTTTCCTTCCTCCAATTTTTCAGTCATTTCTTACCATTTCCTTCCGTATATATTCTGTGTGGTCTTTCCTCAACACCCTTGCCACACTAGGCTTTCCTCATCACCCCTCCCCTTTCCTTCCCAATATTTCGCCTCAGTTATTTTGTCCAGCCTTTTCTTACCTGCTCTTTGCACCGTTAATTGTATGTCAGCCTTCTTTCCTCCCAATACTCATCCGGAACCGCCTAGTTATTTCACTTGTTTACGTTCTACCCGCTTCCTTGGCTCCCCCCCCCCACACTTCACCACACCCTACCCCACTCTCCTCCATTTTCTTTGATGCTCTCGGACAATTGAGCGTACACCATCCCATCCTCCTCCTTCGGTCGTCACGTCCCTTCCTACCCCTCCCCTTTCCAATGTACTACACTCGTCCAGCGTCCTCGCCTCGAACCACACCACCCTGCTCAACCCTCTCATGTTACCTCACGTTGCCCGTCCTGCTCAAGTCGAGGTCCACCCCCTTTGTGCTACAGACTTCGCCACATAACCCCTCTCTTTGCATCTCCTCTCTCATCCTGCGTCTCGCCGCCTACGTTTGGGCGTTGTCGCACAGTCGCCGGGCGCCTTTCGGGGGCAGCGAGGCCAAGAAACGCGCGGCCCCGCCCCCTCCCCCGGAGGCCGCCTGATTTATGCGCTCGCGGGTGGCGGAGGTGATCGAGGAGGATGCGGGGAGCCGGAAGAAGGCGGCGAAAACGGACTAGGAGGTATAGAGGAAACGGTGCAGGAGGAGGCAGCTTGGCAGTAAAGGAATCGTACGGGAAGTTTTGTCAAATCCGCCTCGAGGAGAGGCTGGAGGTGTTCGAGACAATATCAGTGTAAGTGTAGAGTGTGGTGTCAGGTGAAGTTATGTGAGAATGCAATGGTGGAGTTTTCATAGTATGAGTATAATAGTGATTATTAGGAAGAGGACTTTTATGCCCTAAAAATGTTGTAAAAGGCTTTTAAAAATATGTATTTATGACCTAAAAAGTCTGAAATATGCCTTTTAGTATGCAATAAAAATTAACAATATTATTTCTCCCTATAAATATTACTGTCTAAAATTCAGGAGAAGCATGCTAGGAAAGAAAAGATATACTATTGTGCAAACATAATATAATCTAACTAACTTCTCGAGAGAAATAATTGATTAATAAAATAAAATATGATGTCAAGATACATACTACAATTGCTCAAGTATTTTATCATCTATAGAAAATAAAACGAAAACTGTGAGAAGGCCTTTTGAAGCAAAGAACGCTCACAATTAATAGATTATATTAAAAGATGAAACGTTTTAGAGAGCTATTTTAACGAAATATGCAAAATATGCGCCAATAATTATACGAATATGCACCAGTAGGAAAAATCGGCGAAATCGTAAAGTATTAAAATATTTATTAATATATTTATTACATAGCATCATATTCTAACCAAATGTCAAGAAATTTTACTTACCTAATATGTACTGACCCAAGGGACAAATATCTGCAAAATCATAGAAATCCGCTCCCTAGTGATTATTAGAATTCGCATTTCTACCTATGATTTAACAATTAGTAAGTAAGGATTTATAAGCATAAAATTCCTAGAAATGTGTTTACGTGCGGAATAAATCCTATTTTCAAAGAAATGCTAGAAAAATGTATGTCATTTAAAAAATTGAAAGCAACAAGGTGAACATAATAAATCATTAAAAATTTGCTCTGAAATACACATGGAAATGCGCATGATGTTCTGGCAGAGGGTTAAATACTACGTGGGGGTGGGTGAAAACAGGAGTTCTGGTGTGGGAGCAGCGGACGAGTTCGGTCAGAAGTTCCCGAGGGTGCCGCCCCACGTCCGGGGGCGTCACAGGCGCCCGCCGCCAAAAGCCAAGGCCTCAGTCGCTCCTTCCCCGCGCCACACCAGCGTCGCGCCGTCGGGCCTTCTTCAGCCACTTCCCCGCTTCCAGCCCGCCTCTCCCCAACTCTGCTCGCTCCATGCTGATTCTGTTCCCCACGCCTTTCTCCGTCTTGACCTCGTGCTCGTCCCGCCCCCGCGTCGCGCCGTCCTGCTCTCTTCAGACACTTTCGCGCTTTCACCCCGCCTTTCCCCATCCCCGGTCGCCCCGCACTTCGACACCGTTCTCTACGTCTTTCTCAGTCTTCACCTCGTTCTCGCCCCGCCCTCGCTTCGCGCCATCCTGTCCTCTTCAGTACAGCTTTAGCCACATCCCCGCTTCCATCCTGACTCTCCTCATCCCCGCTCGCCCCGCACTTCGACAACGTTCTCTACGTCTCTCCCCATCTTGACCTCGTCTTCATCCCGCCCCCGCGTCGCGCCGTCCTGCACTCTTCAGCCACCTCCCCGCTTTCACCCCCCCTTTCCCCATCACCGCTCACTTCCACTTCGACACCGTTCTCCACGTCTGTCTCCGTCTTGACCTCGACCTCGACGTCGTCCTCGCCCCGCCCCCGCGTCGCACCGTCCTGCTCTCTTCAGCACAGCTTCAGCCACATCTCCGCTTCCACCCCGTCTCTCTCCATTACCGCTCACCCCGCACTACGATCCCGTTCAGCACACCTGTCTCCGCCAAGACCCCGTCCTTGGCCCGTGTCGCGCCGTCCGGACATCTGAAGCTCTTTTCTACCGCCTCCCCGCTCCCATTCCGCTCCTCGCCCATTAGCCATGACTCTCCCTGTCCCTTCTTGCCCTTCTTCTCATCTTCTTGCCCCACCCCTGCCCTTCCACTGCCAGTCCCCAGTCGTCCCGCTCTCGGCCTAGCTTGCTACACCTGTTTTTGTTTTCTTTTTCTCCTTTCCCAGTGCCTCCCCGCATCGCGACGTGCGGCTCTCTTCAGCCATCATTTCAGCCTCCCCCCCCCCCCGCTTTCAACACGCCCTCGCTCGCCACGATCTACGCTACTGTTTGGCATACCTCTCTCCATCTCCCCTTCACACTTCTACTCGTCCTCGCTCCGCCCCGACCCTTCCCTCCCCACCCCGTCTCTGTCCTCGATCCGCACGTTCCCTCCTTGCTTCTTCCGCCTCTCCTCACCCTATGCCTCCTTTAGCCAAACTAATCTTTGTCCCTCCCTGTCCAACCCCGTCCCGCCCGGCCCTATCCGACCCTGTTCTGCTCCCGTCCCGGCCCCATCCCACCTCAACCCACTCCTCCCCTCTACTGCATCCCCGCTCTAACGCCGCCTCCGCTCCCCGCTTCGTCGGCGCCACTGTGAGCCAAGCCGTCCTGCTACACTCAGTGACCTGGACGCGCACTGTCACGCTTTCCTTTTACTGGCCAGGCCTTCCTCTATCGTATCTCACTTTCGCATAATTAACACGAGAACGCACGAGCCCTTTCATGGTGGAGGAACTTACACTGGTGAATTGAATCTCGGTAATTATATAAGAAGGTCTGTGAGACATAACCATAACACACAAATGTAACACACGTTTGATATTACACACATTTAATATTTTTCAGATACATGTCAATCAAGAGGAGGGTCTACAAAATCGTTGACGTATATCCTGTAATCTAATGATACGGGAAATCTGTACTGCTGAAATGGGAAATTTGTTCTGTTGTAGTAGAAGTCTATAGATATGAAAGCATTCTGTTATGTTTAAATAGAAAAAAGCTTTTGATCATACCTACGACGTCGTTCGGTAACGCCTTCATGTCTGCTTTGAATTGGCTCAAATCAAAAATATTACCATGAAAACAGTATATCGTTATCGTAAATGGAATATCATAAAGATAAACTCATAGATTTCACTTGGTGTGAAAGTAATGAATATATATGTGAGAATGCTCATGGCTTGTAGTGCTTTTGCAAGATAGCACTTTTTAATGCTGAAACAAATATAAGCTCCAAAAACATTTTATGCGATATATATTTTGCTACATGCAGATAATATTGCTTCAACTAACCCTTTCAATAGGGCTTTGATGAACGCTAGTGTTCCTAGTCGCACTCGTTCTTGCTGGATAAATTCGGTTTCATGAGAATCACACATGTATTTTTTATTGATTTCAGGTCTTGGTTACGTTGGCAACATTTGGGCGTGTATGGCGATACTAAGAGTACGTTTAACCAGCGTTGGTCTCTACCACTTAAAGGAAAAGCATATCCTTCCTCAAATAGCGTGCGATCCATCTCTTTAAACCACGAAAACCCTGTGTTTAGATTCGCTTTGGAATCATGTATGCATCTTCCGTGGTACTGTCGATCACAAAACGTTTTCCAATTGTAATTATCGTAGAACAAAATGTATATAAATTAATCATAATCATGATACTCAAATAAGAAACATTACGTAAGTGAAAGCTAAACTATTAATAGAAATTATTTAAAATTCACAAGAACAGAAAACTTACATTGTTTAATGTTAGAAATAACAATACTAAGGAAATATATTTATATAAACGTATTAATTTGTGTTGAATTACATATCTATATCCTATTTTGATAAGTGTGTGGTGATAATTTATTACAATTGTTAATCGTAGAAAAATAATATCGAATATAACATAAATACATGTTACATCAATTGATTTCTGCAACCGATGTCAAAGAAGGCTTTGAAGTTCCGTTTAATCAAAAAATATTTGTCGAACATCTCTGCCGCAGATCAAAGTGACGAGGGCATCAATATCCTTCGCCCACCCACGTGGTATCTTCGGTTCTTCCGCGCTCTCCCTTCACCCCCGCCATGGTTCGGCCGGCCTTCACCCGCCCTTCACCCCGCACTTCACCAACCCTTCAGCAGGCCTTGGGCCTCCGCTTCGCTCCACCTCGGTGCGCCCGCCCGCCCGCCTTCAAATCCTGTTACTGCGCGGCCGGAGAATGCCCTTGCAATTCCAATTCGATTTATTGACCACCAATTCTATCTGTGTATTTGGCCCCGAGCGGCGGGCTGTATAAAATTCCCCGGCACCCTTACCAAGCAGTATCGGGATTCGCGGCGGAGGTCCAAGTAAAACGTATTACATCTGGAGCAGACGGTGGCGAGGGCGGTGGGCTGAGGGGCGGGGGGAGAGGGAGGGGCGGGAGGGAGAGGCGGGGACGGAGCGCTGTCTGATACGCGCCGGACGCTAGCCCCGGACAGGCGCAACCGCCTGGATTCAAACCAATAGATACACTAGACAAGCTAGAAACTCTGAAATTTATATCAATAATACAGAGAATTCATTTTAAGACGCTTTATTTTTAAGTGAATTAAACAACAGTTAACAGTAACTTTAGTAATTAATGTAAGTAAATCATTGCAGGGAAAAATATTTGAAATAAGTAATGAATTACCGTTAGAAATTAAAAACTTTGATAAAATTATGAAATTAAAAAAAAATTATAAAATACTTTAAAATAGAAATTAATTTTGTGTACAGTTAATATACCAACGAAGTAATGTATGATTGATTATTAGTGATTCCCCAAGCGTTAACTACTGATTTCATTACTCCCGTAAATGTAGTGTATGTTTTTATCGCGGCTGCTGGTTGTAGTAGTGATCTTCCCCCGGTAGATGGTGAGATACGGATAACTGCGTTTCTATATAACATTAACAAATGATATTGTAATATTTATTTAAGAACTATGTATTCAGAGTATAGAAAACCACCATGCAATCGCGCCTTTACATATGGAACTTAGTGCAACCAACCTCATTCCAAAAAGTAATATATAATACCCGTACGCTTGCAAACTCTAGCTTTACACTCTTTCATGCTGAGTGCAATATGGGAGAAATGCACGACTGATTTAAGTCCATAGAATCTCAACGTGTATTCTTAATTTATGTAATAATAAAAGTAGTAAATATTTTCCATGTGCATTTTCTTATATTTTATTCAAATTAAAGGAAAGCAGGAGGCTCATTTATTTGTCGCAGTGAGTTATCAAATACGATGGTAGAAAACTATTATAGTGCCAGAAAAAAATTGTTAATGACTGGTGTGTTCCTAATCCCGCTTCTAAATAGAAATAATGCAGTAAGATCTTGCTAGCTGAAGTAAAAAGTTCCATTTTAAAGGCACTGTGATATAAAAATATGATTACAACGTCAACAATTACAAACTCTTGTACCTATATTTTCCAGAAAATGGACAATATTTGCAATCATTCTTGGTAACATTCAAGAGTACGAAATTACTTGTATTTGTCTTTGACTTTGATCTATGTTAATTGAATATTCTGGTATTTTCTATTAAATTCTCCCGAGCGTAGATACATCTTTACAAAGACAAAGAGTCGTATTGAAGTCTAGTTCTGAAATGTTATGCGTGGCTAAATCACGGCTTTATGAGAAGAGGTCGTTTCGATTTGAAATAACAGAAGTGCTCTCCTCCAGTCCCAGTGCGAAACTCGCTTTGTGGACCCCATCTCCCGCACTCTCAGTAAACTGATGCTTCCCCAAACATGCGCTGTTGGAGTGGCGCTGACCGCGAGCAGAGCTCGACCCCCCACACCCCGCGCATTCCCAACCCGCCGCCGTCCCCGTCCCCGCCCCCGCTCCGCCCCGCCCACCGGCGCCGCCCGCGCGTTCGCGACCGCCCGCATGAATAATACGCGCGACGGCGGAGATCCGCGCCCACACAATGGCGGAGACTGCAGCCAGATATGCAGATCCGCCGGCGGTGGCAGCGGGCGACGCGCTTTTGGGTGGTAATGACGGTGGGGGCGGAGGCGACGACGGGGGAGTGAAGGCAGCAGGGGGTAGTAAAAGCGGATGTGGATCAAGTGACACGCTGTCAGCGGCGGTGGACTCGTGGGTGGCGGGGATGTCGTGGGTGGCGGGGATGTCGTGGGTGTCGAGGATGTCGTGGGAGGCGGGGATGTCGTGGGTGGCGAGGACGTCGTGGGTGGCGAGGATGTCGTGGGTGGCGAGGATGTCGTGGGAGGCGGGGATGTCGTGGGTGGCGAGGATGTCGTGGGAGGCGGGAATGTCGTGGGTGGCGAGGATGTCGTGGGTGGCTAGGATGTTGTGGGTGGCCGGGATGACGTGTGTAGCGGGGATGTCTTGGGCAGCAGGGATATCGTGGGTGATAGGGATATCGTTGGTGGCGGGGATGGCCTTGACGCATAAGACGGCCAGACGTGCTTTGATTGGCGGGGGTAGAAATAATAATAATAATAATAATAATAATAATAATAATAATAATAATAATAATAATAATAATAATAATAATAATAAAGAAAGGTCAAGAGAAGTGTGTGATCACTCATCTGGCATACATGGATGACATAAAACTATACTCTGGCTCACTACAGGGTCTGAAGAAGCTAATATATATCACTGAAAGATTCTCTAGTGATATAGGCATGCAGTTTGGCATAGAAAAATGCAAAATACAAAGTATTCAAAGGGGAAAATTCACAGACAGCACAGAGCATGAGACTGCATCAAGAGAGATCATCACTGCATTGGGAATGAATGAGTTTTACAAGTATCTGGGGATACAACAAAATAAAATGATTATACACAGTCAGATAAAAGAGAAGTTAAAAACAGAGTTTACCAACAGATTGAATACCATACTCAAGACCTCCCTCAACTCTCGTAATCTTACAACAGCAATTAATACATATGCCATTCCTGTGATTACTTACTCATTAGGCATTATAAAATGGACCAGAACTGATTTGGACTCACTGGAAAGGATTATCAGGGTCCAAATGACTCGTTTCAAATATCACCATCCAAAAAGTTTATCCAAAGAATAACACTACCAAGGAAATTAGGGGGTAGGGGCATCTTAAATATTGGTAATCTCCATGCAAAACTGATAACGGACATGAGAGAGTATTTCAATGAGAAAGCCTTGTCATCTCAGCTATACAGAGTGATACAGCAAGTAGACGAGAACTATACACCACTCAACCTTAAACAAAAAATGTATTGCACGAACAACCAACACAAGTCGAGCTCTTAGAACAATGGAAACAAAAAGCGCTCCATGTTAGATATCCTACAGAAATAGCCAAATCAAATGTCGATGCCTGCTTGTCGTACAAGTGGCTTAAAATAGGATATCTCTACCCCGAGACTGAAGGATTCTTAATAGCAATCCAGGACCAGGTAATTGCAACACGAAATTATCTCAAGCACATTATTAAAGACCCCGAAGTGCCTTCTGATATCTGCCGGGCGTGTGATGTAGGCCAAGAAACGATCCAGCACATTACTACGGGTTGCAGTATACTGGCCCCAACGGATTATAAACAGAGGCACGATATGGTAGCACGAATCATCCACGCCAAACGTGCAAGGCAATGTGGAACTGCTAGTGAATTTTATACACCCTACTACAAGTACCATCCACAAAATGTCATCGAGAATAACATCTATAAATTATACGGGGACCGAAGCGTATTGACCGACAGAACAGTTCGTCATAACAGGCCGGATGTAATACTCTGGGATAAATCTAAAAGAAAAATATGGCTGATAGACATAGCAGTTGTAGATACCAGCAACCTCGACACAACACACAAAAAGAAAATTCAAAAGTACAGGGAACTTGCAGAAGTTATAAAGGAGCAGTGGCATGTATTGGAGGTGGAGATTGTGCCGATCATCCTCTCAGCAACAGGTGTGATACCTACCGTCCTGAAGTACTCTCTGAAAAAACTGGGGATCGAAACGAACATTATTATCAATCTACTGAAAGCTGTGATCCTGAGCACCTGTTCTTTAGTCAGAAGATTTATGGGTTCCTAAATAAATTTGTATTAAAGAATTATATACTTTTTAATTTATAAACTAAGTGTTTAAATTTATATTTGTATAAATGTTTACCTTCTAATAAGTTCTTAAAATAAATATATTTTTGTTAAAAGTAATGTACTACGGAAATGATGCTTTGATAGAAATATCTGTATGACTCCTCAAACATGTACCAGAAAGCTGTGAAAAATTAAATAATAATAATAATAATAATAATAATAATAATAATAATAATCATAATAATAATAATAATGACAGGGGCGGCGGGATGGCCTAGACGGGATGGATGGAGTGTGTGGCAGGAATTTTGTGGGTGGCGCTGATAGCGTGGGTGAAGAGGCTGGTATGAACAGTACGGATGAAGTGAGAAGTGGGTCTGGGGCGGGACGATCAAGGCGTTTCGTGGATGGGTCAATTCGTATGTCCGGGTGGTGGGAACGTTATGGGTGGGTGGGATTACCTGAGGAATGGTATCGGTGGAAAGGCAATAGGGAGGAGCGATGGGGGATGGTCAGCGGGTTGTGGAAGGGGAGGGAGCCGCGGCGATGATGGAGGCCGGGGAAGTGATGTGGATGGAGGTGGGTGGCGAAGCCATCTGGTGACAGGTGCACTGTGATGGTTGCGGCGGAGAGGTTAGCGGTGAGCAGGAACCAGGGTTGAGGGTGTGTGAAGTATTTGCCCTCGATGGAAAGGAAACAATGGTGAAACCAGGTCCGGCATGCAATCCGAACCGATTTAAATAACAAACCCACTTGGCAATATCAATGATTGTGGAAAGTAAAGATGATGTATAATTCTCTGCTTTTGAGTAATACCAAATATACTGGCCTACAAAAAACATTCTGTAACAAGAACAAAACAGACTCTTTCTGTAAGGTAATTTGCCTCTCAATTCAGATCTAATTTCGGAATTTCTGTATCGGCTTCAATTTTCATGTGATGATAGTTTCTGTAATTGCGTGTGTCTCCCTATGTATTATATCTGTCAAAATGACACGCTTTAATAACAACAGATCCACATGTATACAGAAGGAATTACAACATAAGTGTTAAAAAAGTGAAGAGAAGGCTTGGAATGTTTCACAGGAGGCTTGAAATGTTGGGTCATCATGGATATCTCTTCCTCTTTCTTCGAAATGTTTGTCACTGTAGCATTCATCTTAATTCACTGTCACATTCTAAGAAGTTAGTGGTACCGACAATTCTTCACTGTCTCATACTGATCTTCTAGCAGATGGTAAATGAGGATATTGCACAGTTTTCTTCGATTTTGAGGTGATTCTGGCTATTTGTGTCATAAGGAAATAAGTGTGTTGTGCGATCTGTTGTTTCCCTCCAAATCATGGGATCAGCAAAGAGCATGTGTCGTGAACACATTCACCATCTTCGAATCTTTCCTACTCTAAGTTTCGTTTCAGTTACGAAGTTTATTTTAAATTTAACATTCGTAACAAGAATTGATAAAACATCTTTAAATGATTAATATCTACAACAGTTAAGAAACTCAAAACTAACTACGGGTCACCCACTTTCCTATAATTGACATCACTAAACGCAATCTTAACTGAAAATGCCCAGTTTGTCTGATTAAATGCGTCCGCTCTAACCGCTGTCATAAGAGAGGGTGAACATTATGACATTTCTACAAAACCACAGCTTTCATTGCCTCTTCCAGCTTCCCGTCATGCTTACGACCAAGGAACTTAATTTATTGTTTACCGGTTGCCCTGCCAACGAGTATTCCCTGATTATTTGCATTCTATATGCCTTAATTTACGTGATTTTTACGATGTCTTGATACCGTTTTCCTGTTCACATAAGCCCTGGGGCTTTTGATTTATATCAATATATAATATAATTGTTTCTTAATTTACAATTTTTTTTGTGAGCGACTGTTCACAGCATTTTTTTAGTGATTCATGTTTGAAGGATCACTTTCATTATATTTACTTTCTTGCTACAGAGTCGAGAGGTTATGTAATGCTGCGCGAGAAACTGGCGAATTTTCGGCAGAAAAACTTATTACAGGGCCCTGGAAACGAAGTAGTAAATACGTCCAGCTGGTAAATTTAGACAAAAATCCTACAACACGTGGTGTAGCTAGAATTCATTGTTGTTGTTGTTGTTGTTTGATCCTTGATACAGAAAAATGGATTGACGACTTCCACCTGTTTGTCTTCTCTGTGAACAACGCTAGCGGCTAAATCTGCTATTCTTCAATAGATCTGGCTGATATCGCGATCCCTTTAATTTGAAACCGATATTTTAATTTTGAGGGTATCAAGTCCCTTGTATATTTTCAAAATTTTCAAAAAATGACACAATTTTGTTGTTGGATAGGATGTTTAAGAGAATGGTGCAAGTCTCATGTTCGTTAATATCCGTGATTTTTCGAAAATTGTAAAAGTTGAAAATTTGTTCGGCGTTTTCCTACATTTACAATTATAAAGATATAAATTTTTTCCTTGACAAAATATGTTCTTTAAAAATATATTTTGAAATAATGTCATGTTAGCTGGAAAATTTGAATACTTTTCGCGTAATTTTGCGGGAAAATACGGAAAATAAAGTATGTGTTGTTATAGCGTCACTAGTTAATTACCTGATACTTCTTTCAAACTGCAGGACATGGAGTAGTGAAATTGTCAAGTAATTAAGTTATATTCTTTGTTTTCCCCAATTATTCTTCCTTTCTTGTGAATCGATCAAAAACTAACTTAATGGATTCTATTACTTTGCCTAACCGCTTCATTTCTCTTCAGAGTGGTGCATTTTAATCCCGGGAATATCTCTGAGATGCTCCAGAGCTGCAGCGATTACTTAAACTGCACCGAAGAAACCTATCGGTCTAATCCATCGTGCTTAGTTGTTTGTTGTTGTTGTTTGCGCTCTAAAATTCCCCACCCCCGACAACTCGATCCTCACTGCACCCGCCTCACCGCTCCCAGGTCCGCACCCAAAAATCCATCAGCTTCCCGCCCTAAAGGCGTAACAAATTTGCAGCTCCAAGTTTCGTAAGTTGCCGCCAGGGTGTGCCTGCAACTTACGGCGAAGATTAAGGCAGATCGGCGATAGGGCTGCTCTGTGCACCACCCTCTTCCCCTTCCTCGCCACCCACACCCCATATATCTCCTCTGAAGCCGCCGCCTCCGCTGCCGTCGAGGTGGCCTACTTCTCCAGACGGCTGTAATCACGGCGTTCCCTCTCGCCGCCAATTGCTGTTCCTTTTTCCCTGAGCTGTCTCCTCGGAGCTTACTCACCTGCGACGTAGTATGCTGTGATCCACAAATCTCGGAGAAAATTCTTTCAATTGGGTCGCAGAGTTTTCAAACTTAAGTTTTTTTTCAATTTGAGAAACATTTTTTATTTATAATGTCAGTGTAATAAGCACTTGAGATCTGTTCGAGGGCGTAAATTCTCAATGTGCAACGCTTGTGGTATGAAAATATTAGTGTTACGAAATTAAAATATTAAATTTGATACAAGTTTTTTGAACTCGTAGAAAAGAGCAATTGAGGGATGTAGCGCTGGTTACTATGGACGTAAGGTGGTGGGAGACAAGGTTGAGTTTGAGAGAGAACGGACGCCTGAATGTAGACCGGACAAATTAACGTGACATTCTAGTTTTAAAACCCAATTAGTAGCGACTTCAGGATATTGAAAGTTTGAGGACTTTTTGGGGAAGGTGCTTCAACAAATTAATTGGTGGATATCAAGTAAGGAACAAAATATCTCCTGAGGTAGAGATGGTAATATTTGCTTATTGATTCTGGTTAAATGAATTCAAAAATAATATATTTGCTTTGTGATTGATTTAAAGTATTCTTATTTACAAATTGTAATTCTTATTTACAAATAATTGTATTTACAAATTACTTATTGTAAATTACCTAAAGAGAGAGGCCAACAGTCAGCAATGTATGGAGAATGACAACACAGCTGCTGCAGAATGAAATGGACATTCAAACGATCGTGGCATTCACGTGTGCTTACGCTGTTCCGAGATTTGAATCTACCATTGTGTTGAGAAAATTTGTAACACCTGGGTAAGTAACAAAACAAAATGAATATCCTTATTTCACGAGTTTAGCCAAATTCCTTATCCACTGTGCTAAAGTTGGTTGGTTGGTTGGTGGGTTGGTTGTTAGTAATTCCGGGCACGTCAACTACTGAGGTCATTAGTGTAGTACATATTTTTTTCTTAGGGAGGTGGCGGTGATCTTTCCCCGCTGGATGACTAGATCCGCCGTCGACCTACCATCTATCGGGCTTTTCACCCAACCGGGTATCTCCCACCAGCTGGGCACCGCCCCAGACGGGACAAGCTTTAAGTTCCCGACCGGTCTCCCGACAAGTGTGGTAGAGTAATGTAAGTGTGATAAGGGTGAGGATGGGACAAGGAAGAGAAAGGATAGATCGAGGTCCGTGACCCCTTTGTTAGGGTACTGCTCCGATATTCACCTGGTGGTAATCGGAGAAACCACGGAAAACTACCGATCACAGCAGCCGGCCGCTAGAATTCTTCTCCAGACAACGACTGTATTCGTTCTAGCTGACAAGCTAGTGTGGGACTGACACTATTGTGTCGGTCATCGCTGTCAATATGAAAGTAACAACAGTTAATAGGGTTGGGAGTTGACGTGGATTCAAACTTAAGATCTAATATCAATTCAGCGCATGATCCATTCAGATATTTAGTCAGTGTTCGCGACCTCGAGTAATACAACAGCAACAGATGAAACGCAAAGCATAAGAATGGAAAAAATTCACAATATTAATTACAGGACATATACTCGCTGTATTTTGTATTCTATGTTACTTAATAAAAGCAAAAATGTTGGAAAAATCAAATGATAAGAAATATGAGCAAAAATATGTTCATACATTACACTTACCAAATATTACTTAATTATTTTATTCGATTGACTGAAGCCTAATTAATAATTTTTTGGAGAATATTCTTGATTTGCGATAGTGTATAGGAACACTGATTTCAAGATCTGAAATTATTTCTTGTTAAGAAATATAAGATTTTATTAATTTCATCTTCATGTGTTATAGTGTTGATTTTATAATTCTCCATCAAAATCTCAAAAAAGCACAATAATATTTGTACACTATATAGAATGGCTTGTAATATTCCCAGCAAATGACTTGTTAATATTTAATTTTCTTTCCCATTAATGATTTGATTGATTGATTTTGTCGTGTTTCCGGGCGCGTCAACTGCTTCGGTCATTAGTCCCGTTGGTGTAGTGCATGTTTTTTCTCGGGAGATGGCGGTGAACATCCCCCGCTGGATGGCGAGATCCGGCGCCGACCTACCGTTGGCTACTGGGGTTTCCCCCTAACCAGGACTCTCCCACCAGCGGGGCACTGCCCCAGCCGGGACAAGCTCTAAGCTCCCGGCATATGTGGTAGTGTAGTGCATGTTAGTGTAAGTCTGTGTGCAAGGGGAGAGGATAGGACAAGGAAGAGGAAGAACAGATCGCGCGCGGTCCGTGGCCCGTTTGGTAGGGTACTGCTCCGGCATTCGCCTGGTGTTGATCGGAGAAACCACGGAAAACTACCGATCAGAGCAGCCGGCCCCTAGAACTCTCCTCCAGAAAGCAGCTGAATTCGACCTAGCTGTAAAGCTAGAGTCGAAAATCCTGCCGCCGTCAGGACTCGAACCTAGGACCTCCCGGTTAGAGGCGCTGCAGTGACATCAGTTGATGCACTGAGCTACCGCTACCGGTCCATTAATGACTCTATATACGAGTACACATCATTGAATTGTAAGGAAAATTTATTTATATTTATTAATTACACTGTTTCTGTCCAATTGTAGTGTGAGACAACCAAATTAAAAGAAAAAGTAAGATAAAAATGCCCTTAAAATATAGTATGAGATCTTTTTCTGAAGTATGTGTTCTGATGCAGTGTAATGTGTAAACTATATCGATTGTCCATTTTTCCACAATCGTTGCTTCACTTCCGTTGACTCCAACTGCGCAACACGAGTCAATTTCCAGGCACCGTGCGTCTCTTCCAGCTGCGCCAGTTTCCCAGTTCCAGGGATTGTAAACACTCTCATTAGTTGTTCCGGGAACTCGTGCAGCGATAGGGCAATCATCTCATTGATTTTCACAGCTACAAACCCCGTCCATTACTGACGTCCGTACACATACTACTTCCCTACAATTCTCCGTTCAATCTGAACTCACAGCGCGAATTTAACGATTGGTTATTTCTTATTTCCATCGGGCGCGTCAAGTGTTGTGGTCATTAAGTCCCGTATGTGTAGTGCATGATTTTTATCATGAGATGAGGCGACCTTCTTCCTCCGCTGTATGGAGAGGTCCGCCGCCTCTCTGGCTCCCCGCTTGCTGCGTTTTCTTTATCCAGATATCCAGTGCCTCTGACCGGGAGGTCCTAGGTTCGAGTCCCGACAGTGGAAGATTTTCGACACAAGCTTGTCAGTTAGGTCGAATTCAGTCGCTGTCTGGAGGAGAATTCTAGCGGCCGGCTGCTCTGATCGGAATTGTTCTGTGGTTTCTCCGACAAACAACCGGTGAATGCCGTAGCAGTACCCTAACAAACGGACCACCGTGATGTTTCCTTCCTCTTCCTTGTCCCATCTTTACCCCTTACACACACTCAGACTAACATGCACTATACTAACACACATAGCGGGGTTTGAATTACCGGGAAACCAGTCGGGAACGTAGAGCTTGCCCCAGCTGGCGCGGCAACCCGCTGGTGAGAGATACCTGTTCGGGGAAAACCCCGCTAGCTGTCGGTAGGTCGGCGTCGAATCTCGCCATCCAGCGGGGAAGATCACTTTCACCTCCCGAGCAAAAATGCATTACACTTACGGGAATAATGACCCCAGTAGTTGCCGCGTCTGGAATCTCTAACAATCAACCACCCAATTTATCCAGATGTGTCCCACTAGCGAGGCATCGCTCCAGTCGGGACGAGCTCTAAGCTCACGACTAGTCTCCCGACCTATGTGTTACAAGTAAGTGTGTGTGAGTGAGTGTAGGGGTGATTATAGAACAAGAAAGACGAAGAAAGATCGCGCGTGGTAGTACAAGTAAGTGTGGGTTTCAAAGAGTAAGAGGTGAATATAGAACAAGGAAGAGGAAGGAAAGATCACGCGTGGTCCGTTGCCCGTTTGTGAAGGTTCTGTGAGGGGGCGAAATGGTGGTAGGTTGAAAAGAGAGAGAGAGAGAGGGGGGGAAGAGAAAGAGAAAGAGAGAGAGAGGGAAAGAGAAAGAGAGAGAGAGAAGAAGGGAGGGAGAAAAATAAATCGGGCGTGGCATGTGGGAGAGATAAAGCGGGACGAAGCAGAAGCAAAAAGAATGAACGTGGAAGGGATGTCGCGGCGGAAGAAGTGGGACCGAATGGAAAAGAAGTCTGTAACAGGTCATCGCAAGATGTGGCAGAGATAAATAATGTAAATAAAATTGAATGGCTTTTACGTCTTGCAGAGAATTCATTGCTATCCTTGACTAGCAGATTATCTTGATTATCGGGGAACGCCGGGTTTTCCTATGATGTTATAGTCTAAAGCGAGATTTTCACGTATTGAAAGTACCACGGGAGTCTTCTTAGTTCTTCCTGGTTGAGCCTGGGTAGTAAGATCAAGCGCTTCTAAATCTGTGAACGTTTCGGTGTGGGAAAGAAAAGTTGGCAGTTATTCTTAATTATGATTATCAGACCCTATCCTTTTGGGACATCTGAGATCAATGCTTTCGTTAGGTGAATGAGAGCGATAAGATATAATTTAGTTGACTGGGTTAGTGGAGAAATGAGAGGTCGGGGAAAAGGGAGAACCCCGAGAAAACCTGCTACGATTGCGCATTGTCCTCCACAAATTTGACATGGATCAAGCGGGATTTGAAACCAGGAACTTGGAGGTCTCAACGCTCCTGCACGAGTCGCCCAGGTTATCGGATAAAATGTTGCAGGCTGTTGAAGGCACTGCTACTGTTACATTGACCTACTATTGGTTGGAGGAACCCATGGAAACTAACGAGAGCTACCGATCTCTAAAATTCTCACCCATCCCGCGACCTCCGGTCCTCAAAGCTTCCGTTGTGAATTCGTAACGGAATCCGCTATGCAATGACGCAAAATAAAAAGTCATCAAAATGAAATGTTTATATAAAACAATGTGAAATGCAACGAATAATGAGTTATGAATCTAATGATTGTGAGTGGTAAAATAGCTAATTTACTTTCAACAGGACTACTGTCGTTACTGTATTTTAAAGTTTCCTTCCTTAAATTCAGCCAACGCAAATTTTTCAGCGTACCTGTATTTTGTTTCGAAATAACTATTCAGATTATTTTGTCTTTATTGTAAATTACTAATTTCCTTGACTAAAGTTCACTTCCATCGCGTAACTAACAATAAAAAAAGGATACTACTAATTAAATACTCGCATACCACACGTGTTTCATTTATACTGTCAAAAATGTCATTAAAATTAAAATTAGATTAATGTATTGTACATGAAAATTAATATCACCTTGTATAATAAACATATTTTATATAATGTTACATTAAACTTAAGGCATGGGTTAATATTAGTGTAGATTTAATATAGAGGTTCTGCCGTTTCCCCTGCCTCTCATCATTTATCTCATACATTCATAATCTCCAGTCCATCAAGATCATTCATTCTGTATTTCCCCATAAAGCTTTCACTCGTCCATCCTAATGTGCATGTGTACATTAAATATAATGTGCGTTCACGATAATTACTTTACTGTAATTTACATTAATTTATTTTTTATTTTATTAATTTAATGTAATTTACATTAATGTAATGCAGAAATTTCTGGTTCTGTACATATGTTGTACCGTTAGTCAAAATAATGCTTTCGTCCTATATCGCCCCTCCCCCTTCCTGTATGCTTTATATTCTCCGTGCCCCGGCGCCCGCCAATCCTCCACGCCGGTAATTTGATCACCGAATCCGAGCCGCGCAAGTGGCGCAGCGGTGCGGCGGGGCCCCGAAGATTTAAGCAACTTCATCAGGCGCGGTAGTCGGGGAAGGAGCGGGAAGGGGTGGCTTTGTTTGCCCCCCTCCCACCCACCTCCCACGCCCCTCTCCGCTGCGCAGCTCCTAATCCTATTAATCGCTTCGTCGAACTAAGGACCTGCCGAGTTTCGAGTACATGAGCTGCTGCTGCAGCCGCGGGGCGCGGATTAACTTTACCTGCAGCGCTAAATCACTGCGCGGATTCGGCAGGTGATTTACTTCCGGTCGCTCGCTTCCGGTGCAATGCCCGCGAGATGGCGCCAACGGTGGTGCGCTTGCGTCAGCTATTCTCCGCAAGGATGGTTACATGATGGAGTAAATAGAAATACAAGTTTACATAGTATTACTAACCAAATATGTAATAGTTCAGTATACGTAAGGGATCATGAGAAGCCCGGGAGGTCCTAGGTTCGAGTCCTACGGCGGCAGAATCTTTGACACGAGCTTTTCAGCTAGGTCGAATTCAGTCGCTGTCGGAGGAGAATTCTAGCGGCCGGCTGCTCTGATCGATGGTTTTCCATGGTTTCTCCGATCAACACCAGGCTAATGGCGGAGCAGTTCCCTAACAAACGGGTCTCGGAACGCGCGCAACGTTTTTTCCTCTTCCTTGTCGTATCCTCTCACATTATACACACACACACACTAACATTCACTAAACTACCACATATTCCGGGAGACCGGTCGAGAGCTTAGAGCTTGACCCGGCTGAGGCGGTGCCTTGCTGGTGGGAGAGTCCTGGTTAGGGGAAAACTCCGCTAACCAACCTTTTTGCTTTCCTAATAATACAACCGAAATGTACATATTAACGGTATGAGAGATTACATTTCTGTAATTTTTGGAAAAAGCAAATGAATACATCAAAATGAACTTTAAATCAAATTAAACAATGCAATTAGCACCATCCATTGAAAAAGTTTGAAGAAAAATTTTGTAGCCGTTTTTGAGAAAATGGCTTCTGGGCGTTTCTGAAAAAGTGGAATTTTGAGCTCGTTTCCACAAAAAACTCCTGAGTTTTCTGGAAACTTAATTTGACATTATTTAAAGCACATGGACTCATTAATAAAATAATGTTAAGAAATCGCCTCTAACGTAGGTATTACCGACGTGAGAGACAAATCAAAAAATTGCATTTTTGTAATTTTTGAAAAAGCAAAAGAATAGCAATGTGACGTTTATGTCATCGTATAGGATTTGTTTGTCATTAACCATACCGAAATATTGAAGAAAACATTTGAAACCGTTTTTGAGAAAATATTGCTTTTGTTATTTTTTAAAATTGCAAATCTTGCACCCACTAATGTGCGAAAACTACTAAAATTTTCAAAACATCTACATAACCTTAGTGAAAGAACTATTAATGGAAAATATATTTCATTTGAATGAAAAATCTCTTGTCTTCAATTTTAGAGTTGAAGGAAGATTCCGAAAAATATTCAAACTTTTGGAGTTTTCGGAAATTCAGAGACAACCGTGAAAATGTGAAGACCAGCGGACAGAAAGACAGACAGCCGGCAGGATGGCCGGCGGACGTTTTGAAAGAAAAACCTTTTTTGGTATCAGGGGACCCCAAAATGTGTATTTCCGTTAAAATCTCGAAATCGACTTACCGCGTCATAACTCTCTCTGTCTGCTGGTTATTGAGATTGGGTCACAAGAAACAGGAAAACAATAACCAGCAGACAGATATTACATCGGGTCAAGAATCATTGAATATTATAACTTTCTCTATATTACGTATATTACTTCGTATATGAGAATGTATACCGTACGTATACGAGAAAGTAAAAAGGGAAAAATTCGCCGTCAAATCATATCGCTGTCACTTAGCAAAGATGTTTAAGTAGAGGAGAATTATGTAATAAAAGCATCAAATAGTAATGAGTAGTGGAAAATATAAAGCTAACACAATTCTCGGTTAATTGATACGAAAAATATGGAAAATATATTTTCGTACGAACACGCTATTCAACGTATCTTCAGTTTGCGCATGTACACCCGTTTCTGGATTTTATGGCGAGATGAGTGCGGAGTCAGAAGTTGGATGTTGGAGCGTCGGGGTCCCTAGGCGGGCAAAGTAGCTCATGCGGTCGCGGTTTGATGTGTCTCATTTGCCTACCATACCACTGATAGTAAGTTTACTAGCTCTTTCTAAAGAAGTTCAGTTAGCGTACATATCAGAGTCTCGTTGAACGAGCATTGCAGTTGACGCGCAGCATAGGTTTCTGTTGATGCATTGGTAAGCAGGCACAGTTTGTAGTTTATTATACAAATTACAAAGTTAATTACAATTCGAGTAATTGTCGATTACCGCCCTATTAATTTTTTTCTGAAACGGCTGGCACAATAGTGTTAATGCCAAAACTGCCTACAATTAGACTTCAATTTGCACAACGCAATGAAATTGTCCGTGACGCGAGAAATCTGCTCACACCCTGGAAAATTATCTGGTAGGGTGGCGGAATTCTGGCTTTAGATCTAGATTCAGCGCATCGACATACATAGAGGACCATGTGTCAAGTCTTTGGGTCTAACAACCACCCTCGAAAACAAAAAATACGATGTCAGAATTTTTTTCATAATTAAAACATTGGAGGAGGTTGGTGGCACAATTCTGGCTTCATATTTGAATTCAGCGCATCGACATACGTAGAGAAACTTGTGTCAAGT
Organism: Teleogryllus occipitalis; assembly: GCA_011170035.1. NCBI lineage: Eukaryota > Metazoa > Arthropoda > Insecta > Orthoptera > Gryllidae > Teleogryllus > Teleogryllus occipitalis. The sequence goes on from BLKR01001285.1 coordinate 190,149, forward strand.
CTTTGGGACTGACAACTTTTTTTGTGTTTGTGCCTTCGTTACCCAATCAAATGAGTGGAATCGAAAAGTTCTAGAACACTCGAACCTGGAAGCCATAGTTCATGCCCTCGCAAAGAAACAGAAAAAAGTGTAATTACAGTATGTGCATGGGTGGCTCTCTGTTGAGAATGAGATTTACCAACCTCCATGCATTATAATTATTAACAGCCGCATACCAATGAGAGCGGGGACCAGTGGCGTGTCGCAGGGTAGCTTTTTTCTGCCTAGCACATAGCCGCGAGGCTCACGTGGGGGGGGGGGGCACACGCGTATTGGCCATTAGACTCCCGGTGAGAGCCTTTAGGGTGAGAGGTGGGTCTCATGCTGGTGTTTGTTTCAGGGTGTGCCCTCTTAGGTGGGCTTCAAATTACTTTAGTTTCAACTTCCTCCAATAGAGCGAAGCGCCACTCACTACATAATACTTTTTTGACCGCTTTTAGCAGTACTTGTAAAGGTGACCGTCACGTAAATATGCAAGTGGGGGCTAGGAGGATCACCGGTGTTCCCCATGTGCGAATCATGTATGTGTCACTTTATGTATTTAAAAAAATATTTTTAGGTAATTCTGAAAATGATTTCGCCAATAAAGTAAATCCTGGGCTAGCCCTTAGAAAATACTTTCTTCTTTAACTCATGACTATCAGATATTATCCTTTATTGTGTCTTTGGCAGTCAACGCGATAGGTAAGCGGTTACTTTTTCATCTTTTATGTCTTCTATATTTCACCTCTAAGTGAAACTTTCATCTTTCAACACTTACGGATTGTTAAACAGATACATTCAAAACATACGCTAAGCGTAAGCGCTTCGAGTAAACCACGGCATTCTCTTGCAGATAACTCTGCTCATTAACACATGAAATAATATTTCACTACTTGTCGGTGTATGGAAAAGTTATTCTTTCACAACAATATGATTGTTGAACAAGTTTTTCAAACAACGGACATGGTCATTTGTGTCCCGACGGAATATACAGAAAGTGTTCGAAATATATATGCACTTGACATCCTCAAAAAACTGGAAGTATTGTAATACAAACTTGCAGAAAATGGCCACCGCCACCCCGCCACCGCCACCCCGACAACGCCACCCCGACACCACCACCTCTGCCACCACCACCACCAACGCCGCCCTCGCCACCCCCACCGCCACAATCACTACCGCCACCGTCACCACCGCCGCCACCACCACCGTCGCCACCACCGCCACCGCCGCCACCGCCGCCGCCGCCACCGCCACCGCCGCCGCCGCCACCGCCGCTGTCACCGCCACCGCCGCTGCCACCGCCACCGCCGCCACCGCCACCGCCACCACCGCCACGGCGCCACCACCACCACCACCAACGCCGCCGCCACCGCTGCCACCGCCACCCCGGCACCGCCGCCACTACCACCACCAACGCCGCCACCGCCGCCACCGCCACCCCGCCACCGCCACCGCCACCAACGCCGCCACCGCCGCCACCGCTACCCGCCACCGCTACTGCCGCCACATCATCAACGCGCCACCACCGCCACCCGCCACCGCCACCACCGCCCACCAAACGCCGCCACCGCTGCCACCGCTGCCACCACCGCCACCGCCGCCACCACCGCTCTCACCGCCACCGCCGCCACCACCACCGTCACCGCCGCCACCGCCGCCACCGCCGCCACCACCACCAACGCCACCACCGCCGTGGCAGTTTTCTCCCTCATCTTCGCCGCCACCACTACCTTCGTTTCTTTCTCCATTGTTACCACCGACACCGCCGTCCCCGTCCCCGCTGCCGCCGTCGCCGTCATCTTCGCAGTAAACGTCTCCTTTCGGGCGACCCGTCCCCGCAACCGGCGGTGCGCTGCTCAAGCAGAGACCCCTCTCAGAGCCTCACGTGGTATGCTCGCACCCATTCCCACCCACTCTCCACCCACGCGGTGGCTCGGGGATTCCCTGAGGGCCTCTTGACACCGATATTGCCACTCGGGACCGCTTGGGGCGCTGGAAACGCGGTCGCCGCCGCCAACACCGCCCCCGCAGAGTTCTCCGCCTTCCGCTTTGGTCCTTTGGTCGCCTCTGTCCCGCCGTGGCTTTCATGTCTCTGCCGACGTTGCTCATTGTCACTCCCCTCTGCCACCCTTCTCTGCTTCGCTCCTCACTATCTGCCTCTCACCTCGTGCCGCCGCCACTCTCTTCTCACTGTCTTCATTGACATCTCCCCGGATTCATCGCATACTTTGGTCTGCACTCACATTGTTTCCCAAACCACTTAGGCTGCACTCTTCGACTCCACCGCAGCTGCACAGTGCTGCCCCCACCACACCATACCTGACTGTGTATTCCATCGTCCCCTCCGACCCACACCGTCCCTATTAACCTCCAAATTCCATCGCCTCTACGGACCCCATCGTTCCTTCTGACATTATCAACCCCTCTGGCCTCGTCATCTCTACCGGCACCGTATTCTCATCCGTCCCCAAATACCCCATCCTTCCCACTGTTTCAACATTCCAGCCGTCACAACTGATCCCATCACCCCACCTGTCTCGTCGTCTCAACCAACACCCCTTCATACTCCAACCACCGCAACATTCTAATCGTCCCTCTGCCTTCATGCATCTCCTCTCGTAGGGTGCCCCCCTAACCGTCATGTTTCTCAAGTTCTACCCTCCATATCCGCCACTGATATTACCATCCAATCTCACCCTCCCACCGCAACTTCATTTGGTGTCGGTCCGCCACCGTCGCTCTCTCGTCACATCCCAGCCTCCTTCGTTCTCTGCGTCCGCAGCCGTATGCAGAATCGCGTGTCCGCCGCGGAATGCTCAAGGGCTTTCAATTCGCGTCGTCAGAGCGCTGGGAATCCCTCCGCTTTCTTGCAGTGTGCGGAGCGCTCTTGCTACCTGCTCCCAGGAGGCTGGGGATGTCGGTTCAAAATAACCCCACCTTTTGCACGTAATGTTTTCATCAAGATAATACTTGGTTTTGATGGTCGGTGCACAAGGAAAGGATGCATTTGAAAAACTTTTCATTTTTTAGGTACGTAAAGAAATGAGTTTGGAGAACAGACGAATTTTAAACACTAGAATTTCATTAATGTAATTAAGTATGCCGTGTAAATTATATTCTCTTTTACCTTGAAATAATCGTATTCGCTGAGATTAATACCGTTGTACTGTAAAATAATTATAATAATATCTTTTTTTCTTGGATAGCGATGATATGATGTGTGAAATAAAGTGCTTAATAGAGTTGGTTGACATAGTCACCGGCCGCTCCAGTGACCCCGTCCGCCTAGCGCTATAGGCTGCGCATTGCATTTATTGCTATGTTCTGGTTAAAAACATTGTTTTCTGTCTGATAATAGATCTGTTTAAAAGTAAGAGTGATATTATAAATATCCAAGTAGTTTTTACTAGAGATAGACTGCATAAAGTAACATTAAGTCATATTCTATTTTAAACAAATAATATAACTGTTTAATAAAATCTAACTGGAAACAAAAATAAGCAAATAGTTTGGCACTCAAACATAGTCCTGCCGTTTGGCAATCATGACTGTGTAAATCAAGAAAATAAAAACGCAGTAAAATAATAAAAAATAAAGTGCATAAAAATAATTCAAATCATGGCTCTTTCCTAAAAATACATACTGCAAACATGCTTTTGAATGAAGCAACCATTTTCGTGACACTTTGAGCACGCTTTGCATTTACTTTGCTACTACAGATTACAGGAGTACACCCTTATCTCAATTTGGAAGTGACTTTGCCCATTCCCTCAAAAGTGTCCGGCTTCCCAGGCGAGCAAGTAGCTCGTGCGGGCACATTTTGTCATGCCTGTCTCATAGAAATGTGTGTACACATTTAGACATTTCTTCTTTGAACTTTTAACAATTTTTTACATTTTATATTTTCCTCTGTTTTATTACCACTTAGACCCTGTTTTACATTCATATTCAATTTCCTTACTTTCTGGAGAAGTTTACATGGTGAACATATTTCATTCCAGCTTTATGAATAATAAAATTTCAAAGAAGTGCACGTAGAAACATTTTATTAGCCTCCCCATGAAGCTTCTTATAGAATTAATATAGAGGTAGAGTGGTGCTCCTGGCTTTAAGACCAGCTTAACAGAGGAACTCCGGCCATTGGCGGGGGCGTCGCCATTATCATGGTGGCCTTATGGAAATCCGCGCACGCCGTGCTTACGTCGGTAGCCCACGGAGCGCGTTGCAAGTCAACCGCCGATGCCTTGCGCCCAAGTGACCTTATGGTCTCTTTTCCGCGGCATTGATGCAATGGAGAGACCATTTGGGGTGAATAACGGAATATGAAAGGTTAAAATGCGGTAGAATGTAGGTATTGTAACGGCTTAAAGGCCTTCGGCCTAGCCACTTAGTATCAAGTTTTCTAATTTCTATGCAATAATTACCTATTAAATAAAGTAATGTGAAAAGAAAGATGCCTCGCGCCCAAGTGACAGCTGCAACGGTGCCAACGCTTCGGCTTTTTCACGTCAGAAGTAGAGAGAGCATAGATTACCTGATACTTCCGGCAGAGTAAGTGGATTTCGATCGGGTTACTTAATACGACTTTCCACAACGAATGCGAAAATTACGTGCCAAAACTTAATATAGTATATGACAGTAATGTTTATTCTTCTTCTTCCGTTAGCACTACAAATAGTAATGTTTATTACTAATTGAAAAGCGGTTTTTCTATATTTTTATGATGCAAAGATCACGGGATAAAACTTGTTTTGAAAATGATTAGTGTATTCGTTTTTATTAAGATTGTTTGTGTAGAAGAAAAACACTTTAAAAATGTATTTTCGAATTAAGTGTTAATTGCGCTATTAGATTTTTACTCATGATGCTATGTAAACCTTTATTTATTTCGTGCAACTAGCCAATCTAGCCAAACAACTATTATAATCTACAGGGAATTAAAAAATCAATTATTCAGACAGTTATTCGAAGATTAATTTAAAATACGAATTTCTCAATGGATCAAATTATTCACATTTCTATGGCAACAATCTCTTTACCTCAATGGCATACAAATTTCACTTCAATATGCGTGTAATATATGATTGTTTTATGTAAACTTATTTACTTCGGTGTGCATGTTGGTAGCAGTGTACAATGCTCTAGAATTAAAATTTTTAGCTTAACAATTGACTTCCTCACCCGTGAATATATCAGATAGAGCTTATTCTACTATTAAATAACCATTTTCATGCTATTCCTATGTTTGATTTCGTTGTTATGTTAAGGATAAATTTTTACAATTGTTTCTTTCCGTAGACTTTTTGACATAAGTGTAATATTTCACTTCATAGGGGCCTATTAGATATAGAGAGAAATATATTGAAAAAAATTCGTTAATATTTTTGCTTTATATAAAGTTTTAAATAAAATATCTTTCAAATTTACTGGGCGAGGTGTGTCAGTGCATCAACTGATGTCACTGCAATGCCTTTGACGGGAGGTTCTAATGTCAGAGTCTCGACGGCGGCAATATTCTCGCCTGCAGCTTGTCAGCTAGGGGAATTCTATTGGCCGGCTGCTCTGATCGGTAGTTTTCCGTGGTTTTTTCGATCAATACCAGGCGCGATGTTTCCCTCTTCTTCCTTGTCCTATCATCCTCCCTTTACTTACACACACACACACACACACACACACACACACACACACACACACACACACACACTCAAATGCACTGCACTCCCACACTTGTCGGAAGATGCGAGCTTGTCCCAGCTGAGGCAGTGCCTCGCTGGTGGGAGATACCTGGTTGGGTAAAATCCCCGCAAGGCGACGTAAGTCGGCGTCAAATCTTGCCAGCCAGCGGGAGAAGATTACCGCCACCTCCCGCGATAAAATAAGAACATGCTGTACACTAACGGGACTAATGATAGTAGCAATTGATGTGCCGGAAATCACTTATCAATCAATTTTTGAAATTTGTGATCAGTGTAATATAATTGTGGTTATTCACTGATCTTTTTCTTACGTTTTGACGGTATCCCTTTGATAAATTGTTTTGTTTTTTACCAATACGTTTTAGTCATGTCAATGTCTTGGATACGGAACTTGATATACACTGCGTAACGTGCCTGGATGAAAGGAACGTTGTTTTTTTTTATCTAGGGCTTTTATCCAGCCGACAGCCGGTTACCCTTTACGCTCCGATGGGACGCATATTCGACCATACACTAGACACCAACACACTTGCGGGCTCCTCTGATCTGGGGTCAGCAGAACGCGAGGCCCTCCATGACAACACATACATACAAAGTCAAGGGACAAACAGCCATGCCCAAGGCGGGACTCGAACCCGCGACCCTTCGGACCGAAGCGCTGAGTCGGTACACGCTCTTAGCCACCTCGGCCGGAAGGAACGTTGTTACGAGGGAAATATGAAAACATTGGAATGGTGCTACATGTTCTCTTATGAAGGGAATTATGAGAGGGAATTATGAAAGAGAATTATGGAAAGGGAATATGAAACGACAACAGAGTCAAATTAACATCTAGTTAATTAGCAAATAAGTAAATCTGAATTAATAAAATTAGGTAAAAAATAAAATTATGAATGTACCACGAGCGTTAACTGATTCAATTGACCTCGAACGACAAAAAGCACTCGGGCTAAAGGCTCTCGGGCATGTTGTTGCCACTTGATCATTAGAGCCCTTATAACGCCCTTGGAACATAAATGACTATTATAAAATTGCGTGTTTTATAGATCAAGCAGAAATGTTTAATTGTTTTTAATTACTTGTCGTCAAACAGAAGCAAGTGTACGTGACACATGGGGGGGATTAGTAAAATATGCACCTATTCTCTTGAACTCTAGAATCCTTACAGCACTCTTTTACTTTAAAACGAGTTTGTCAGCATTTGTAAATTAGAGAATTTCGCGTGGGAGCAATAATAAACTACTTTATCGACAAAAGAACAAGAGATTTAATTTCAGTATTCACAAAAAATAACCCCTCCCCTGATTCATCTCCTCTTACAAATAGCGTAAGTGAACCCAACAAAAGGTCACCACATGGTAGAGAACTCGAGGCAAAGTGGAAACTAGTCTCCAACGTTTTGACTTTCAAGCATCCTTCATCTAGTTCATTTCCCGAGAGCAAATGGTCAGAACATGTTGAGGTGAACGTTTGCTCTGCCAGCAGCTACACTGCCGCAGGGTCTAGAAGTGCTCTCCACAAATTCCATGAATATGAATTCTGAACATTTTCTCTTTGAGCAAGTTGTGTTTTATGTGAAACAAAGTCTAGAAATTATAAATTGAAATCTTAAGTGTGAAAGACTTAGTACTTAAGCAAAGTTTAAAATGTGACGTGTGACATTGTGTTTCATTCAAAATACATCACTCTGCATTTTGTAGAAATCTTGCCTTTATTTGTACGTACAGTAATGAACGGAATGATGTTTCCTAAGCGCAATATTTTGCGTAATTACTTTAAATCAGGCATCGATGAATACTAAGAATGCATCTTTACTGGCCCTTTCAAATAGAAAGTCACACGTAATATAATTAAAATACGTTAAGGTAGCTGACTACCTGAGAATGATGAAAAATCGTGAAATTTCATGTTTTCCAATATTTATTGGGTCAAATGCTCTGTTTAATTATCTTTTAAATGATTCAAACCGTTTCTTACTACGTTTCTTTGGTTTTGATAATTTTTTGTAAGCGAGTGTCAACTGTCAAGCCCTTAGTGAGTGAACTTCAGATGCATTTTCTCGAATTGGAAATTTTCACCACATTCATGCGAGTCAAACATAAATCATGAACTATTAAAGAAAATAATATAATTATTTTTGAAGCATTTAACCCGTGGTTTTCTCTAGTGAATGAACTAGAATAGTTACTGTCACAAACATTTTTAGTTTTATGAAATTAAATGTCCATAATAAATTTACAAACAATTTTTTCTCGAATAATCAAATTCTGACATTTAAGGCTTCGCAGTACCTTTACTATTCTAGTTAATTTACTAGAATATTCAATTGTGATTATTTAAAAAACAATTATCAAAATTTACCATTTTATTGTTGAGTTATGATGTTTGAAGTAAAAAACTATTTTTTTTGCCAATTATTGATTAACAAATAGAGAAAAAATTTGAAAAAATATTTTATCTCTAAAAGCTTAAAGAACTCAAATGTTTGGGGGAAAACAAAGCAGACCCAAAATTCTAGAATTTTTTTCTCAGATAAACACATACTTTAACGTTCTCAATTCAGTGATGTTGTTGTACGTCAATTCACGATTATATGTTCCAACGTTAGAATATTTCCTGTATAACACATTACAAACAAATTTGAAAATAATAAACTCGAAAACAAAACAAAAATCTGAAACCCATTTGCGGAATCTCCAAATATGCCCATCACTCATTCGCTGGAATAAGGCTTTCTTGTCAGAGCACGCCATGCTCTAATTTACCGCTGCGATTGTGTTTAGTTATGTTATAAATCAAGTTTTGTTAATACTGCGTGTTATGATATGATTTACCGATTAAGTTTTATGGTCTTCAAGATGTTTAGTACGGGATAACGTTTTGGAAATCACTAAGAAGAATTCTTACCTTTGTGCTAGCGCAGTGTATTTAGCTCTGAAGAAGACCCCCAACTGCTATGGACATTAGTTCAGTTAGTGTAGTGAATGTTATCCCTGGAGGTGACAGTGATTTCTTCTCCGCCGGATGGATATCCTGCGACGACTTACACCTAGGTTTGCGGGGAATTTCTCGTCCAGGTATCTTCCCCGGCACGGCACCGCCCAGCTGGGACAAGCTCTAAACTCCAGATTGGTCTCTTGACATGGATGGTAATGTAGTGCATGTCTGTCTGTGTGTAAGGAGAGGGGTCAGGACGAAACTGTATGAGGAGAGATCGCGTGCAATCCGTGGCACGTTAGGGACTTCTCTGGCATTCGCCTGGTATTACTTGGAGAAACCACAAAAACTACCGATCAGAGCTGCTGACCGCTATAAATATCCTCCAGACAGCGACTAAATTAAACCTATCTGTCTAGTGTCGAAAATCCGTCACCTGAGTTACGTGAACCAAGGACCCCTCGGTCCGAGTTGCGGCAGGGGGATCGCCAATGCTGGCCTTGAGATAAACTCAGCCATCGAAAGGTTGATAGTCATGCTTAGGACGCGGGGCTTGCAGGAGAGACAAGAATCCGTATGTTCACCTAGGTCCTGGCATCGTGAGCGGGAATGCTGCATGTTGACGCCAGCCGTACAGAATGCAAGGGGGGCAGGGAAATGGGGGAGGGGGAGGGGAAGGCGGAGCGGGTCCGAATTTAGCGCTGCAATTGCGGAGGCATCCGCCGGAAGTGGCGGTTGCTCGGGGTCTAATGGCGATGGTCTCCGCTCGCAGCGCTGCCTCCGCAACCCAGATGCTGCGCCATACTGCCTTGCCTCTACGTTGTACGCAGTTTCACCATGAATGTGGCGATGCCACACGCCATCGACGTGGTATTAACGCGGTAGGTGAAGAATTGCGCATGAAGTTCCGGAGTGGTGGGAAGATTCAATGGCGCAATGCATCTCTGCGTGTTTAAAACATCCTGTTTAAAAATAATTTTGTCTGACAAGCATTAATAAACGTTTTGGCGGCAGAGATCCCGTCAGTATAACAGCCATAGTTTTTCACGAAACCTCAGAAATTTTAGTGTTGCACTCGGTGAAGAATTGAAGAGCTCAGAAGAACAAGGGGCTATCCCACATTTTTTTGTGAAATCTAGTTATTAGCTTCATAGAAAACTTCAAATCTTATTCTTTTAGTGTAATATGGTATTTATATCGAGTATGAATTTATGTACAAGTATATACTGTTTAAAAGTTTCAAAATGTATCGAGTTATATGAGGGATGTTTAGGTAAAACCCTCATTATCTCAAAATTATGTGAGAGTGTGATAGCCCCTAGTTCCACTGAGTTCTTCAATTGTTATAATAAATTACGATAATTCTAATAAACCTAACAAAATATAATGACACGTAGATACTTCACTAGGCGGGCAGATTTACTTTTTTTATATTTCTTTACTTTCTGTATACCTGACACACATCTGTATACCTGAGTCACTGTCAAAGTAAGGGCCAGGAGAAGAAACAGCGTAATAAAAGTAAATGGAAATAACAATTTGATTAATTAGAACACACTCAAAAAATATTTATCAAATAAAGTTTCAAAAATTAAACCGCCCTAGCCTTATGTGTTTCTTTTCGGACGACAGATGGTGCCCCACTAACGTTTCCAAACTCTCGGCCAGTCTCCATCCACGAAATCCTATGAATTCAATTCCTTTTGCAAGACCCAGAATTCTTTCCTATTAGCGCAGTTCTTTTAAATTTTTAAAACTTTGACATTTTCTCGGCTGTGTAGTAAAGAACAAACGTATTAGATGTGATTAAAAAAATGAGAAGGGTTTTGGTAGTAAAATCCCTTTTCGGGGTCTCCGAAACGAGGAAAGTGGTTTTTAACTTGATTATTATAACAACTTCAACGATAGTGCCCATTATGATTTCACATCTGTCAACAATTATTGAGAAAATAATGCTATTGTCGAAAAATCAATTGATAATTTATGTGACAAGCGTATTTGGGAAATGGCTGTATTGGAAGGTGTGTTTATAGGCACATATTTGAAGGGAACAGTTCTAGCAATATATTTCTTCTAGAGTTCGCTGGTTTTAAATTCCAAATAAATTTATTATAAAAGTCGCAGCATTGGGAGTTGCGTTATTCAGTGACAACTGCAGAACATTAGTTCAACAAATGAAGGGGAGAGATAAGGGATCTAAGTAAGTACTAAAAATTAGTCATTTCAGGCTTGGTAAATTCATTTTGTGACGAATGTTCGAATTATGTTGGAGAGCCAGCTCACTGTTAAAGTCGTAATAGTCGGCAACAGACTGAGCCACTGGTTGCCCTAAGGGGAGAATTGTATAATGCGCAGTTTTTCTCTTTCCTATATACTCATGCGTGCGTTAACCCAAACGTTTTGGAGTTCGAATCCCGACGGTGGCACATTTTTGACACTAGCTCGTTTTCCGTGGTTTCTTCTCTCAGAACCCCTCGAAAGCTGGAGTACTATCGTAAGAAACGGGCTATAGACGGCGCGCTATATTTTCTTTATGCTTCTTCACCCCTCTTCACACTGACCCGAGCGCGCGCACACACACATACACACACACACACGAACTTCATATATGTCGTGAGATCGCGCGCGCACACGCGCTCACACGTACAGACACACACACACACGCGCTCACACGTACAGACACACACACACACACACACGCACACACACACACATTTACAAGAACTACACTACTTATATGTCGTGAGATCGCGCGCACACGTACACACACACTCACAAGAACTACGCTACCCATATGTCCTGAGATCCATCGGGAACTTAAACCTTGTCACGGATGGAGCAGTGCACAGATGTATGAGATACCTGGAGGGAGAAACACCCATCAGACCATCGCTAATCTCGGTTTTCGTTAGAGATGGGGGCACCGCCACCTCCTGGGGTATAGCAAGCGCTAAACTTACGAGATTAATATATTACGTGGTTGTAGCCACCAGAATCTATAAACACTTGCTTACTCAAGGGATGTTTTGGCTCCAAAGATACGGTTTTGCACGTAGGTGTCTCGGCCCCGCCGCTTTACCCAAAATGTCACTGCGGTGCCTCTAAACGGGAGGTCCTAGATTTTAGTCCCGACGGTGGATGGATTTTCGACACTAGATTTTCAGCTAGATCGAATTCAGTCGCTGTCTAGAGGAGAATTCTAGAAACCGGCTGCTTTGATCGGTAGTTTTCCATGGTTTCTCCGATCAACATCCAGCGAATGCCGGAGCAGTACCCTAACAAACGGGCCACGGACCGCGCGCGTTCTTTCCTTCCTATTCCTTGTCCTATCCTCTTACACACTCACTTACACTAGCATGCACTACACTAGCACATATTATGGCAGACCGGTCGGGAGCTTAGAAATTGTCCCGGCTGGGGCGGTGCCCCGCTGGTGGGAGAGTCCTGGTTACGAGGAAACCCCGCTAACCGACGGTAGGTCAGCGCCGGATCTCGCCATCCAGCAGGGGAAGATCACCGCCATCTCCCGAGGTATACCATGCACTAAACTTAAGGGAGTAATGAGCAAAGCTGTTGACGCGCCCGGAATCACTATCAATCAATTAACCGAAAGTGCTGACGCCGCTTGCCTCTGTAGCGCCGCCGTGGGGCTGGCGGGCTCACTGGGCAGAGCGCCGCGCGACGCAATTGCTGCGCCCACGCGCGGCACCCGCGGTGGCGCCGCTTTGTCCCCCGATGACGTACGCGCTCTCCGGAACGCGCCTCACGCCCCCTTCGACCTTCAACCCCCCTCGGCCCCCCGCGGCTCTAAATCCCGCGGGACGCGAACCCGGCCCGTTGGAATGCGCTCCGGCCGCCGCCGCCGCCGCCATCACCACCACCGCCCGCGGGACACGCAGCGCCCCTAGCGGCAGGTTAATTAAGGCGGACGCGACGTTCATACGTCTCTCTGGACGTCAGCGCCGTCTCCGTTCCGTTGTCGTGCCCTTCTGCCGCTCCATCTCCCGCCAACCGCGGTTACAGTCTCGTAGCTGCGGGTGGGTTTGTGTGTCCCTTTGGTCCGCACGCTTGGGCAGCCTGCTGTGGAATCGTCAAGTTATTGGAGTTGAATTATTGAGACTAGCTCAACCTTTGAGGTGCTATCGCATAAAAGGAAGAGATGTAGAAAATTACTACGTATGTAATATATGTAAAATGGAAAACCCCAAAAGAAATTTTTTCATATTGTTCAGTACTTCATCAAACCAGATGGAATGTAATACAAATTCGGGACCAATACAATCACTACTCTCTGTGAATACATAAGTTAATCATGTTTGTAAAAATTTCATTGAAATGTTTTATATTAACCAAGATCTGCACATATATGAAGAAATAAAGAAGGTCATCTCCGTCAACTTAATATATTTATTGAGATAGCCGGTTTTTGACGGCTTTGCCGTCATCAGTCTACAATGTAAAGAAAAGAGTATATATATATATATATATATATATATATATATATATATATATATATATATAAGATACCAATAAAATACAAAATATAATATCAAATTAAATTACACAATGTAAAATGCAAGGGGATATTAATATACAGACCAGTAGCAAATTACATTACAAAATAGACAATGCAAAGGGATGTCATTAATAGATATATTTAAATTTTAATTATTACAGACAAATAGATAAAATTACGAAAATTGAAATGCAACGGGGGTATTAATATAGATAATAGATAACAGTTCAAGATTACAAATTATAAAATACAAACAAAGAAATACACGTTATGAGATTGCAAAAAATAAGGAACAAATAGCAGATACAATTGCAAAAACTGAAATGCAACGGGCTGGATTGACATAGACAATAGATAGAAGTTCAAATTACAAATTATAAATATAAATAAATAAATACACATTATTATAATTTTTGCAATTTTATCTGCTATTTGTCTGCCATTATTAAATTTTAAGTATGTCTATTAATTACATCCCCTTGCATTGCATATTTTGTAATCTAATTTCCTATTGGTCTGTATATTTATATTCCCTAGCATTTCACATTGTGTAATTTACTTTGCTGTCTTATTTTGTATTTTATTTGCATCTTATTTATATTTTCTTTTCTTTACATTATAGATTGATGATGATGGCAGAGCCACCGAAAGCCGGTTATCTCAAAAAAATATTTAAGTTGACAGAGATGATCTACTTTATTTCTTCATATAATAAGAGCAACAACACCACATCACAATTCCCACACTGCACATATATGTTGAAGTGAACTGTAGCGAAATCTTGCTGCAAAATTTTACATAAAAAATGAAATTTACTATACAAATAATTTTAATTACTTAGATTTGTTTGTACAGTGATGTACCGAATCAGACAATTGCTGGACGTTGTGTTTGTATTCACACTCTAACCAGTAGTATTTAAAGTAGTTCTGCTAAACCAGCAAGTACTTTCTGGTATTTTTGTAATGGTTACATAATACTATATATACTGCAATTTCCCAATTAACACATCAAGTCATAATTTTTTGTGAAACTCATTATAAATCGTAGAACATTTGGTGCGTAACTAAATATTTTCAAGCAAATATCAACACAAATTTGACATTTTATAACAGCTTATTTTAGCTAAATCACGTCACAACAATGAGACGTAATTCACAGAAATTAATTTGCCGAGTCACGACGGGGAATGCCTTTTCATTCGTAGAGTTGTTTTGAGTGTGAAATCGAATAACCTGTTCATCTATCATGTTCTAGAAATATGCTGGATTCGAAAATTATTCTGCATATTTAAATAAAATTAAATGTAAATAACTTTTAATAAAATGGCGCATATTGCCTATCAATGAGAATAATAGAACTAAAATCATCTATCCAGAATGTCATTAATTGCATTTTTATTAAAATAAAATGACACGCCCTTAATAAAAAGGTCTGTTATTGTGTACTGAATTGTTCTCAAGTTGTGTTCGAACAGTTCCAAAAAAAATATACCCCTATTCATTTAAACCAAAATTATAAACTAGTTATAACACGATGTACAGAGTGGACTTAACAACTTAGGGTAAAAATACCGCGTCATTAAGGATTCTTCTAACTTCTGGGTTATTCATGCACGGCCATTTCCCTTCCCAGGGGGGATATCGAGGCATTCCCCAAATATCAATTACAGAGCGACCACGAAACCCAACGGCGCTCTTGGGGCCCCCCGCCATAAAGTTACTCGCCCGCTGTGTCCGCCAACGTTATGGGCCCGGCAAAACCCAATCAGATTTGCGTTTACAGAAAACAACAATGCGGGGTGTTGCTCATTGTTTATTGAGTGCGCAAGAACAAAGACTCTCGCGCGGCAATAAATGAACAATAAAGTAATAAAAAAGTTAATTAAAATCGAGTGCAGGCCGGTTGCGTGTGTGTGTGGGTTGTGCGTTGAGAATGCGTTGCAGATAGATGAGGTGCGGCATGAGTACGTAAATATTCCGGTGCGCGTAGAAACGCGTGCTTCACTGCACGCATGCATTTCTGAAGCGTACGTGTTCGTGTTATGTGATTTACAGCGGTGAGGTAGCCGTTATTGCTTTTTAATTGATTAAAAAAATAGATATATATCACTTCTGCCACCAGAATTATACTGCAATAATAATACCTTCGCATGACTCATTCAGAGATATATTTGTTTTTAAAATATCTTATAATTTTTCTATTCAGGATCATAAAATAAAATTTGAACAAAATACAGTTGCTTAGCTCATTTATATTCAGTCATAGAAAATTATTTGAAAGAATAACAACAGATACAATACATAGATTTTTTTCATCACCAAATTTGGTTTAATATCGTCAATCAACTTATGATAATGCACATTGTACCGGAATGTCAGTTGTATAGTATTTGATTGATTGGTGATTCCAGATTCGGCAACTGCTAACGTAATTAGTCCGGTAAATGTAATGCATATTTGTTTCCTCGGGAGATGGCGGTGATATTCCCTCGCGGGATAGTGAGAGTCGGCGCCGACCCATCGTCCACTAGGTAGGGTTTCCCCAACCAGCTGTATCTCCCACCAGCGGGGTAGCGTCCCAGTCGGAACAAGCTCTAGGCTCCCGCCGGCCTCCCGGCATGTGTGGTAGTGTAGTGCATGTGTGTGTGTATGTGTGTATGTGTGTGGGTGTATGTATAAGAAGGGATGAGGGTAGAACAAGGAAGGGAAAAAAAGACCGCGCGTACGGTTTGTTAAGGTACTGCTCCGGCATTCGCCTTGTGTTGATCGAACAAAGCGCGAACAACTACCGATCAGAGCAGGCGGTTGCTAGAATTCTCCAGACAGTGAGTCAGTTTAACAGTAATTCTTAGTTCTTCTCTGGATCGAGCATTAGTAACCACGAATCACGGCTTTTCTATAATTCTTCGTTCATATTCTGGGAGGATTCGATTGAAATGATTGCCTATCAATTTGTCTTGTCGTGAGGAATCGAATGACTTAGTAATCACATCTGCATTTTAGAAAATTAAAACCCTCAAAAATACTTTTTGCGGGAATTCTCTAGAAAAGTTCTTAAAGAATCCGAGAAAATGTTCAGTTAGAGATTCGTTGAATAATACCCTTCTTCCTCCGAATGGTAGAGCAGAAGAGACTAAAAGCACAAACACAAACACACAAAACGTACCCGATTACTGTTCGTAGAATTTTTCCCAGTATTCTTTCTTTAATATTTATGATTTAATCATTTTCGCAAGTAAGATGTTTAAGTTCTTATAATAAAGTAATTTAGTTTATAAATAAGTGAATTGACTTTTAAATCTTAGAAATGTTAGAAATAAAAAGTGAAAATATTTTTTTTCGGCGATTTGGACATTTGTGAGAATTATTTTTCCGCTACGGAATAACCGTGCCGTATAGTGATAAATGATGCGAGAGAATCCTATCTATATGCAGTGCAATTAAATCCTCTTATAACGTCCATTAGTTACTCCCTCAGCTTTGCTTAGTAGCTAATTCGTCGAGAGAGCTGTTTGGGGGATTTTGCTCCTTGTTCAGATTATCGGAACCTACAAATCCCTCCCATTCACGATTCACCAACGTATCTCTGTTCTTGCTTTCGAAAATCGGAAAATCTAGTGTATCAACACATTTCAGTTTCTAGACAAAAATATACTCCACTTAATTTCATGATGTCTTAATCCTCTTTTGTTTCATTATTTTATTCGACATCGTTCCAGAACTGTGTTAATCTATTAACTAATTAGTTTTACATCTTTTATAAACATTTAATACCGCCAATCTTATACGGTTCACCCTTTCAATGGCAAAAAGTCTATTGCATTTATCGTCCCATTCAGAACATAAGCTTTTCAGAATATCTCTCTAATCCATGTGAGTGTTTTTGTTGAATGACCCGTAAGTGAATGTTTTGTATTCCAGTTAGTAATACTGTGCTTTTTATAAAAATGAAAATTTCGAAACATAAAACATGAGAAATTATTTCAACATATTGATTTTCATTTAGTACATGATCCCACAGTCAATTTTACATAAACGCTAGAATTCTTATTAGGTAGGTATTTTTATTTTATAAGTAAATACATGGTATATCTAAGTATGAATTATTTGTATTTTTTTGTATAGTCACTTTATGAACAATATTCTGCTTCAAACTTTAAATATCCAAATAAGTATAAAGTATTATTAATGACTCCCTACTTTTTCTGTAGAAACTAGAAAATTTAATATTGTGAACAAATTTGAAAAGAAATAAATAATTGGTAGAAACATCAGGATCGGACACAATTTTATTTATATTTAAGACTTAAAATGATTTTCATGAGTGTATCTGACAGAAATCTTCAAAGTTAGTTTTGTAATTGATTTGTTTCACAAACTTTGTGAGTAGATTTGCCAACAATGTTCATGTAAAAGGAGAGGACACTCGATAAGCAAAAACTAACACATCAATACATTTATTATTATCAATATTTAATTTGGACTAACATCAGCTCTATTTCTTTCTTCTCTCCATTTATGATTCAAGTGAAATGATTCGTTTACAAAGAGCAGATGAAGATGATCTGAGCGTCTGTTTTATTTTAGTCACTAGACAGACAGTAGCATGCATGTGTGTGTGTATATGTGCGTGGGACAGCGATCAGAAAAAGGATGTTCACTTTTCTGTTCTAAATTAAACAACAAACGATACAATGTAGCAGATGTTAGTCACGTGAAAAAACAAATGACAACAAATGTTTAAAATGTTCTAAAAAGAGGCCATTGAAAATACAAAGGAGAACGAGAGGACAGTTGACGTCAATGGAGGTTTGTCCTCCCAAATGAAGGACGATTGGCAACCCTATTTATGACACTAATGAGCACTTACACATACCGTACCACCTATTATTTATCACATACCTCATATAGAAACAGTGTAACTTCTTATTATGTTGTATTCTTTCAAAATTAAGATAGTGAAGTATTTTTCAACATATTGTTCAGAAATATATGGCTATTTTTTCTCGTTTTATTACCGTTGGCATTGTATATTTTCTCGTCTTTACTGAATTCCTTTCCTTTTTGTATACACGATCTGATGAATGGGTAACACGTGGTATCATTTGTATGCTGTTGCAAGTGGCTGTACATCTTGCAGCAGGCAAAATGTAGGCCCTCGTGCGTTCCCGTTGCTCTATTCACCTCCGACCTACGCACCTCGTCCATCAAAAAGTTCTCTTAAGTTTTAGGGCACACACCTCTTACTCCCCAACGTGGCGCCCAACAGGTAAATATTTTACCATCACACTTGGACCCATTCTTTTACTGCACTTGTTTATTTTTGTTCAAGGAGGTGAGTTCTTCAAGCCATTTTAACTTTGCATGTCTGGTACGCAGATTGAGTTTTGTGCTCAGGTGAATGCCTTCAAGAAGTTGTTTGGTGTTGATTTAAAAAGACCGCGTAACATGTGATATAAGCAAGTATATGAACAAAATGTATTAATATGACAATCAGTTCACATTTCACGCACAAAATTGAATTTTTGGGGGAAAAATTTCGATTCATTTTTACAATATTATTGAAGTATTGTAGGTATGAATGCCATGAAGACTGTTTCAAATTGTCCAGTTGCCGGAGTTGATATTTTTGGAAAAAGGGGAGTCTTGAGGGAAGATTTGAGATGAAAACTTTCAAACCTGTATGCCCTCGTCAAATCATGTTGCTTTAATGTGAAATATGTCCTGTATTTGTTAAGTCCCAAAAGGATGGAAATAATCAAATCGTAAAGAAGGAAGATTTGTTATCAGAACAATTATTGTTATTCATTTACTCAAATACAATTCGCATACATTGAGATACCAAAGATATTTAATCAGTCTGCTGGTGACAGCGTACGAGGCAACATCTACTGCTGCGCTCCACCAGCTTATCAGTGCACCCTATTCTTTAGTCCAATCACTTCAGTGTAAATATTACTTTATTGTCTTAATTATAGCGTCATCAGTGTGTCTTAACAGTGTGCAACGTTTTTCTGGCTGGCCTGTCGGCCTACTCGGCTTATCGTCATGGACAATCCTGAATCGACCAACACCAAGATGAATTCAACGTCACCTAACCTACAAGAGCCACCTACGAAATCGTATGCTGGCGCTACTAACACAGTGAGTTTCCCATCGAAAGATCAAGCCATATTACTAGATGCATGTGAAATTTTATCTGTTTAGGATTAAATAGGAAAATTAACTGAAATTGTTCCCCCCAGTGCTATTACGCTCATATCCAGAATCTCTAACAACAGAATATGTGTATTCCTGAACTCCAAGAATAATGCTGAATTCATTACAAATAAACACCCTACTCTAAGCATCAAAAACATAACTATAAATGTAAACCCCTCATTAACAAACTTAAGCGGATTACAATATCAAATGTTTATCCGTTTATTCCAAATGAGGAAAACAATATTTTTAAGAAGAACATCAATATTGCTACAATATATCTGTCATTATAGCTGGTCTTTCAGAGCCTAGTATGAGTCACATTATGAGCAAGTATTTATCCAACCTGAGGAAATTGATAAACTTCCTCAGTCATCATTGATTGAGTATGAAGGCACATCACGCAGATTTTTTTCTCTCTTGAGAATATTTCCTGTTTTAATTGTAAAATGGAAGGCCATACTGCCAGTAATTGCCTCAAAAATTACTCCAAAGAGAATTCCCTTCTGGATACTCCCAGTACAAATATACCAACTATCTCTTCTAATAATATGGAAACAGCCTGCAACACCCACTGCTTCCTCAACCAGTGACCCTACGAACTTTCCTCCCTTCTTAAAAGAAGCCTCCCCAATAAAGGGCAGTTAGCTGAACAATATCCCTCACCTTTCACCTTTCATAAGAATACCAACCTAACCACTGTCCCCACAGAACATAACCACACTAGGGATAGTTTCTGTGAAGTGCTAGAATCTTCAATTAATGAAAAAACTACTGAAGTAGATGCACAAAATCAGCAGGAAACCATGGAAAAGAATGGTAATATGGTCTCTACTATACCTAAATGAGCTCTTTCATCAGACTCTTCATCACAGATTGAACAAGAAAATAATAAACTGATTAACCCTAACATGGACTCAGAAAAACAGTGAAAGAAGAAAAAAAGACACAAGAAGTAATTGATTAAAGCAACATAAAAGAAAAGCCTACCACTAACTCACTTGAAGATCTTATTTGCCCATTAAAGTAAAAATTTGAGACAAACAGTGGTGATTTTCCCCTTACCTATAGTCAATTGAAAAATTTCATAGATATGACATCTGAATTTAACAATCAAACCTTAATAGCTAGAGACTTTACTAATGATTGTCAATCTATTATTAAAATGATGGCAGTTACTTACCCTTTACTTACTGAAAGATCTATAAAAATAGATTCACAAGAATAATAAATAAACTAAAAATTTCACAACCATAGGAAGATGAAACTGACACAGAAATGTTTGAATAACCCCTCTCAATGAAAATTATACAATGGAACTGTAATGATTTTTATGGAAGATTACCCTACTTGGAGTTGTTAATAAAAGATACTAAACCAGAGATTTTGTTCCTTCAGGAAACCAACTTCAAAGAAAATCATATTGGAAAACTATCTTGCTTTAAGTTATCTATTCGAAATAGAAACCGTACAAAAATTTCCAGTGGAGGAGTAGCAATTTATGTAAATAATTATTGTTTTATGAAGGAAATCACTCTACAAACTGCCCTAGAAGCTATTGCGGTCAAGGTAAAAATTAGTACTATTTAAAACTGTTTGTAATATTTATATACCCCAATAGTCAAAATTTTGACACATATGAACTAGATAATAGTCTTACCCAGCTACCTAAACCGTATGTAATAGTGGGTGATTTCAATAGTCATAGCAAATGGTGGGGTTCCACCAAATTGGACAGAAGAGGGAAAGTAATTGAAGAGTGGCTGGACAACCACAACGATCTTATCCTATAAAACACTGGCTTGCCTACACATTTTAATATAAGTAATGGTACAGATAGTGCAATTGATCTAAGCCTTGCTTCTAATGATATTGTAGTAAGAATTATATGGTCTACAAACCCAAACCTATATAACAGTGATCATTACCCCATCTACATTCATATTCCATCTAACGAACCAGTTTCTGAACTAAGGTGCTGACCTAAATGTATTTTACATGAAGCAAATTGAAAAAAGTTCCAAGAGATTATTATATTCAATATTAACAATCTCAGTATACCGGACCATCTAAATCCACATAAATAATATAGTAAGTGATTTTACTAATTTTAATTTAACAGCAGCCAGTGATTCTATCCCCCAAACAACAAGAAAAATAAAAAAGCATCAAGTGAAATGGTGGAATGTAGAATGTACCACATTTATTTATAATAAAAAGAGAACCTTCATAAATTCAAGAAAAACAACACTTTAGAAAATGGAATTACACAGCAAGACTTCCCCTCAAATCTACTATGATACAATCCTCGCAAAAATACACATCCACCATCACCCATCAAACTTCAACAACTGAACTTTTGCAGAAAGTAAAGTCAATCAGAAGAAAAAGTTGGCCTAGTACACCCAATACCTTCATGGATCAAAATGGAAAACAACACTCTGATCCTCAAGCTATTAGTAATATTCTTGCTGACAACTTTGCTGACAACTCAAGGAATAAAAACTATGACTCAAAATTCCTATCTGAAATAGCTCCAAATATCAACTCGCATCAAGATCACATCAGACTGATTCTAAGAGATAATGAAGAACTGCATAACCAAGAGTTCATGAGCAAACTCACTTTTGTATTAGACAATAGTAATAATTCAGCACCAGGCCCTGATAGAATACCGAATAGTTTCCTGAAAAAGTTGCCTAAAGTTGGTCGTGAATACCTACTCCAATTGTATAATTTTATTTGGACCACTCAGTCCTTCTCCCTTCAATGGAGAGAAGCAATTTTTGTACCAATCCCCAAACCAAACAAAGATCACACCAAACCTACTAACTTTCGCCCAATCTCCCTAACCTGTAATATGAAGAAATTACTAGAAAAATTGTCTGCAACCGGCTCAGATGGATATTAGAAAGTGCCTTAAGAGCATTTAGATCCATTTACGATCTCCTAGTCAATATTGATACCGAAATTTGTGATGCTCTGGTTATGAAGCAACATGTGATTGCTGTCTCACTGGATATTGAAAAGGCATACAAAATGGTATATAAACACAGACTGATCAACATTCAGTCAAACATGCAAATGAAAGAGAATATATTAGTATTAATCATAAACTTTCTAAAACATAGATATATTAGAATCAGAATACAAGATACAACATCGCAACCTACAGAGTTGACAAATGGTCTCTCACAGGTATCAGTTCTTAGCGTATTACTCTTCTTAATTGCCATCAATGAAGTGAATATTGTAGTCCAACATCCAATAAAAATATACCTTTTTGCCTACTATATCACTCTGCTCTGCAGTGGAAAAAAACTTCAGACAACTGAGAATATCAACCAAGAAACATTAAATAAAATCAATAATAAGTAAACTAACTTGGGATTCACAATTTCGAAAATAAAATCAGAAATTATAGTGCTTTCAAGAAGACACTTGAAATAACGGGACTGAAGAAATTCAACTTAAACTTGGAATCTTTCAACTCAAAAGAACAAATCTTGGTAAAGTTCTTGGTATGCTTTTTGATTCTACTCACTCGTGGAAACAACAGGTATCTGCTCTCAAGTTGTAATGTAAAAAGAGATTAAATGTAATAAAAATGTTGTCGTTCATTAAATAGGGAGTACAATCTGAATATCTAGTAAAAATATACCAAGCGTTCATCCAGGCCAAGTTGGACAACGGTGCTGTAATATATAACTTAGCATCCAAGACAATACTACATATACATACATTTATTTGAACTGCAATTGGGTATGACCCGGTGGCAGTTAATTAACAATAATTACAATAATAATAACACTTAACATTAATAATAACAACAATATGAATAATAATAACAATATCAATAATAATAACAATATTAATAATAATAACAATATTAATAATAATAACAATAATAATAAAGGAGTACAATACAAGCCGAGCATGCAATAATCCTACTATCACTAATATTAAGTATTATAACAAATATTTCAACTCGTATGATATATAATAATTATAATTATATATCGGTGATGCTAAAATTTAATACAAGCTACATAAATATTGGCTAAATTTATTGTTTTTAAATACCATACTGAAAATGACCATACTGAAAATGCTAAATCCACTAATCACAAGCGCATGTCACTTAAGCTTTGGCGCTTTTAGAACCAGCCCAGCTAATAGCCTATTAATGGAAACAGCAAATACCATTAGACCTACGACGTATAGTTCACTGTTTAAATTATGTTTTATCAACTTTACGCATCCCTCCAAATCCTGCATATACAAATATTTTCAATCACCTAAAAACATCTGTCTATGAAGCTCACCTTCAATCACCACTACCACTAAGAGAGAGGTTTCCTAATATTGTCGAACCAGAGTAGTGGGAATATGCGGTTACTGCCCCACTTTGGCCGGGTGCCAAGAATGGGACAGAAACCGCATGTCTTCTGGACGACGCGGCCATGTTGTTTTCAGGTGGGGCAGAAATGCTGCCCCACGTTGGCGGGGTGCCAAGGCCGGGGCAGAACCCGCATGTCTTCTGGCCGACGCGTCCATGTTGTTTTCAGGTGGGGCAGAAACCGCATGGGGCGTCTGCCCCACTTTGGTCGCGTGCCAAGGCTGGGGCAGAATCCGCCGCCGCATGTGTTGTGGATGACGTCATCGCGTTCGCGTGCCAAGGGGCTTCTGCCCCACTTTGGTCGCGTGCCAAGGCTGGTGCAGAAGGCGCCGCCGCATGTGTTGTGGATGACGTCATCGCGTTCGCGGCTGCGGGTGCTGGCCCACTTTGGGCCGGGTGCCAAGGGAGGGGGAGGGAGGGACGTGAGCGCGCGCGTCCTGGCGGCGAAACGTGGCGGCGTGGGTGGCGGCGGTGGCGCGCTCTGTGAGCGTCGGCTGGAAGTCGGAGGCGTGTGGTGTGTGGAGAGGTCTTCAAAAACGGGAGTCGGCGCGAGGTGGATTCGAACCGCCGGGAGTAGCGTTTCCTGTGAGGAAAAGGCGGGGGGGGTGTGGCGCGCTCGCTGGCTCTGAGCTACCGCGACACACCCGAGAAGAGCGTCTCTTGAGTGGGTTTTACGATACGTAGGACTCGCGCGCGCTCGCAGGCGGAGCGTGCGTGCGTGTGTGCGTGCGTGCGCTCACACACACACACACACACATATATATACACACACATACCATGAATGATTGTGCGCTGCTGCTGCTGCTGCTGCTGCTGCTGGTGTGTGTGTGAGAGAGAGACAGAGCGATGTTGACACCTCTGTCGTCCGCAACCGAATGAGACGCGCGCGCCTCCACTCCCCCTTTTCTCCACTAACGTGAAAAAGACGACCCCCCCTCGCGGTGACGTCACAATTGATGGATGGATGGATGGACTGGGAAAAAAAAAGGAAATCCCTGCCTGGAGGTGAGTGGGATAAATAAGAACAAAAAACATGTGTACCAGATTTAGAAAGTATATATTTTGAAAAAATTCATTATACAAAACATAAAGTATATATTTTGAAAATTCATACATAACAATTTTTTAAAATTCATTCGCATTTTGTTTGTTTTTTTTGAAAATTATCGATTTCTTTTTTGATCTTCTCATCCACATACCCTTTCGTGGCCCCGTCGTCCGTTTTGAGTGGCGGCGCCATGTTGACGATGCGTGTCTTCACCACGTTGACGTTTCCCAGTTTGCTGCGGCGGAGAGTCGGAAATTTTTCTAGCTTTGTATTGATGGCTTTGATGTTGCGGTCGACGTACCCTTTGTTGGCGACATCTTTTTCTTCTATGGGAGAAGCCGTATTCGAAATGCGAAAGAGATCCGCGTTAAAGGGGCTGTCGGCTTTCCATTGGCGGAGACATTTGGATTGATTGCCGATCACGCTTTGTAACGAAGATTTTAAATAGTTATTCTCCTGCAATATTTTCTCATCATCTCGTGCTGCGATTTCACGAGCGAGTTCGATTTTTTCGTCCACGTACGCTTTGGTGGCAACGTATTCAGGTATATTGCAATATTCTATTCCCTCCTCCTCCTCCTCTTCGACGTTGTCATCGTACTCCACATCCTCTTCTTGCTGTCGCTCCTCCTCCTCTGCTGAGTCGTAGTAGACGTCTCCTCGCTGAGAAGACATGATGCGAACTGACGACTGCCAAGCGTGATCGCGTCGTTTTATACTATTGGATGACGTCATTTTTTAATTTTTAGTTTTTATTTTTTTATACAAGATAATCGAAATAGAGGAGATCCTCTAACTCTTCGATAAAGCTGAAAAAGATGTGGTCCTCGTCTTCATTCTCACTGACACCTATGTCAAAGGCGGCGCGCCGTCGTGCCCTTCCATACGAATACCACAGCGACCTAAATAGATCGAAATCATTCAACGCATCTCCCGTGGGCTGCATGTCGGATAAAGCATTCATTCGATTTAGAAAATAATCACGCGCCAATCGACGAATATTCATCTCTACTAAAGGCGGGTGCACTTCCTCTTTTTCTTCCGTTTCCTCTTGTAGCAAGACGCGTCGACACATCGGACACGTATTATTCTTTTCCAACCATTGATCGATACACTTTATATCGAACAAATGGTTGCAGCCCACCGTGCGTGCCCGTTGCGATTGCAGTTGTTCAAAGCAGATGCTACAGGAGTCGTCGTCGACATCATCGTCTTCCTTGCTCACTATGGTGTAGGGCGGCGGTGGCACATCGATGAGAAGAGAAGAAGAAGAAAAAGTTGTTTCACACATCATAAGGGATTGTGAAAAAAAATAAAAAAAAATAAAAAATCTCCACTAAAGAGCGAGAGCGAAGCACATTAGAACAGCAGTGATGGCGACGATGTCCACAATAATAACAACAAATTGCAAACAATCAATCCAATCCATTTACAATGTATTGTTCATCTCTTCAAAAAAAGCAACAAAACGGTTGCTCTCCCTCTCTACGGGTACACTCGACGCACTTTCACTTCGGTTGCGGTGACGTATGATCTTCGAGGCAAGGCAATACTTCTTCTCGTTTACAGCCTCCACACTTCCACTGCGGCGGGGGCGGTCCGTCGATATGCGTGCGCCCCTTGTTATAATGTTTGAGGCAAGGCAGGAGTTTTAGAATGCGTGGATCCCTCTGTACGTCGTCCGGCAGACGGTGGAAGACGGCAGGAACGTCCTTTGCAGCCCAATGTATTAGAATTTCTATTGGCAGCGATTGCAGTGATAGATCGTCGAGGCCGAGAAGAGAACAACTGTTGCCGATGAACCGTTGTAAAGCGGCCTTCGTCCGTAGCTCCTCAGCCATCTGTTCACTCCACCGGTTGCTGACCGACTGACACGCCGCACACCCGAGCGGAACTCTTATCGGTTCGATAAGAGTTCTGGTCGCTCTGACGACATCCACTCGTAGAGCGCGAGGACGTATTGCACTCCCAATCCGTCTTCTCGCAACGATTCGTTCGGAACAAAGCGGAAGATCGTGCGATTCACACACTCTTTGAGTGGTGGACATTCGTGCGAAAACAAGTCCACGACGTGACAGTTGACGCGCTGCTGTAACCACACAGCTTTTTCTAACCCTTTCACGAAAATTGTTGTGACACCTTCGAAGGCTTGCTGAACGATGTTGTTATGTGTGTTGTAGTTGTACCTACCGCTATACCATAACGGGCTGGGGCGGTGGTGTCGCACGATCCATTTTCGCGAGCGATTATCTTTCCAATGGAGTGCAGAGATCTGACAAGGTGCTCGAAACATATACGTCTGACATTTCATTTCTTCGTCTTCGTTCGGAATTTTGAACACTGTCAGCAATTTGATGACGAAACGTCCGTTCATGTGATAACCTTGAAGGTCGGCAATGGCGTTCGAAGAAAAAAGGGGGCGGCGTCTCCAGCCACATGTGAATTGTCCACTGGGGGGTGGTGGTGGCGTTTCATCCACACACACCGAAGAAACATCATTCTCCGACGATGTCGTCGTTGCTTCTTCATCTTTTTCTTCTTTCCATACCACTTCTTCTAAATCTTCGTCTTTTTCGTTTGTTTCATCGTTCGCCGACGGAAAAAAAGTCTCAAGGAGTGAAGTCATAAGGCTAGAATGATAAAGCCGCTCACGCAAACTATCCACGTAAGAAAACATAAAACTGAGAATACAATGTTTTCTGTAGTCATGTGTGATTATTACGCACGCTACTTCACTCCCCTCCGACTGACGAACTCTGACTGACGAAGTCAGAGGAGGTTCAATGCTTTTTATGTATATATCCAAAGATAAAATTAACCTTTTTTGTTAAATTAAACATTTTTTTACACCTCAATGTCACTCGCATGCACCCACGAGTTATGACGTGAGTCGAAACCCAGCCATTTCACGAGGCGAAGCGGACCCTTTTTCCGTACCACGCGCTCCACTAAATATCGATCTGGATATCGCGTGCGATGTAATTCCTCCGTGTAGAAGCGGCCCTTGATTGTTTCACCTCTCAGGTCTTCTAACGAGTACGTCACGGGATTCGAGAGATGCACACGAACGATTTTGAAGAGTTCGGTTCCCCATCGCGCTTCGTAGCCTTTCCGAAACGGTGAGCTTTTGTACGTGCTCACTCGAACGACGTCACCGACTCGAAATCGATTTGTCCTCAGGAAACGTGGGTCGAGCGTTTTCACTTGCCCGTACACCGTCTGCATGAGGCTATCGTCTTTGACGTCTTTCGGTTTCATACCGATTGTTCGATGTTTGGTATTGTTGTAATCTCGGAGAAGGGCGGTGAGCATCAGCGTCCAGCGTCGCGTCCCCTCGGCAGTGAAACGTCTCCACATCCGCTCCTTGAGTGTTCGATTGAAACGTTCAACGACGGCGGCCTTCACGTTCGAAAAGGTGGAATAATGATGAATGTCACGCTCTCGGAGCCACTTCTTGAGCGCGGTATTGTAAAACTCGGTGCCTCTGTCGGTGTGCAGGAAGCGGGGTACTCGACCGCTCGTCGTCACGATGCGGTCAAAAGCCTTGACGACTTCCGCTCCCGTCTTTTTCTTTATCGCTTCCGCCCAGGCGTACTTGCTATACACGTCGATGACGGTGAGAATGTAGCGCATCCCTCGATTGTTTTTCGAGTACGGTTGCATGTCCACCAAGTCGGCTTGCCAAAGATCATCCAGTCCTTTCGTCATCACCCGCCGTCGCGCGTAACGACGTCGGGCAGGCGCATGCAATTCCGCAGCGAGTCCTTGACGAACGGTCGGCGACACCACGGGCATTGTCTTCTTATTCTTCTTCCCTTTCGTATGCATGACCACCGAAGGACTAGACGATAATACCGGCGTCACGCAATTCATCCTCTATTTCAACTATTTCACCATCGAGTCCGTTGTTACCGGCGGCTTTCGAAGCGTGTAAAAGACTGAGTCTCGCCACGAGTGTGTTCGGATCGCGCCAATATTTGAAGTCTGGCACCGTCACAAAACGTAGTCCCCTCCCCTTCTTCTTGTCTTTGTCTTGTCGAAGTCTTTGACTTCGTCTTTGACCCTCGAAAAGTTTTGAGATAATATCATTGAATTTCTTTTTATTTTTCTTTGTGTTAAACGGACGTGACGGCAAGTAACGCTCCTTGTGCGCGGAAGTGAGTTCGAGAATCGCTTTGTATTGTTTCAAATCGTCTTTCGTTGCATCATCTATGTTGGGTTGTCGATCGAAAAGTAGTTCGAGAAGACCTGGCTCTGGATAGAATTTGTAACCCTGAACGTAGAATGCTTCCTCTTCCGGGTGAAGTTCCATCAAGCTGGCACCGATGTAAGGTCGTCCTCCTAGATAGTACGGTCCGAAAATGGTATCTGATATACCGATTTTAGCATCCCTCAAACGGTTTACCAATTCTTGATAATGTTGGTGGCGAACATCTTTATTTATTTCTTTGAACTCTGCGGGGAGTGTTTCGAAGGAGTGACCTTCTTCTTCTTCTTCTTCTAAACTTGATTCCGATTTGATTGGAACACGTGTGGAAGGTCGAACGGAAGAAGGCGGTGTCGATGGTGGTGACTGAACACCATTTTTTTTCTCTTTTTGAGGTAGCGCTTTCGAGACGGGTGTCGTGAGATAAGTATCGAGTAATCGATTGCGCATCGTTTCGCTTTCTTGCAAGACGTTCATTTTGTTGCGAATGTTTTCACGTGCCTTCTCCAACTCCGTTTTCAATTTCTCTTCCGACGTTTCGGATCGAAGGGGAGCGGGTGGTGAAGAAGGGAGGGGGCGCGGTGTCTTTTCACGCAAGCTCTTTTTCGCTTTCTCAAGTGCACTAAGCATCTTCGTGTCTATGTTTGATCTTTTGTTCTTTTTAGTTGTTTCACCGTCTACGTTTCTTCCTCTTCTTCTTCTCGCGTTTTCGCGAAGTCGTTTTATTTTCTTTACGCGTCCTCCTATTTTGGATTTCACTCTCATCACACCCGCCACACCAAGCGCGGCCGCTCTTTCACCGACACTCGCGTCTCTGGACTTGACGCGCCCCCACGCGGCCTTGGCGAGCGCTTCGTCCGCTCTTTTGCGTTCCTCACCGCCTTTGTGGTTGTGGTAAGCGATGTCGTGTTCTCTACACGCTTCGTCCAACGGATTGATGCCCCGATCGCCTCTTTGCAGTCTCTTCACGAGCTTCGTACCGGGCCCGCAAAATTGATATCCACCGGGAATGTGAAGTTCGAAGGGCAGTTTGTCTATCGCTCGATTCAACATCCGTCCTATAAATCCTCTTCCGCGATAGTGTCGTCGCCCCCGTCGCGTTCCCGCGACATTGAAATGCTGTCGCACGTATACCATGACGTAGAGTGGAGTCTATAGCGAAAGACAAGATGTTATATACCCTTTACAAATCACCGCCGCCACCATCGTCGTTACGAGACGGGACGAGAAACCGGTCGAAGCCCGATCGATATCGACCGTTCCGAAGCGCACTAGGTTTACATATGACGACAAAAGCAAAACGGTCGGCGTTCCACACGTTGGAACACATCGCCTTAAAATCGTTGAATGTTCTAAAATCGTTTCCGACGTGTTCTCTGTAGATATACTCGAGGTTGTTATCGTCTTGACGGAAGATGACAATCATATTCGCATTATCACGAATCAACTGCTTGGGAATTTTGGTGTACGTTTGACAGAGGTAGAGCACGTCCGTGTGTTTATGCCTGCCGGCCGCGAAGTAGGCTTTGATACAGTCTTGTTTTTCGGTGGCGATGTCGTCGAAAATGAAAACACTGTCGGGCGCCGCCTCGACTGGCGGCACGATGCTATCGTGTTGCGAAAACGAATGAAAAGGAAGGAGTCCGTCGCAGACTTGCTTCAAGTACGTATACATGGGCTGCGTGTCTGTGGTGGAATATAAATACACGTTGCGGAACGCCAGTCCGAATCGTCCGGTGAGAAGCGAGACGACTACGTTTGTCTTTCCACATCCGGAAGGTCCCACGATAAGAGCGCGCACGCTGTCGGGGAAAAGCGGTCCGTGTCGGCTCTTGTCCTCGTCGTCTCTTCCCCGCCATAAGGCCGTCACGTTCACGACGGGCAGTGTCGCCGATTGTTGAACAACGTCCATCGCCATGTGAAGAAAGAGAGTGACTGTTTGCATGCTATCGAAGGAAACTGTTTATCAAGCGTCAAGGGAAGGGGGAGGAGCGGTGTGTAATAAGGATTAAGAAATAAAAACAAATTGAAATACATTATTTTATTGATATTTAAAAAAAAATACAAAGACATTACACATGTCTGTTGTCAGCGGTAGTCATCGATGCAATGGCCATCTGCACAGCTCTCGCTAACCATTCCGCGGCGTTGCGCGCGCATCCTCTGACGTCCAGCGGGAGATCGCAGCAGACCGTATCCGGTGAGGTGGATGTCGACCGTTCCGTCGTCGTTTTGCAGCGTCGTGATGGTGTTTTTTTGGTCTTTCGCTCTTTTGGTTTTGAGCCCTTCTTGGTTTTCTTCGTCTTCTTTTTCGATGTACAATGCATTGGACAGGGATGAGCGCATGCAGAAGGAAAATCGGGTGGTGGCGCCCCATACTCCTCCTCTTCCATGTTTTCGATGATATCAACAAAAACTGAGGAATCACAAAAAGACGAACCGGCGACTTCACCGGGCGAAGCAGATGGAAGTTCTTCTTCTTCTTCTCCGTTCATCATCTCGTGAAGGAAAGACACGGAATGAAGGGAATGAGTGAAAAGCGCGACTTCTTATACAATCACGTTTTTCTTCACCACAAAGTCGTCGATCGGTGCGTATTGCAATTCCGTTTTGTAGATAATGACACAATACGCTGTGACGGATGCTGGCATAGCAGTACCTGTTTCCCACGTGATTTTGATGTCGGTTTGCGAGGGGAGTACGGCAGACGCTCTGGCGGAGACGTCCCATACGATAATAGGAAACCAACCATTCAGATACCAATATAACATTGCCGATACTGGTTCGCGATTGTAGTAAGAACGTTCCGCTTTTTGCATCATTTCAAAGAGATACGGGTGCCAGCGTTCGGTGTCTCCGGTATAATATTTTACATTGCATTGAAGTTCGGAATAAGGGTAAAACTCGTCGTTTAAATACAGTTTTGCTCTTGTCATATCGTTACCATCGAATTCACCCGAATTCTTTTTCAGGCTCTCGTCTTTCCCCGTCTGCATTCCAAAGAAAATGTACAGGGGGTGGTCCTCTTTTGCGGCAGTCTTCACCGTCCACTGAAACGGTCCTTTTCCCCCGGCCGGAACGTTGGGGTATTCGTGAAGTTCCCATCGCCTGAATTGCACGGGGATCGGTCGCCGACTGTCCAGCGTTCTCGTCACCGCG
Source organism: Teleogryllus occipitalis (assembly GCA_011170035.1). Taxonomy (NCBI): domain Eukaryota; kingdom Metazoa; phylum Arthropoda; class Insecta; order Orthoptera; family Gryllidae; genus Teleogryllus; species Teleogryllus occipitalis. The sequence goes on from BLKR01001285.1 coordinate 222,338, forward strand.
AGGGAAGCAGCATCGCTCAGCGTCAAATGAGGCATTCTCCAAATCACATCCGTCACGGTAATCGTTGTTTCGTCTGGTGTTTCCATTTTCGTCGTGAGACATCGATTATCATGGCGACCTCGAATGAGAACGAGGTCGTGTTTCACGCCAGTCATGATTCGCGTGTGATCTTCGAAAAATCCCATCCACAGTCGCAACGGCACGATACCGTAAAATTTCCCACCGATCCCACTAAGCATCAATCTGGTGCTGCTGACGGAACTCCCGTATACGGGGAGATCTTCGGTCCAACATGCATTGCCCAACGATCTTCTTTCTGCCGGCGAAAGGAAACACACGTTCTTCATTGTGGTCGTGATGCCCGGATTTTTTACAACGTCGACAATCACGTTGTTGATTTCGTAACGAATTTCGCTGAAAAGAAAAGCGAAACCGTTGTTAATCAATTCACAGTTGGTGCGATCTGCGGTGTCCTTTTTGACCGCAGATCCCACGATGACGAGCGAACTCTCGCAAGGTAAGAGAACGGCGTCCTTATTCATGATAGTAATGCGAATTTCATCGTTATTGCCAAACGATTTAATGTACGGAAAGTGTTCATGAATAGCTTCGCTGACGATGTGGTGTTTAATATTCTCCTTGCGGAGAATGTCGATCGCATGTTCATCCACAAATTCCATTGAAGAATGATTGGTCTTCATTTTCTTCGGCATTTTTTCTTAATTTTTTAGAAAATACGGTAACCCAACTCTCGTAAGGTTTGTCGACTGGATGGTGTTAACGCGGTGAGCGGACAAAGCACTCTGTGCCTCGGACGCGCCACCACCTGCATTTTATAGGGCTTTTTTTCGGATGTTCTTTTAGAAGAAGGCGGCATTGCTTCTGGGGCGCACGAGTAAGGTGCACGTCAACGGTGTTTCCGAGTACAACGGAATCACTTGACCGTCCGCGTTCTCTAGTCGAATCGCGATCTCGTCGATCCAACGCCGCGTGACGCGGTGAAAGATTTTTTCGGTCGGCCTTTCTTCGATGACGGCAGCGGGTAAATCGTTGACGTGAAACTGATACAACACGTGCGCTATTCGATTGTTTATATACCCGCTTTCGATGACATTACACGTCACGAACACTTCAAAATCCTTCACGATGGACGGTGAAGCATCGGCCGGCTTGTACTCCCCGAAAGATGTGGGTGACACAGTCTTTGAAAATCCGAGTAGAGGACCGATGGACTCGGCGTGATCGAATCGCAGCGTGAACGACGTGTTGACGCGCACTTTGTTCGTTAGCGGGTCCGCCGTCAATTCGAAAAAGTGCTTCTTCGTCGCAAAGTCCTCGGGAAATTGTTTGCGAAGGATGTTCGATATATAATCATGGATGTCATCTAAGGTATACGTCCCCGGAGGGAGGGTCAGTGTATAACTTGATGAAGCCCCCCCACCACTGACAACTTCGTAGTGGAGTGTGTTGTGACCGTTCTTCACATTGCGAATGGTGTGAACGGTGCTGAGATGTACTAAGGCGAGCTCGTACACGTCGTTCGACAGGTCGACACCCGGCGCAAACTTCACCGAAATCTCCGGTCCCTTCCCGATGATCGTGTACGTGCGCATGCCACGATCGTCACAAGACAAATGATCACGTCAGATGTTTAATTATCCTTTTTCTTCTATTTCTTCCATTCATGAAAAAGAAATTGCAGACATAACTTGCCACAATTGCTCGCGTTGTATTTTTGGACTTGCCGCGTGTTGTACGTCACGCGGTGTCCGCGCGCGTATCGAAGAAATTCAGGAGGGGGGGGGGAGTCCGAACGAATCGAAGTAGAGGACGCTTCGCCCACGCTTGACGTAAGCAACGAAATGAGTACCGTCGCCGCTGGCGTCGTCGAGGTTGACGACGCCGCACTCACGCTCCGCCATTGTTCTTTTTGGCAGCGCATCTCGCGTAAACACGCCACGAAAATAAGGAATCTTCAAAATTTTCTTCGCAAAACGTGTCACTTCCTCGTGCGTGAGCGCTCGACGCGGTACTCCGCTCATTGGTTTTTTCGAGACGTTCTCCCCCTCCTCCCCTTCGTTTTCCTGTTCGTTCGAATCATTTTCGCGGCCCTTAGCAACACGCCCGATCCTTTTTTGGTTTCTTCCATAACCTTGTTATGACGCATCATCTCCGCTAGTTCTTGGTTTTTGTTTTTGGCGTTTTTCACAGCGTTCGCAACAGCGGCAGCGCCGCCGGCGACAGACCCGAGTGCACTCAGTCCGCCCAGAATAAGGGGGATAAGAGGAAGAAACCCCCCTCTCTTACTCTTCCTTCCACGCGCCGCTTTCCTACTTTTTCTCCCTCGTACACCGTTTCCAAGTTTACTCCTCGTCGTCCTCTTCCTCCCCCTACAGAGTCCACCGACGCACCGACCCCGATATATTCCGCGACCCATCGCGGTCGGGGCAATCACCGCGCCGGAATCCGCAAAAGAAACGGCTCTCTCTCCCCTCTCTCGTGCACTTCTCCTCTGTGGTGGTGGTGGTGGAGGTAAAGGTCGTCTTCTACAATCTCTCGTCGTTACCGTTCTACACACTGTGCGAACCATGGCAGTACTAATACACGAGAGCAAGTGTTGAAATATATATACTCTCACAAGGAAGGTCTCATTTTTTTCGACACGGTCAGAGAGCTCTTCAGCGTGTCATTCAATTTTTTTTCCATTGCTGTTTCTATTTCGTTTTTGATGATTTCTGTAAGCACTTTAAAAAGATTCTCTGCGTGTTTCTTCGCATCCGCAAGCGTCCTGTCCAATTGCGCCTTAATCACCACGTCCGAGTCGTCTGTACCAGGGCCTACCTTGCGAATAAGCCTGCCGTGAAAATTGTAATTACCGGACGAACCGACTTGCGGTAACGTGTCCAAAAGTCTCGGAGGAATTTTGTTTTCGTGTGTGGTCAGGAGCTTCCTGCATTCGCTCATCGCGAACGCCTTTAAGTCTTTTTCCTGTTGTTCGACACGCGTAGAGAGCTTCTTCTCGAGGGCATCGAGTTCGCTTTTTTGTTTCTTCACTGCTTCCGCAGACGTTTTTTCGTGCGCGGTCTCGAGCGCCTTGCATTCCTCCATCACGAACGTCTTTAACATGTTTTCCTGTTCTCCGAAACGTGTAGAGAGATTCCTATCGAGAGCATCGCGATCGAAGGAAACGCTTTCTTTTAGCACAGTTTCCGCAGACCCAAGTTCATCTCTCTCCCTCCGTAGGCGCTTCACAACACCGTCGATTTGTTCGTCGACGTATCGCTTCGTGACAGCCTGACGCGCCCGAACCACCTGTCCGAAGACATCCATTGCATCGATGCAACTGTTAGTTTTCCACTTGCGACTATTTATTTATTCGTTTTCATGTTTTTCTTTTTTTGTCTTCACGCTACCGCTCTTCGTCGCGGAAGCGTGTGCGCTGTCTTAAAAACAGCGACCGAGAACTCGCGCGCTCTCATAGCAAGACAATGAAATTGAGACACGCTACCGCTCTTCGCCACCAGAGCGCGTGCGCGAGTTAAATGCAGCTACCATCCCAGATCAACGACCCGCCAGCGCTTTTGTTTTCATCGCCGCCACGAAAGCGCGCGTGCGCTTACAAAAAAGCGCAGCGCGTGTCTGCCCATCTGCCACGCGCTCAAGGACAGCGACCAGATGGCGCGGCGCTGCGCGCTCAGTGACACGCTTTCGTAGCATGCTACAGAGACGCGCTCTAGTAGCGAGAGTTGGAATGAGACTTGTGATGTCCTCTAGTGACGAAAATTAAAACTTGATGTGGTGCGGTGCTCACAAGACAGAGGGCGCATGGGTAGTGCATACACGCTCCAGTCGATCCCACGTGTGGGGCGACCACACGTAGCGTGGCTAAATTAACCTACCTAGAAGACCACCTCGAAGGCGCGCAATGCAAATGCCAGTTCGTTCTTCACCGTCTAAGGAAACACACACACACAATGAATCCTCTGTGCTGGACGGAGTTTGAAGGGTATAGGAACGCGCGTTTCTTGCCGGTCGATGGATTCGGTCGCAGTGTGATACACTATGCGGCCGCGTTTAACGACATCGACGGGCTGATATTTTGTATCACACGCGGCGACTCCATTGACCGGCAGGATAACTACGGCAAAACGCCGCTCCACTACGCGAACCGCTCGCGTGCGTTTACTGCGGTGAACTTCCTCGTGTTTTGCGATGCCTCGCAAAACCTGGTGGACGCCATGGGGAAGACACCGCGTGACGACCTCGCGATGCCGGACACGGAGTGCGAGTGCGTTCCGGAGGAGTGCGCGGTGTGCGCGCGCTGTCCAGGCCACTGCATAGTGGACATGCCCATTCCACGCTATGTGGAATCGGTGTTGGACATGCGCCGACGCTCGCCGGCGGTGTTGACCTCCCCACCTAGGGTGGAGAGGGCAACACCGCCGCCGCCGCCGCCTCCTCCGCGGTACGAGGAGGCGCCCACTGGGATGGAGATGGAGAGGGCGACACCACCGCCACCCACGTCACCGCCACCCACGTCACCGCCGCCGCGGTACGAGGACGTGGTCGTGGCGCCCACTGGCGTGCCACCACCACCACTCCCGTTGCCGTTGCCAGCCCGCCCACAGCCGTTGCCACCTATCACTCTACGCTTACGACGTATGCGTATGAGTGATAATGATTGGACGGCGGAAGAATAGTAAGTTCTTCATTTTTAAATTTTTTAATTTTAATTTTTTAAAATTTTTAACGTGATAATGATCTAATTCTACGTCTCTCTTTGCTGCAGATGCTTCTACCATCCTGCCATTATTTGCCAAGTATGTCAAGTATTTGCCCTGTGTTATTCCAAGTATAGTTTTAATATATATGTATTAATATATATTATGTAATAAAATATAATATAATATATTTAATATAATTTTAATAATTTTAAATTTGTATGCTTTGTATCTTTTTAAATTTGTATAATCTTTTTGTATTATTTGTATTGATTTATATAATTTTTAAATAAAAATTATTTTTCATTGTAAATCATTTCAACTTCTATAGTTTTAGAAAATAATTATTCGAAACTTTTGTCTACAAATTTGTTAATGTTATGAGTATGGTTGTAGAATCTTTTTGTTTTCAATTTTAATTTTCGAATATCATATGGTGATATTTTTTATTTACAATTTAAATAAATGCAAGTCTTTGATTAGTGACTAATTTATTTGCATAATCTTTTTTGTTTTAAATTTTATTTTTCAATTTTAATTTTTTTTGAAAAACATTACTGGTGAGGATAGAAATAGGTGAGGTATTTCTACTTAAAATTTAAATGAATACAAGTTACTATCCTGTCATTAATTGTCAAGTATGTCAAGTTTGCCCTGTGTTATTCCAAGTATAGTTTTAATATATATGTATTAATATATTATGTAATAATTTATAATATAATATATTTAATAGAATTTTAATAATTTTAAATTTGTATGCTTTATATCATTTTAAATTTGTATAATCTTTTTGTATTATTTGTATTGATTTATATAATTTTTAAATAAAAAAATATAATAAAAATTATTTTTCATTGTAAATCATTTCAACTTCTATAGTTTTAGAAAATAATTATTTCAAACTTTTGTCTACAAATTTGTTAATGTTATGAGCATGGTTGTATAATCTTTTTGTTTTCAATTTTAATTTTCGAATATCATATGGTGATATTTTTTATTTACAATTTAAATATATGCAAGTCTTTGATTAGTGACTAATTTATTTGCATAATCTTTTTTGTTTTCAATTTTATTTTTCAATTTTAATTTTTTGAAAAACATGACTGGAGAGGATAGAAATAGGTGAGGTATTTCTACTTAACATTTAAATGAATACAAGTCTTTGTTTAGTAACTAGTTTTTATTGTCTACATATACATGTTTGTTTTACATTATTTCAAATAATTGAAAAATAATTATTTCTATTTACCGAAAGCAAGATTTGATGCGAGGAATGTTGGGAAAAAAAGAATACTACCAGACTTTACAATATTTAAAACATTTAATGTTTTAAATATTGCAAAGCATGGTAGTATACTTTTTTCCAACAATCCGATTTTATCAAATCTTGTTTTCGGTAAATTAAAATCACATATGCCTTTATTGAATTTTTTCCAAAATAAAACGCATACGGCTTCGATTGGAGGAATGTTTCGACTCCAATTTCATCGATGATTTTTGTAAATCTAAAACAATAAACAAAAAATTCCATAATAGTAATGCAACACAAAAAATTATGAAATACAATATTTGGCATGAAGTGTTTCAAAAATGTTTTTAAAAATATTAATGCATTAATAAAGTATTTAGAAAAATATATAAATATTATAATTTTTATGTACCTTGTTGGTAGGAACACGTCATACATGTTGGCCACGGTCACAACGTAGCTTTCGTTATTAAATGTTTGTGAAATAATTTTTTTGGCGTCGGTGATTTGAAAACCGACGCCTTTGGGGAAATCCTCCCATTTTTTGGGGTTCCTTTTACCCTCACTCAATTTGATGAACATCTCCCATGGATTTCTAAATAAAAAATTTATATTTTTATATGATGTATTTCTATGAATTTAAAAAAAATTGATTTACTTACTGTTCGATTGGCGGTGGAGTATATAGAAATATGGGACAGTCATTACTGTCTGTTAATCTCCTTAAAGCTGTCTCTTTGTCGATTGGAATCATTGTTGGCGAAGTATTTGAAAGAGTTGTTGTTGAAATAGATGGTTGAGATGCTACCGTCATTCTCGGCGATGAAGGAGCTGCTGCTGCTACCATTTGCGATGATGAAAGGCGCAACGCCTCCTCCTCATCATTCTCCACTTGTTGGAGAATAGTAGCAGCGTCTTCCTCAAAATCAATTTCGGACACATCCGCGCCCAATAATGCTCTTTCTTGTAATTCTCTTTCATTTCGACTAAAAGATAATATATATAAATATAAGATGGATATCATTTAAGATAGATAAAGATAAATCAAGTCACTTATTCATCTTACCTTGTTTTCATTTTCTTCGCCGATGGTTGAGTTTCGAACTCGCCGCGAACAGAACTTTTCTGAGAAGACATATTGAACTGAAGAGACACACACAGTCAGCGACAGCGCAAAACTGATGTGTAGCGTGTGTAAGACATTGGTTTATATAGTTCCGTGAGACCTCCCACCTTTTGAACAATGTGAAAAAATGTGTTTGCAGGGGTCAGTGGTAAAAGTGTTGCATCTTGCTGTGGGGCGCAGGTGTTGGAGCGCCCCGTGCTGTGACCGATCAAACGAAGAACAGATGTGAGTATGAAAAAGACCGGCTTCCGCGAGCTCGGCAGCGGGCCAAGACCGCGGCGACTTGTGATGCCTCCATGAATAGAACCACCGCGTGGGGCTTCCGAAGTCGACATGTGTGACGAGCACGTGTGACTATAAATTCCACCATCGCGCGGCTTCCGAGGTCGGCAGCGTGCCAAGGCCGACGAGCACGTGTGACTATAAATTCCACCATCGCGCGGCTTCCGAGGTCGGCAGCGTGCCAAGGCCGACGAGCATGTGTGACTTTTTTTATAGTGTCGCCGCGCGCCTTCAGAGGTCGGCAGCGGGCCAAGACAATGACCTGATGTGTTACAAATAATCATGTCTTGTCTTGCGGTGATGCAATGTTGTTGTTCCGTCTGGTATAAATATTCGTTTCCAGACTTCGAGCCGTCATTCGTGAGTTCGCTGTGAATCGTGCATATGCTGCGTCATGTGAGGATCTTTCTCATCGTGCTTATCATCTGTAATACGACAAACAACTGAATGTAATCAATTATTTTAATTTATTTTTCCAGCCTACCAACAGTCTATAAACGGTCGGGTGCAGCTCGGTTTAGAACGTGACATTTTTTCTTTTTTAGTTTGAAAGAATGGAGAATTCTACTATTGCAAACGCTCTTCAATGGACGGATGTCGTACAGTCTTTAGACGGCAGGGTACAGCGCGGTTTCATTTTAAACCCCCCTCCTCCACGCGACATCGCGGATCCGGTCGAGTTTCTGAACCGATGTCGTGTGCCGTTCCATTTAAAAATGTTTGAACTTGTTGTCAACGGTCCTGCGCACCGTTCTTGTTTCAAAATTTTTGCGCAACTCGAATGTCAGTTTTTAGTCGAACACGAGAACGTCGAGACGCACGAAATCGTGGGAGTGTTGCAACCCATTTTTCTTTCGACGCGGGCTGCGGTGCTCACTCGAGGTGATGACATTTCAGAATTTTTCCTTTCTCACATAGCGGAACCTATTAATTCAAAATTCGACGAGTTTTCTGAGAGAGACTCCGGAAAATCGTTGGCCTCTATCGTCGCTCTTCATGTGTCGGCTCACTTGTTCGAACCTGTCGCTCATTCTGGCTCTTCTTTTCTTCCTCTTCCGGCATCCATCGCGAGACGTCACGGTGTGATCAACGTTTACAATCGAGACGAAAAATGTTTCCTGTGGGCGCTTGCTTCGGCTCTCCTTCATAAACGTCAGCTCCCACACATCAAAATCGCACATTCAGAGCGTACGTCTACCTACCAAACCATTTTCAATGAATTAGAAAACAGTCTCGATTTGTGTGGCATCTCCTGGCCTCTTCCCGTTCACGAGATAAAACGTTTCGAACGTCAAAATTCTAGTTTTTCGTTTAACGTTTTCACATTAGAGTTTGATTCTGTCAACACATCTTGGAACATCGTAGGTCCTATACACTTTTCGGGTACGAAGAAAGAGAACCATTTCAATTTCTTGTTGATTCATGACGATGGCGGACGGTCTCATTACGTTTGGATTAAGAATTTAAGTCGACTGGTCCAGGCTCAACATTCCGCGCACAAGGGTAGGATTTTCGTTTGCGACCGATGTTTAAACGTGTTTCACACGCAAACGAAACTTGAGACTCACGACGTTGATTGCCGATCCGTGGGGTCCCCCGCACGTTTGATCCTTCCGTCGGAGGCGAACGAGGAGGAGCGCTTCATGCAATTTCGACATCTCGAAAGACAGCAACGATGCCCGATTGCGGTTTACGTGGATTTCGAGGCGCTCACGCTCCCCGTGTCTTCGTGCGAGCCGTCGTCGAGCGGATCCTTCCTTCAGCCCTATCAAATTCACGAGCCGTTTTCGGCCGCGCTTCAAGTGGTGTGCTCGTTTGATGAGTCACGGAATCAGCTGGTCACCTTTCACGGTCCCGACGTCGCGATGCAGATGTTAACCTTTCTAGAAGGTCTCGCGAAAGATTATGAACGGCTTTTGCTTCATCCTTCGCCCCTCGTGATGGACGAGGAGGACGACATTACTTTTCAAAATTCCGATGTTTGTCACATTTGTAAAGGACCTTTTCTTCCAAATTCCGTTCGCGTCAGGGACCATGATCATTTTTCGGGTGTCTTTCGCGGCGCGGCTCATCAATCGTGTAACGTCAACTTTCATGCGCCGAAGCACATCCCCGTCGTCATGCACAACGGGAGCGGTTACGATTGGCATTTTCTCCTTCAGGCCTGGGGCGAAAAGAACTGTTCGAACAACGACGGGTTGCACGTGGTTCCGCACAATCACGAGAGATTCGTGTCGATTTCCCAGAAAATCGGGAAAGTGGAACTACGATTTTTGGACTCTTTAAAATTTTTAGGTGCATCGCTCGACTCTTTAAGTCGATCGCTCGATTCGGCCGATTTGAAATTCACCCGTGCGGCTTTTTCCGACGATCGTCTTTTCGCATTGGCCAGAAGGAAGGGGGTGTTTCCCTACGATTATGTCAACGACGTGTCCAAATTGGGCGAAACGAGGTTACCGCCGCCCGAGGCCTTTTTCAGTCGTCTCACAGACACACCCGTTTCGGACTCGGAGTACGCGCACGCGCAGGATGTGTGGAACGTGTTCTCCATTCAAAATTTGGGGGAGTACGCCGATTTGTATTTGAAAATCGACGTCCTCTTAGAATCCGACATTTTGGAAAAATTTCGAAATTTGTGTTTAGAGGTGTACGGACTCGATCCTCTGTTTTACTACACCGCTCCCGGGCTTTCGTGGGACGCCATGTTGAAAAGCACCGGCGTTCGACTAGAGCTACTCACGGACATCGACATGGTTCTCTTTTTCGAGCGGGGTATCCGGGGAGGACTCGTGCAAGTGATTGGTCGACACGCGGAGGCCAATCACCCCTTTGCAGGTGAACACTTTCGGTCATCTGATAAGGAATCTTATCTCGCCTATGTGGATTCGAACAACTTGTATGGTTTTTCAATGTCACATCCGCTTCCGGTGGGCGACTTCCGGTGGATGTCGGAAAGCGACATCGAACGGTTGGACATCGCAGAGGCGGCCGCTGATGTCGATCGGGGATACGTTCTGGAGGTCGATCTCGACTATCCAGACGATATTCACGATCGTTTGAGCGATTTACCGCCCTGTCCGGAAACCCGCGTGCCCCCCGACTCGAAGAGCAGACAAGTCAAGTTGCTGGCGACGCTTCTACCGAAGCGTCGTTACATCGTGCACATTCAAAATTTACTTCAGGCCCTCGAGTTGGGAGTACAACTCACAAAAATTCATCGCGTTATTTCGTTTTCGCAACAACCTTGGCTTGCCGCGTACATGGACCTCAACAACGCGCATCGACAGCGCGCCTCCTCCGATTTCGAAGATAAATTTTACAAGCTCATGAATAATTCAATTTACGGGAAGTCGATGGAGGACGTGCGCAACCACCGACGCATTTATCTCGTGAACAAGTGGAAGGGGAAGTGTGGAGCGAGACGTCTCATCGCTGATCCCGCGTTTGTGCGCAGTCATCACGTGAACGGTGATCTCATGACCATCGAGTTGCACAAAACGAAGGTGAAACTCGCGAAGCCCATTTATTTGGGATTTTGTATTTTAGAGATTTCGAAACATAGAATGTATGATTTTTACTATAGTTATTGTCAAAAACATCTTCGCGATCTTCATCTTCTTTACATGGATACCGATTCATTCATTCTCTCTACTTCCACGAGCGTGTACGCTGAGATGAATCGGCATCCATCCTGGTTCGATACGTCCTGTTTCGGTCCCGATAACGAATTCGGCGTGACACCGCGCAATAAAAAAGTATTAGGACTGTTTAAGGACGAATGTGGAAGCGATCCCCTGCTCGGCTACGTAGGTTTACGTCCAAAAATGTACTCCATCGAAACCCGATCTCGGGCGTGTTCTTCTCGGGCGAAGGGAGTACAACGTTCAATTGTCAAACGTTACAAATTTCAAAATTATTTGGACTGTTTATTTCGAAACGAAAATAGAATCGACAAGCAATGCGTCATTCGATCCAAATCTCACATCAACTATTCGTTTGTTCAAAACAAGCGTTCGTTGTCCGTGTCCGACGACAAACGCTATTGGATCGATAAATTTACGAGTCTACCATGGGGTCATTTCCGCATCATGTGTACGCGTCCGTCCTTTCCTTTTTCTTCTTCTTCTTCTTCTTCTTCTTCTTCTTCTTCTTCAGCGTGCACGCTCGACCCTGCAGGCGGGGTGAGTTAGATTAGATTAGATTAGATACTTTATTGTTATTGAGCTAGTTGAGAGAGTGGGGGCAATGAGTGTAGTGGAGGGGATGAGCGTTTGCAATATAGAGGCGGTGGTAGAGGCTCACGCATCTCATTGAGTCGTGGACGGGAGAGGTGTCAACATCCTGGAACATAGGTGGAGAGATGGAAAAGGAGAAAAAGAAGATATGTCTTCAACTGAGCGAGGCCGTAGGTGCCTTCGCTATTGCGGTTTCCCGTGAAATGGCAAAGAATCAAAAGGACAAGGAGAAGAAAATAGTGAAGAAGTGGAAGGAGATTGCCGTATCGGCGGTCGACGCCGCCGTGTCCGCTGCATTACTGGCCGACGCCCGGATCGACTCACCCGAGAACGACTTTTTCAGCGCCATCGTTCATATGCACCTGGGTGTCTTAGCCACCATGGAGATGATCTGTTGTCTTCTCCCACATTCCGAAGGTGAGCGACTGCAGCAACGAGTTCAGTGCATACGACAATCTCTGCAGACACTGCCATTTTCACCCTGTGATGAAAACGCTCTTCCCGTTTACGAGCCCAATGAACATCCAATGCCGTCAGTGTCCCCCTCTATGTGAGCTACAGGCGGGATTTTTACCGACGAGGTAAATAAAAATATTATTTTTTATTTTTAATGTTATTGAAATGAATATATACTACTTTTTCTCCTATCTGTTTTCAGATTTACACAGCATATAGAAGACATTGGCCCACAAACAAAAAAATATGTTTTGTATAATGAATTTTTTCAAAATATATACTTTATGTTTTGTATAATGAATTTTTTCAAAATATATACTTTCTAAATCTGATACACATGTTTTTTGTTCTTATTTATCCCACTCACCTCCAGGCAGGGATTTCCTTTTTTTTTCCCAGTCCATCCATCCATCCATCAATTGTGACGTCACCGCGAGGGGGGGTCGTCTTTTTCACGTTAGTGGAGAAAAGGGGGAGTGGAGGCGCGCGCGTCTCATTCGGTTGCGGACGACAGAGGTGTCAACATCGCTCTGTCTCTCTCTCACACACACACCAGCAGCAGCAGCAGCAGCAGCGCACAATCATTCATGGTATGTGTGTGTATATATATGTGTGTGTGTGTGTGTGTGTGAGCGCACGCACGCACACACGCACGCACGCTCCGCCTGCGAGCGCGCGCGAGTCCTACGTATCGTAAAACCCACTCAAGAGACGCTCTTCTCGGGTGTGTCGCGGTAGCTCAGAGCCAGCGAGCGCGCCACCCCCCCCCCCGCCTTTTCCTCACAGGAAACGCTACTCCCGGCGGTTCGAATCCACCTCGCGCCGACTCCCGTTTTTGAAGACCTCTCCACACACCACACGCCTCCGACTTCCAGCCGACGCTCACAGAGCGCGCCACCGCCGCCACCCACGCCGCCACGTTTCGCCGCCAGGACGCGCGCGCTCACGTCCCTCCCTCCCCCTCCCTTGGCACCCGGCCCAAAGTGGGCCAGCACCCGCAGCCGCGAACGCGATGACGTCATCCACAACACATGCGGCGGCGCCTTCTGCACCAGCCTTGGCACGCGACCAAAGTGGGGCAGAAGCCCCTTGGCACGCGAACGCGATGACGTCATCCACAACACATGCGGCGGCGGATTCTGCCCCAGCCTTGGCACGCGACCAAAGTGGGGCAGACGCCCCATGCGGTTTCTGCCCCACCTGAAAACAACATGGACGCGTCGGCCAGAAGACATGCGGGTTCTGCCCCGGCCTTGGCACCCCGCCAACGTGGGGCAGCATTTCTGCCCCACCTGAAAACAACATGGCCGCGTCGTCCAGAAGACATGCGGTTTCTGTCCCATTCTTGGCACCCGGCCAAAGTGGGGCAGTAACCGCATATTCCCACTACTAACCAGCCACCTTACTTAGATGTATGCCTCCCATCCCGCCCTGGTGAGATCACAATGTTGTAATAAATTTAATCTTAGCAAAAAAGCCTTCACCTTACTTCTGGCCCCACTGCTAATTTCCAAAATTTATTAACAAGATTACAACAAGATTATGCCAACTATTACGAAATATATACAGATGGTTCTAAATGTGATGGAAAAGCTGGTTGTGCATGTGATGGAAAAGCATGGGTAGTTCTTAAAGCCATCGAATTTAGCCTCAAACTAACAAATTACTTGCCCATTGCAATATTTACTGACACAATGTCAACCCTTAAAGCCATAGAAAATAGACATACTGGCAATCCCATCATACAAAAAATTCGAGAACTTGTATCTATTCAAGGGGGGAAAGGATAAAAATCGAATTTATTTGGATCCCATAGGGCAATCGCTGGCAATGAGAAAACTGATAAATATGCAAAAATGGCAACATCAATTCTAAGTTTTGATTCTCCAATTTTTGGCACTACAAAAGACATTAAAATGCTATTCAAGATATCCTGCTTCAAATATTGGGACTCACAATGGAAATTAAAATCATCAAAACCACATCTGGTTAGGAACTCCCTACTGGAAACAGCCCTGCCGAAAATCTGCCTTAAAAGAAGAGAGCAAGTCATTATCACTAGACTACGGATTGGTCATTTTAATCTGAAATATTGTTATATATTCAAAACATCCGACCCAGAACTTTGCCCTAAATGTGGTGCAGTAATATCTACACAACACCTTATCATAGAATGTCCCGGTATAAGTAAGGAAAGAAACCTACTGAAACTAGAAACTAACTTACATAAATTGTTCAGCTCTGCAGACGGGTGTGCTAAAGTACTGAGATTGCTAGACATTGTTAACTTAAGTAAGGAAATATAATATAAAATTTGATGTCAATAATTTTGATTAGAAATTTGATGTAATGCAATTATGAGCAAAATATGTGTTATAATGTTATAAATTATTATGCAATATAATATGTAATGAGAGATATACTTAATTTGATTGATATTAATTGTGTATACTTAATGTGTGAAACTTAAATGTGATACTTAATACATTGATGTATACTTAATTGTGATCGCTGATGATCTTTGTTGTTAAAAAGCGACTTTAAATAAACAAAATTAAAAATATATTTAATAACACACAAGAAATTACGAAATCACATATTCCGACGCAACCGAGGCCTGACCCAACACAATAGAAATATCTTAGATATTTTGCAAGTGCAGAGATAGAATATTTAAAATGTAAAGTAATGAGTTCAGGAAGAACAAGCTCCTGGAAGATATAGGAAATATGTTCTCAATTTTTCGTTTTTCTCAGAGTAACTCTCTTTCTGACGAAAATCAGCTGAGTTTCTCGTACATGTCACATAGCAGCATTTTAGCTATGTCCTAAATAGAGACACCCGTGTAGAATAAGCAGGAGACCGCTAGTTTTTGTTTTCATGTTTTTCTCTTCAAGTTTCTGGTGACAGTATAATGAAATATGCAACTGAAAAAGCAGACTATAAATTAATTTATTTATTGTGAGATTCATTGATTATCATTGTCTATCTTCATTCTTCTCGTTTTCTATACAGTTTATTACTCGTACATTGGTGTTTGACTCGCCCCTTTTATTTAACACCTTCTAAATTCGAGAGCATGGATGTATATTCTACAACCTTTTATTCTCTTTCCACGAGTCGAATTGATTATATTTGTCTCTAAACTTGCTTTTTCGTGTAGCAGGTCAGATTTCGTGCCTCACGCCTACTATAATGAAAGACGCTACAGCATTGCAAACATGTTTAGGAAAAAATGTTATTTTATTGAAGGTCATTATGGTTAGAAACTAGAAATTCAAAAAAATCTAGAGCGTGAAAAGTTATTTTTCTTCTTGAATAACACTGATAAAGAATTGAAAAATAAGTTTCAGAAAAGAGGATATTGATTATTATTAGTAGTAGTATTTTTTCCGCTCTTGAATTTAGAAAATCTTTCGTGTATTAACAATATATTTCGAATATATGGCAGTTATAGTATAGAGAATATAATTAATTATATTCCACTACACTCACTTAACTTCATCTTCTCGCTTCAGGTATAATTTTTCATGAAGCTTTCTCAAATGCCTCTTAGTACGACAGCTCACAGAAAAGTTGCAGTTCGTAACTACAAAAAGTTTAACTTATTCCTTTCTCACGTGCGTGTGTACTACTTGATTTTGTGGAAACGAGAGCGTTATTGCTTTATTACTGCACTTATCAGCGAAAGGGCCCCGTTTCTCGCCGTAGTAAGTTTGCGTGTAGGAGAAAGAACCCTTCCTCAAAACATTGATAGCAGTCACGTAGAGAAGCTGGGGGACAAGAAGGGTTTGAAAGAAAATAAAATAGCTTCCTGCAGGCGTTGTTGTATTTCCTGATTTGTGATTAACACATTTCACATGCTTTCATCCTGAATTTCATCGTCATTACCATTGCCAATGTTTGTAGTAGTTTATATTCCTCTTAATTGTATCCCACATTTACAGCTAAGAGTATTATGTGAGGTCGACAATTTTTAACACTCATAAATATCAAACAGTAGGCGTTCTGTTTTTCGTGCCTTTATGATGACGTCTTTTTTGGTACAAAGTTTCTGTGTTTAAACGCGTCATCTATAAACTTTTTTGCTTGAAAATATATTAGGTTTTCTTCTGAGTTTGAAGGAACCTTGTGAGGCACTATTAAAGGAACATTTCGTCACAATTTTGCTGGTATTTATACGATATGGTAGGCATAAAAATCATATAATTCCATAATCAAATATCTTCCTTAGGTAATTCACTTTTATTCCAATTGTCATTGCCGTTGATCTACTAATAAAATTGATTCACCCATTTATTATTTTTTATAGGGCGTAAAGTTCCTTAACGCTTTGTGATATACCCTAATTTTACACTACTCATTTGTATTGGGATGTTCATGTAACCTTGATAAAATTATTTCTCATGAACCCATAAAAATCATCTTGGTTCACAGTTTAGCACAAATTATTTCAAGATAAAATCGGCATAAATGTATCACTTGTGGTAATTCTTCTGATAGGTGTATCATCGGATAAAAAAGGTATTCTGACGAATTTGTTTCAGTGGTTTGATCTGAAAATTGACCATATGGAAAACGATGGTATAGCACTTAAAATGTAGTCAAAAAATTTTAGCATTGCTCTTCCAAGAAAACAGCGTTAAATACATAAATATGGAGTAAGAGCATTTATAAGCATATTATGCAATTTATTAGCACATCATTCATTACATGGATTTATTGTGTAAACATTATTAAATTAGATATTTTTTCATCGGAAAAATAAAGTGTCTTTCATTTCTCCTCCACATACAAGAGTTTAAGTAGAGCAAAACATAGTAGTTAAACCAGCACGGTGGCAAGAACATTTCAAAATGATTTATTTCCTACCCGTGTCGGTTGTCGAGCACTGAATAAGCTTCTGTGCTTTGCGTTCCGTCCAACGCCATTTTAGATAAGGAACTACTTAATAACCGACATCTTACACCAATGATCTTAATTATGACAAATTGTTATCCCTGTTATAATTTTCAGACGCTATCTGCAAAGGAAATTTTATATTTTAATTTAGTGATAAAATGTGACACGGCCCCATTTCCTTGTGCTACGCTTTTTCTCTAATGGAATCGAAACTGTAAAACGTTTCATAATGAAATACATGAATTTTATTTTATTCGGAAATATATAATGATAATATTAAATCACAATTCATAATAAAATTCATTAAATGGAAAATGCATTTGTCATAAATATCAAACATGTCATCGATATCAAAGAAAAAGTTTTCAAAAAGCCAACGGCCTAAAAGGCGAATTCGCCTTTACATAGCTACAGTTCATATATTCAGCCAAAACTGATAAGTACAGTACGTAAAACAAAGTAGCTTCAGGCATACGAGAAATACTTCAAGGTGAGATCTAGATCAAGATTTATAAGTGTGCAGAGTGATTGTCTGTCTTGCATAAAGGACATGTTTGAAATTATTCTCTCGGTTTCTAGGAAATTAATTTGTTTTGTTTTCATATGATAAATTAAATTAAAAATGACTGCATGAGGTTTAATGCTTTCTAGTAAAAATACTCATTTTTCTGCTGGTTTTGTTTGTAGTGATTTCTAAGTAACCTCTTTCTGCTTCTTTCGAGAACACAGGAATTGTGCCAGAAGTGCGACTCATGGGATTTCCATATGGCACGGTGTGGCCCGCAAATAGACTGGGGAGACGTATAAAGGATGTGTCACTACACTTGCATGCCTTCGTTATTGGTCATATTTGGGACAACTATGCTCCGAATCAATCTTGTTGAGAGGTCAGAAATAATCTTCGGCTTTACTGTTGTTATGTGTGTACTATAACTCAGCTATATCTAATAAGAATGCCGATCAAGTTCCACATATTTTACACAAACGAAACCTGGATTAGACGCAAAATAACAGTATTGTGTTTAAATTTTTTTCCGGGTTATCGATAATGTCTTTGATAACCTTTCTAAAACTGAATTTCTTTTTTTTCAGAACCATTACGATGAACACAATTCGAATGTTAACGAAAATTTACAATATAATACATATTTATCATTTGATATCTCTAGCCTCTTTTTTCTACAAGCCTATCATTTTGGCTATTCTTTTAGTACGTAATTTAAATGTGTGGAACTCATATCTAAAACAGCTTCTGGGCTTAATAGCACACTAAACGCCTTTCTCCCCCCCCCCGTACAGACCTCATAGCCGCCGTAGTCCCGAGCACTGTTCTTCGCTGTCCCTGCAACTATCACCCGTTTATGTCGTCGCTAACATGCTACTGCCTCTTCAGCCACCAATGCTATCGCCACGAGCACCACTGCCACCGCCACCGCTGCTGCTGCTGCCGCCGTCATTGCCGTCGCCGTCGCCGTCACCGTCACCGCCACCGTCACCGCCACCGTCACCGCCACCGTCACCGCCACCGTCACCGCCACCGTCACCGTCACCGTCACCGTCACCGTCACCGTCACCGTCACCGTCACCGCCACCGTCACCGCCACCGTCACCGCCACCGTCACCGTCACCGTCACCGTCACCGTCACCGTCACCGTCACCGTCACCGTCACCGTCACCGTCACCGTCACCGTCACCGTCACCGTCACCGTCACCGTCACCGTCACCGTCACCGTCATCAGTCACCGTCACCGCCACCGCCACCATCATCGCCAACCCTACCGCTCCGGCCACCGTCACCGTCACCGTCACCGTCGCCGTCACCGTCGCCCTCACCGTCGCCGTCGCCGTCGCCGTCGCCGTCGCCGTCGCCGTCGCCGTCGCCGTCGCCGTCGCCGTCGCCGTCGCCGTCGCCGTCGCCGTCGTCGCCGCCGTCGCCGCCGTCGCCGTCGCCGTCGCCGTCGCCGTCGCCGTCGCCGTCGCCGTCGCCGTCGCCGTCGCCGTCGCCGTCGCCGCCACCGTCGCCGCCACCGTCGCCATCGCTGTCACCATCACCGTCGCCACTGCCGCCACCACTGCCGTCATGGCCAATGCCGTCGTCGCCAATGCCGTCACCGCCTGCACCGCTGCCGCCATTGCCCTTGCTGCTTCCAACTCTGCTCCTGCCGCCGCGCCGCGCCGCGCCGCCTCCACAACTTCCGTCATATCCACAACATTCGCTGTCTCCACCGTTCGGATACTATCGCCTCAACAGCACGTTGCTTTGCCTTCATCGACTCACCTGCATTCGCAACTTTCTCTACCGGTCCACCATTTCCACCACCTGGGCAGCCTTCACGTTCACCAGCCGCACGGCGAAATTCGCCTTAACTACGTGCTTCTTTGCCTCCATTGCTTCAAAAGCAACTTTCAGCCAATGTGCCCACAGCTGCTGCCGCCTCAATCTTCTTACTTTGCCTCCTTCGCTTTAGCCGCATCCGTCCACAGCATGACCATTCAATGCTGCTGTCTCCTCCGTCCTCTGGTTCACTGCTACCTCCAACTCCATTTCCCTCGCCTCGGGCTTCGCGCTCTCTTCCATCACCTCCACTGCTTTCATCAAAACTGCTCGCATTTTCGTCGCCACCACCTCGGCTCAGCTCGCCTTAACGTATTCTACAATGTATCCATCGCTTGAAAAGCATCACCCTTCATCCTATCTACCCTCTTCACTGTCTCCTTCGTCTTCTCAGATATCGCCGCTTCCACCACGCCTCCATCTTCGGTTTTATCGCTTTCGCTTCCGCCTCGACCGTGTGAATCATCTGCACTGTCATCGCTAACGCAGCCAATACGTCTAAACTTGCCTCAACCGCTTCTTATTTTTCCTCCATCGCTTGGAAACCTTCAGCCTTCAGCCAGCCTCCACCCAGCTCTTCTTCTTCCTCCATCTTCTTTCTCATCACCGTCTCCACCACGTTTCCGGCCCTTCCACTGTCCCCGAGAACGTCTTCACTAATTTCACCTCATCCGCAATCATCGCCTTTAAATCATGCGCCTTATCCACAATCATCGTCGTCTTCCGTTTTATCACCTCTGCTGACGCGTCCACTGTGTGTTTCACATGCACAGATATCGCTATCTCTGCATGTTTGGCTAAACTCGTCTCAACAGCTTCCTCCTTTACCTCCATCGCTTGAAAAGTATCTGTCTTCATACTTGTCTACACCGAACGTTGCTGCCTTCTTCACTTTCTCAACAATCGCCACTTCCAACTCCACCTCAGCCTTCAGTTCTATCACTCCGATGCCACCCCTAGTGTGGTCTACCTGTGCAGGTGTGATTCAATGAATCTGCCAATATGATCAGATATCGTTATCGCTGCTAGCTATACTAAACTTGTCTCAACACCTTTCGTCTTTGCATCTATCGCTTAAAAAGCATATGCCTTCAGTCTGTCTACCCCTATCGCTACTGCTTTCTTCATCCTCTCGCCATTTCAAACTTCTCCTCAGCCTTCAGTTCTATGTCTCCGATGCCACCCCTAGTGTGGTCTACCTGTGCAAGTGTGATTCAATGAATCTGCCAATATGATCAGATATCGTTATCGCTGCTAGCTCTACAAAACTCGTCTCAACACCTTTCGTCTTTGCATCTATCGCTTAAAAAGCATATGCCTTCAGTCTGTCTACCCCTATCGCTACTGCTTTCTTCATCCTCTCGCCATTTCAAACTTCTCCTCAGCCTTCAGTTCTATGTCTCCGATGCCACCCCTAGTGTGGTCTACCTGTGCAAGTGTGATTCAATGAATCTGCCAATATGATCAGATATCGTTATCGCTGCTAGCTCTACTAAACTCGTCTCAACACCTTTCGTCTTTGCATCTATCGCTTAAAAAGCATATGCCTTCAGTCTGTCTACCCCTATCGCTACTGCTTTCTTCATCCTCTCACCATTTCAAACTTCTCCTCAGCCTTCAGTTCTATCACTCCGCTGCTGCCTCCACTGTGTGGTCTACCTGTGCAGGTGTGATTCAATGAATCTGCCAATATGATCAGACATAGTTATCGCTGCTAGCTCTACTAAACTCGTCTCAACACCTTTCGCCTTTGCCTCCATCGCTTAAAAAGCATATGCCTTCAGTCTGTCTACCCCTATCGCTGCTGCTTTCTTCATCTCAATACTCGCCACTTCAAACTCTACCTCAGCCTTCAGTTCTATCACTCCGCTGTCGCCTCCACTGTGTGGTCTACCTGTGCAGGTGTGATTCAATGAATCTGCCAATATGATCAGACATCGTTATCGCTGCTAGCTATTATAAACTCCTCTCAACACCTTCCACCTTTGCCTCCATCGCTTAAAAAGCATATGCCTTCAGTCTGTCTACTCCAATCGCTACTGCTTTCTTCTTCCTCTCGCCATTTCAAACTTCTCCTCAGCCTTCAGTTCTATCACTCCACTGCTGCCTCCACTGTGCAGGTGTGATTCAATGAATCTGCAAACGTGATCAGACATCGTTATCGCTGCTAGCTCTACTAAACTCGTCTCAACCGCTAGTACTTCGCCCAACGCGTCTGCCTCCGCCGTCTGTGGCGCCGCCGTCTGCCCCCGCCTGCCTCCGGGCACCCTGCGCGGCCCGTGCGATCAATGCCCTTGCGCCAGTGAGCGGCTCGCGCGCCTGACGTCATCGGATCTGATTGCGCCGCGCCGCCTCGCCCACCTCACTCACCTCCACCCCGCCCCGCATGCACACCTCTTGCCCCTTGTTGCGCGTGCTTACGCCCAGGTGCTTAACTCGGTACGTTCAGTTATGGCGAGGGAACATTCTGTCGAAGCGATAACGAGAATAGTGTTGTGAAAGTAGGTTACCGTCTATTGTATTTTTTAAAAATCATTTTATTCGCGGGGGGTGTTAATAATAATAATAATAATAATAATAATAATAATAATAATAATAATAATAATAATAATAATAATAATAATGACTTTATTTATGTGGCGAGACTCGGGCCATCAGGCCCGCTCTTCCGCCTAACCACGTAATACATACATTTATAGATAAGAATTGAGATACATTTAGTAAATAAAAACAAATAAATAATAATATTTAGTAATAAGTAAATAATTCAGCTTACATATGTCATGCCCCTGGGCTCACAAACGCGACAAGAATACAACGTCCCAGCATTTGCCTTAAGCGACCGGGGAAAACCAGGGAAAACAAAGGCAGTGTGCATGCTCTTCAATATTGAGCAACAAAATAATATATTTAAGATAATTTTAAAAACAAACATTACTGACTCTGGATAACTCTAAAGGCGTGCCCGAATATAAATTCTGAGAGATATTAATTTAGTAATACGTATCAAAATGTTAACAAAAAATCTCAAATACATTCATGAGTCATAAGAAACAATATGAGAATGCACACAACCACCCGGCCAGAACGACGGCTTAGGGCCGATTTTAGGTTTCAACATCATGTACTAAGGGAAAAGACGCATTCAGTCAGAGCCATGACAAAATTAAACAATAATGAAGTAGACGTTACTAGAACATAATACAAAAAACCTTCTAACCCTATAATAGACTTAATTTAGACTAATTATACTATTGTTAACTAAATTAAGAACTAACTTAAGAAAACAAAGAAAAGAACAAAACTGTTATTGGGATGTTATATTATTAAGGGTGTTATATTGATTTTATCTAAGAGATGTGGAGATCAAGTCACAACTCAAGTATTCACATAGACGAGCGTAAATTTTCGTTTACAGAACTTTTATCAATTACTAATTTGAGACACATTTCAGACTAATTATGCCCTACATTCAACACAATATTCACATTTATTAATGTTGGATTTATTGTACCAAATGAAATCATGCTGTTAGAATTCATAAACGTTTTCAGGTTTTTTTTAATGTGCCTTTAACTAGAATTCGATTGTGATTTAGATAGGAAATATTATGTCACTTTTATAATGAACATTTAGATTAGTAAGACATATAAGCATGTAGCTACTTAAATTTGTATTTTGCAATGACGAAGAGATACGTATCGTTGGAAAACTCTATATCATTTATGTCAACGTAAAACGTATTACATCTAGCATGGAAGACTACTCCGCAAGATTGATAGACACAGATGGTGAACATGGCTGGCACAGACGGAATACTGGATGAAAACCTGCGGAAATGGATTACCAGGGAATGAAACGACGGTGGAAGACAAATAGACCTAGAATTTATGACCTAGTAATTTTCGTGCATGGGCCAATGTCCATTGGACACTGACTGAGATAGAGTTGGTCTTTCAAAAGTTTCATGAGGTCGTTGAGTCTGCACGTAACTGCTAGAGGTCGAGCGTAGCACGTCGTTTTCGACATTCCTCTCGCCCTCGAGTTTCAACAATTACCTAGAGGTGGTTAAGTTAAAAGTGCAAAATGCGTGGATTTTTACACTTCAATTGATTTTTCACACATTTTTAGACAAGGAGTCGTAAAATTGTATTTATTCCTAAGTAATTGGTTCAATATTTTGTTCAGTATAAAGTATCTGGAACCTACTAAACATTCACACGCCATTTTAAATGCGTATTTATTACCCCGTTGAATGTTAAGTGATTGAGTCAAATTAACTGTTAAAATAAATTTGAAATATTTTTCTTCCCGAGATTTTCAGTGTTTTCAAGATTTCTTTTCCTTATTAAACTTATTTTTCTAACATTCTATTCAAATAAATATTTTTAACATTCATATTGTATTAATTCATTAAAGAAAGATGTTTTCTTTTAGTTTAGAGATAAAATGTTTTGTTAGTATTTCCGAGTCTCAATTTCAAATTCTGCTATATTATGTTTATGTTTAGATACAAATTTCTAATTTTGTATTTCGTGATTATTGAACCAGTAACATATCTCCACTTAAATTTCTACAAATTAAATATCTTCAAATTTAAATTTAAAAGATAAAGTAATTATTTATTATCTATCGTTAAGAATTTGAGTTTTTCATTTTTGAAGTCTTTTGAACATTAAATTTGGTTTTCTGAAATTTGGATACAATAAATGTCAATAGAAATATTTCTATTGTTTTGATCCGTGTGATTTCATAATAACAAATTGAAGAACTACCCAAAACATTTCCGTTTTATGTCATAATCCCCACGTAAAATTTGTGACCTAGAAGAAATAACTGAAACTAAACTTCCGCAAAATTATGAAAACAATAAAGAATTTTCAGGACCTTTCCTTACATCGCAGATTCACAAGACGAAACCATCTATGTCTTACATAACATTTGAGCTCCCAACTCTCATGAAGAACAGTTGTTGCCTATTCTGTTCAATAATTAAAAGCAATGTTTCGGTTTAAACTAGTTGTGGTAACTTTGTAAATGTGAAATGTTGTTTTCAATCTATTTATGAGAAAAAAAATTCCGATAGAGGATTAGCCACATTTTTATTAATTTGACATCTCTTTCCGTTCACGATAACCTTCATTGCAATGTTCATTATAAAAACAACACCAACATATATAGTAGGCCATAATGCATTTACATGGTATAGAATATGGGAATATTTCACTATTCATCTGCTATTTCGACAGAGTTCTTTTGTTTCTGTTTATAATTATGTTTGTATAATGCATGTTGCTGGACCAAAACTTTTGGTCCAGCAGTGACATCATGTCACTGCAGTGTCTCTGACCGTGAGGCTCTAGGTTCCCGAGTCCTGACGGTGTCAGGATTTTCCACACTAGCTTTCCAGCAAGATCGAATTCAGTCGCTGTTTGGAGGAGAATTCTCTGACTGAATGCTCTGATCACTAGTTTTATGTGGTTTCTCCGCTCAACACCAGGCGACTAACGGAGCAGTATCCTTACAAACGGGTCACGGACCGCGTGCGACCTTTCCTTCCCTTCTTTGTCCTTTCTTCACCCTTTACACACACACTTACACTACACTACCACACATGCCGGGAGACTGGCTGGGGACATGTATCTTGTCCCGGCTGGGGCGGTGTCCCGCTGGTGGGAAATACTTGGTCGTGGAAAACTCCGCTAGTCGACGGAAGGTTGGTGCCGGATCTCGCCATCCAGTGGGGGGAAGTCACCGCCACCTCTCGATGAGGAGCATGCACTACACTTACTGGACTAATGACCTCAGTAGTTGTCGCGCCCGGAATCACTAACAATCAATCAATCGAACATGGTTCAGTATTTTCACGATTGTTACTGGTGTCTCCACAACACGATTGATTGATTGATTGATTGATTTTTTCATGTTTCCGGGCGCGTCAACTGCTCAGGTCATTTGTCCCGTTAGTGTAGTGCATGTTTTTCTAGGGAGATGGCGGTGATCTTCCCCGATGGATGGCGAGATCCGGCGCCGACCTACCGTCGGCTAGTGGGGTTTCCCCCTAACCAGGACTCTCCCTCCAGCGGGTCACCGCCCCAGCCGGGACAAGCTCTAAGCTCCCGACCGGTCTCCCAGGATATGTGGTAGTGTAGTGCATGTGAGTGTAAGTGTGTGTGTAAGAGGAGAGGGTAGGACAAGGAATGGGAAGGACAGATCGCGCGCGGTCCGTGGCCCGTTTGATAGGGTACTGCTCCGGCATTCGCCTGGTTTGATCGGAGAAACCACGGAAAACTACCGATCAGAGCAGCCGGCCGCTAGAATTCTCGTCCAGACAGCGACTGAATTCGACCTAGCTGAAAAGCTAGTGTCGAAAATCCTGCCGCCGTCAGGACTCGAACCTAGGACCTCCCGGTCAGAGGCGCTGCAGTGACATCAGTTGATGCACTGAGCTACCGCTCCCGATCACAACATAATTAAATCGAGACTTTTCAATTTATATATTCTGATACACATTTTAAATATGAATATGAAAACAAAAAACGTTTCAATGCATTTTCAAAGTTCATCCCTGTCTGTACGCAAGACAGAAACTTCAGGCATTTTACGACAATGAATCAGAAGCGACTAGTTGGATATATCACTATATTGTCATAGTTTCATTTTGATAGTTTGGTTGTATATAAAATAGTTTTATATATAAAGAGGAATACTATTTTCCCGTGTCATAATATATATAATTTGGTCTTAACATAAAAAATGTACAAAAATGTAAAATGATACTAGTGAAACTTAGTTATTTCAGTATTTTGTTAATCTCACACCAATCAAAGTGTGGTCACATCTATCTCCTTCTTTCCGTTTCCTTACGTCAATCTCACCTTTCCCTTTCACCTCCTCCAATCCCACTACGTCACTCCTGTTACTCCGCATTCTACTCATCCTTCATTTTAAATTTAATGTCCACTAATACCACCATCCGTTATCTCTTCGCCTCTACTTCTGGTCTTCAATAACATCTACGCCTAACCTCTTCTCTAATTTACTCCTGCACAAGTTCTTTACCACCTTTTCTGGCAAACACCTTCTAACTTTAAACCTCTCTATCTTCAATCTCCATCGTTTTAATCTCATCTTTTCTCCATCGTTGCCATACTTTTCTCTACCTCTCCGCTCAAACATACACCCCAACTTTCACCTTCAGTTCACTTCACCACATCTTTCGCCATCTCCGCCATCACTTTGACAACCAGCTCCCCATCCATAATCACTTTCACTTTCCCAACCACTTCCACTTTCAATTTTATCATTTCCATCTCCATTAACATGACCCTTTTGTCTCTCTCCACCTCCTCCTCGAACTACCATTTTACTCGTACTCTCTCATTACCACAACCTCCATCCACCTCAACCACTGTCGCCTTCTATCATCCACTCTCGTCTCTCAAAATTATAATGATTTATTCATCACTAATTAATATTTGTTTTAATCTGTCTTTATACGATATAGAATTTTGTAAGTGACGTCAGAACAGGAGTGTAAATAAGATGGATAATTATTCACATTAAATTTATTAAAATCAATAAAAGGTTTAATAAATTCTGCAGGTAAAATGTTTACCTTAGTGTTTTTTTTAACATTTGTTACACAGATGGTGTTAGTTTTATTCATTGGTTAATTAGTTTTCTTAATCTAATTATTTTTTAATAATTTACATATCACAATTCACTTTTATTCTTTATTCACAGATATCGCATATTACCTTTATGAAACATAACATACAACCTTCTGCAGATGTTGCACATGTAATTTATTGAATGTTTTATTGATTTTTGAAAACTTTATTCCAATAATAATTGTCCTTCTTATTTACTCATGATTGCCTCTAATATCTGAAGACTCATAAATTTCCATCTCCTCCACACAGTCTCAACTGAGCCGTCTCCGCCTCCCGCGCCTCGGTGCCTGTCGCGGCTGTCTGCCTTATCACGCGTTAGCTGTAAACGTCGCTTCACTTCTCTTCGCTTTGCCTCGCGTCGCGCCGCGCCGCGCGCTAGTGGCAGCGCAAAGCGCTTTATGGGCTGTTTACGACGGCTGTTGACCTCGGCAGGAAACGGTCCGCGCTCTTTCTCGTTAGGCAAAATACGCCCTTATTGCTGCTGGCGCCGGCGACCGGGGGGTTTTGAAGCAGACCGCGTTTTCATGAGGCGCGGTCGTAAGTCTGTGCCCGTTGTTGGGTGGGGCTGACCGTGCCCCAGGCGACATTCCTAAACGCTGCTCTGTTGTCCGAGGACAACTCCCGAGCTTGGTGTGGCCCAGTTAACGAATTGCGAGTTTGCAAATGCAACTAGAGTCCTTGGCCGCTTTCCTTTGCAGGTTTGGGAACTACTGGAGGTGCTAAGCGTTTGAAATTTAAATTTGAGTAGTTTTCGTATATATCATTAAACAACGGTTTACTGCAACTGTTGCTTTCCAAACTCGCAATGACCGTAAAGCTACGAATATTTTGCGAACACAGCATGGTTCTACTGACTCAGTCAGGTGCTTACTTAGCGACCTTTTGCTGTGTTGCATCTATGGCCAGAAAAAACACGACTGGTCGTGGGACGGACTGAATACTTTCGTACGTTCTTTTTATCATTTTCAGTTATACTTTGGAATCGTTTTTCATTTTACCTAATTTTTAACATTAGTGATATAATAATATGAATTCTTATTTTTATGTTTGATCTCATCTATCGTTATATTTTACATACACCGTACTGATAAAGAGAAAATAAGTTCTGTGTAAGACGCAATGTGTCATCAAAATAGTTTATCTTGATTATTTCTGTACTTAAGAAACCGGAGGAAAAATTAACCACATGACAGTGGGGTAAGGAATGTTCGTCTCTCGAATATTTCCACACTCATCGTTTCTCAGCAATGAAATATATTATTCGGTACTCAAGTAACAGGGGTCAATCCCCGAAACCAAGGAAGACAATATGGATGAAAATTTAAGTGTAAAACCGGTGATGGAGTGAGAAACACGGGTTATTTTCCTATTGATGACGATTGTTGGCAACCCTAGTATTTTAGTGTTCAGTATACAAGAGTTGGTTTACAATAAACCGATATAATTCTCGATGCTGAAAAGAACAATACATCTGGATGAAAAATGAACATTTTCAAATGTTCTTGATAAAGTTTATGATTTTAAAAGTTGGATTGCAAATGAAAAGGGTGGGATCTTTCCCAAATGGTGGGCAGTGCTTAAAGCCGTTCACGAGCCGGCAGCGGAGGCCACGTTGGAGTGTGTTGGCGGCAGCGGGCAGCGTGACAGCGACGACGGCGACTGGCAGGGGCGAGGCGGTGATGGCAGCGGTGTGGTTGGCGGGCGGCAGAATGTTGTTGGCAGTGGCTGGGCTGATGGTTCCGGAGGCGGAGGTGGTGGGAAGGGCCACAGAGGGACGGCGTCGGTGGTGGAAATGACCAAAGTGACGGGAGTGGCGGAGCCAGCGGTGAAAGCGGCGGCGGAGACGGGCTTGACAGCGGCGGGGACGGATGCGCCAGCGGGGATGGAGCGGTGGAGGGGACGGATGCGGCGGCGGAGAAAGAAGGAGCGGAGGGGAAAGGATGCGTCGGCGGGGAAGGATGCGGTGGCGGGGACGAACGCGGTGGGGCGGGAACGGATGCGGTGGGGTGGGGACGTATTCGGTCGGGCGGGGACGGATTCGGCGGGGCTGGGACGGATTCGGCGGGGCGGAGACGAACGCGGCGGCGTCCGGGATGTATTCGGTGGGACGGGAACGGATGTGACGGCGGTGAAGGATGCGGCGGCGACGGGGATGGATTCGGCGGGGTGGGAACGGATGCGATGGCGGGGAAGGATGCGGATACGGGGCGTGGAGGGATGCAGCGGGGCGGGGAGAATGCGGCGAGGCGGGGATGGTTGCGGTGGCGGGGACGTTTGGGGTGGCGGGGATGGTTTCGGCAGCGGGGACGGATGCGGTGGAGGGGAAGGATGCGGTGGCGATGAAAGATGCGGCGGCGGGGACGGATGCAGCGGCGGCGGAAGCGCCGGTGACGACGGGAAAAGCGGTAGGAATCTCGTTGACGGTGTGGGCGGTGTTGGCGCAGGAGCGGGCGGTGTGTCCGGCGCAGGCCCGTCGCCGGAGGGGCCGAGGCGGCGTAGTTTTCGCGAGCGGCGTGGGCGGCCGCCTAGGCAAGTGAGGCGCAACTTGGGCGATTCATCATCCCCGAATACGCGCTGACTGACGCCGCCAGCGCCAGCACCGGCGCGTGCACCAGCGACGCCGCCTTAGTAATGGAGTCGGCACCCCGCGGTGGTATCTCCCCAAACTATAATTTTTCAGTGCATGATGCATTGCGCGGGGGACGTCAAACTCTGCAAGGAACACCGCATGTTGTTCAGCTTGAAATTCAAGTCTGTACAGTGTCTGATAATCTATACAAAGAGAGGCATGGGAGTAGCTAGAATGAGATGGTCAGGGACTGGCCAGGTGGTTCGAATCAGTGCTCTAAACTTTAATTTTCTCAGCTCTAATTTCTATGTGAGGTCGATTCCAAACTCTACGAACTTCTATTACTAAATGCTTTGCTTCTCAAGCAATTCACAGATGTGACAGAAAATTTGCCCCTTTATAGATTATGCGGAGGGTAGGTTTTTGTTTAGTTTCTTCGTACGTGTATACGGAGTAATATGCGTCGAGAAAGTTATATAATGTTGCGGAAAATCGATTTCGATATTTCAGCGGAAATACATTTTAAGGTTATAGAGTTATTGGGTTTATTTAAGATTATAGATTTATAGAGTTTCTCGAAAACTCAAACGATTTCTGTGAAAAAAAAAGTGCTTCAAATTTTGCCTTTACAGTGACACTTAAACACAAGTTTCTTATAAATGACTCCAAATTTTTCATTTAAAATTACCACATAGAGCGAAGTTTTACTCTTTTTTACTATTCTTGAAGTAATATTTTGGTCCTACTATTAGGAAACCGAAAAATTGAGAAATTTTCAAAAAAATGAACTTTGGGTGGCGAGAGATGGCAACTGGTAAGGGAATCTGGCAAGGCTGAAAGCTACCCGAGATCTCAGAAATTAGAAAACTAATACGAGATAGTCTGTGCCATTCTGTAGCATTACTAGTTAATAATTACTGCACTGGTCCGTCTTTGGAATAACATGGGTTATTTCCTATTATCAGTAACAGATAATTTTACAGCAATAAAGCGCAATGATAAAATTTTGGTCCTCTAAAAGTGGTGGTTGTAGAACTGATGTGAAATCATTTAGTTGATGATCGGATAATGGTGAATGCCAAAAAATAGAGCAGTTACGGAGAGCAAGGGTTTAAGGAGGACCTTTGACCGAAGATGCAGAGGGCTCGGACGTTTCGTGATTAATGGAGTGAAAACTATCGCATGTTTACAAACCTTCCAACGCTAAAGGCATTTCAGGATTGCTCCTCTTAGGTCAGCTACTTCAAAAGCTGCATTTTAAATAAGAAGTAAAAATTGTAAACCGTTTCCCATCAAGCTCTAGGTAGTAGTTTTCATTTCAAATAGCCACCCTTCGAACGCATTACTTTAATCAGTTTATTAGGATTCTTCACGGTAAGTATCTCAAAGAGGGCAGCTAGTAAAGTAGCGATTGCAAAAGTGTCAATCTGTCAAGATCAAATTGACCATACTCGTCGTTGCTAGTACATATCCAAAAGAATTATGAACATACGTACAGTGCTAGATCTAGATCTCTATGAATCTCCATACTTCACTTTCATTTGTGAAATCAGTTATAGAATTATAATATCCGTTTCCAAAACGAATAAGTGGTGTTGCTGATAAAGAGGATTTTCAAGAAATAATTTTTTTCTGAAGATTATCACGTATCTGGAAATCACATTACATAACGAAACTTTTCAATGATATTACAAAATACCTTTGACTTTAAAGTAAATAATGTGTAGCTAACAAACCAGCAGATTCTACAGATGCGAAGCTTTCTTTTACTCTTTTCCTTCATAATGAAATAATTTTTTAAAGATAATATGTTTGTTATTTGTACTACATTAGTATTGAATCAATTACTCTTAAATTGTATGTCCTTGTAAAAGATAGAATTCCTTACCAGTAGCCCACAAGTGTACTTAAATTTATACATTCACTCCCAAATGTTTCGTCCCCCCTGTAATACATGAAGAAAGTGATCGCATTTGTCACGAGGGTAGGAGCTGTGTTAGGCATGGGGCACGCATCCTCTCCGTGCTCCGTACTTGTTCGCTCATTCATACATGTAACTGTCGATCAGACGTTTCGGGTTTCCCTCGAGCTTTTGGTCGTGGCCGCCGTGTCGAGCACGCCAACATGAACGAAAACAAACGACCGCACACAGACTCTCACACGTACAGAGAGATTCGAGCGTGTTGCGGTGATCCTCTATGTGTGGGAATGCATCAACGTGTTTAGTGAGAGTGTGCGAATGTGCAAGGACTGTTTCATTAGATGAGTCAAACTAATTTCTGTGTTTGGTTATTTTTTCAACATTCAAACTAACCTACATTTTATTAACATAGTTGATATTCTTATTTACATCATGCTTACATTCTGCTTTCAATTTTCTATTTAATGACCTATTATTGACCTATGATCACTAAAAATATTTAATTATTTAAAAAAATGTATTAATACATTCTGGAAAACTTTAATCTAAGGCATGGCTTGGTTGGTTGATGATCAACAGCTAAGGTCATTAGTCCCGTAGGTGTAGAGCATGTTTCTCCTCGGGAGATGTCGGTGATCTTCCCCGCTGGATGGCGAGATCGGGCGTCGACCTACCGTCGGCTAGCGATGTTTCCCCCTAACCAGGACTCTCCCACCAGCGTGGCACCGCCCCAGCCGGGACAAGCTCTAAGCTCCCGACCGGTCTCCCGGAGTATGAGGTAGTGTAGTGCATGTTAGTGTAAGTGTTTGTATAATGGGAGAGGATAAGACAAGGAAGAGGAAGGAAATATCGTGCACGGTCCGTGGTCCGTTTGTTAGGGTACTGCTCCGGCATTCGCCTGGTGTTGATCGGAGAAACCACGGAAAACTACCGATCAGAGTAGCCAGCCGCTTGAATTCTCCTCCATACAGCGACTGAATTCGACCTAGCTGAAGAACTACTGTCGAAAGTCCTGCCGCCGTCAGGAGTCGAACCTAGGACCTCCTGGTCAGAGGCGCTGCAGTGACATCAGATTATGCACTGAGCTACCACTCACGGTGCGTTGCTCGGGAGAGTTCTATGTCATATCGAGCTCTTTCTTAAAAATAAGGGTAAGAGTTCAATGCGACATTTGATATCTCAGAGCAAAGCAGAAATGTCTCGTTAGTACAGTTTCACTTCTTACTCAGCTAATGCTTCTTTGTATTGCTGTTGTCTGTCTCTTCATAAGCAATATTTGCATATATTTTCTGAACGTTGCGACGTTTTTTTCCGATATGTTGGCAATGTTTTTGCTTTCTAGTTAATACTTTATGCATTTTGTGATTTGAGAAATCTAATAATGAATGTATGTATTTGCCGTTTTAGAAGGGAATTAATACTTTTGCCTGCTAGCAGTGATCCCAGGCCTGGACCTTGTTATTTATTATCTACCCTTAGGGGATAAGGAAGTCGTGTGGCGAGTATGACGTATTCCCTTCAGTGTATCTAGCATATTGATAGGCCTGCCTGAGTTTTTCTTTCCTCACGCAACAATATAAACTGAGACGATTGTATTAGAAAGCTCTATTCTTATTCCGACTGGAAATTGAACCCTGGATTGCAACATGGAGAGCTAACACGCTTTCCATGAACCATTAAAGGGGCCAAAACACGAAAATACAAATCGTCAACTAACACGTTTTTGGAAATGTCAGTTTATGAGCGTTATTGGAATGTTATTGAACAATATTATTTCTAAGCTCTCAAAAAAACCCTAAAATTTACGTTGTAGCCTGCATTTTGTGACATGAAAATACACTTCATGAAAAGATTTTATGTTTTCTTGCCATCAAGATTTCCGATATCCAATTTCAGAATAAATCATTATATTATTGATTTTTATATATGTGCAGAAGCGGCTAAACCGGTAATGACGATGAATGTTTGTTTGCTAGTGGCTCCCCCCAATTTACGCCACACTAAAGTCATTTATGAAACTTGAGCGCGAACTTTGGACTAATACATAAGAATTTTCTATTACAATCTCATGAAATCACAGATCAACAGATAATAAGATTACGATATTTTGAACTGTATTTTCGCAATGTAGGAACCTTTTTTATAAGAACATAGCACTTGGATGGAGAACAATATTATTCTTGCCTAATTGGATGCACAATCATCATAATTAATATTCTAAATGACATAATTAAGTAATATGTTATCCACTATTTTGGAATTGGATATTTTGGAGACAATTTGTAAATTGTAAATTTTTTTCACAAATTAAACAGTGATATTGAAAGATATAATGAAAATTTCGCTTAAAACAACTTTGTGCTCGATCACTGAACAGGCCTTAACACAAAAGAAATACAGATTGTTTTGATGTATTAGTTTCAACATTTGTATGGTGTAGTAATGCAAGAATTTACTGCATATTAAATACCTATATGTCCATCAATAATAAGATACAGCAACACGCATTTTAGAAGAGTTAAATGATTGATTAATTAATAATTGCTTGAATAAATAAGTGTTTACGGAAACGTCAGTCGAGACAAATTCCAATCTCCTGACATGTGAGGTAGTGAGAAGCATGTAAGTGTTAGAATTTGTAAGAGAAATGAACAAAGATGAGGAAGAAAAGTTTGCGCGCGGTCCGTGGCCCGTTTTTTAAGATAGTGC
Organism: Teleogryllus occipitalis; assembly: GCA_011170035.1. Classification (NCBI taxonomy): domain Eukaryota; kingdom Metazoa; phylum Arthropoda; class Insecta; order Orthoptera; family Gryllidae; genus Teleogryllus; species Teleogryllus occipitalis. Next base: position 256,519 of record BLKR01001285.1, read on the forward strand.
TCTGCCCTTTACCAGGTATTTATCGAAGAAACTATGAAAAACGGAGCTGTCGGTCAACAAATTGTTTTTCAGACTGGTTGAATTCGACCCAGCTGTTTAACTAGTGTCCCAAATCCACCTCAGGATGGACTCCTAGCCCTCCCGGTCAGGAACGCCGCAGAAGAATCGACAATGTTTTCAACTATTGAAAATCGGCTGTCTTAGCTGGTAAATCGAATCTTCGGTTTTTCAAAATACCAAATTTTCAGAATACCTTTGACGGAGTAGAAAGACTGAACGCTAAAGTTTCAGTGCAAATATGTGTTCTCATATACATTATCAAATGTGTATCTTCATGCATGCACGTACTGCATAACCACTTTTTTCACGAACACAAAGCGGTTTTTAAATGGCAAGAATGTTTCAACTTGTAAACATTGTTGTGAGGAATTCAGAAGGATTGAATGTGATTTACTATTGAACATTAACTGTTGTGTACCCTGCGTTGTCCGGGCATTTATTTAAAATCAGTTATTAAAAAAGAAAGAAATGTATGTAATGAGTATCGCCCCCATCCTGCCATCGCCCACCGTGACCTGCTCTGCCCCGTCCCATCCTGTCCTCAACCCATTTCACCCCACCCTATTATGTTATGATAATCGTTGCTATCGCCGTCATTTCCATGGGCAGCTGTAAACTAATGCATTGTTGCATTTTCCCGGCAAATTCCCAGTAACAATTTTCAAAACCAATTACTCAAAACCTAATTGCGCTATTTGAATGAATTGAAATTCATTTATTGGGAAATTGCATAGGCTTTCAGACAGAATCGTTTAATTATCTTTGATAGATTTACTCACTGTTTTGAAACTACTTGCGAAAAACTGAAAGTATGCACGCTTATATTTTACTTTAATGAGTAGTAGAAAAGGAAGTTTAGAGTAGTTTTAGAATATCTCATGCATATAGTAACAATTTATTTTTTTGAAGGTCATGTGTACAAAATATAATTTAAGATGGGACAAAACTGTGGATTCGTATATAAAAAACAAATAAATAAACTTCGTTATTTATACATTATAAAATGATAATTTGAAAGAAACCTAGTGTAAGTTATTTCTATCAGCATAGTTATTCTCCATGTTTCAGTGAAAACCACATCAAAATCGACTTAAGAGTTCTCGACATTAACCGGGATTAAACAAAAATCGTGAAAACAATTCAATTGATTTTTGTGTCGGGTGAATATCAATATTATATTAGAATCTGGCTTTTATTTTAAAATCTCCAATTGACCCTATAATTGTATTTATATATTTTACATTCTCAAAGCTTCATTTTTACATCTAACAGTTACCAAAATACATTGATTTTTAAGTGTTCCTTTTAATTATTTTCTGAGATAGGAAAATTTAAAAGATATATATTACACCTGAATGCTTTTTTGGATTTTTGACATTTTATTCGTTTGTGTTTTAGGATAATGTTACAGGAATCATCACCACTTTACATAATTTATCTCCATCTCCCAGCAAGAGCGTGGTCGCAATAATCGAAGTGTAGTGGTAGGAACGGTGAGGCACTTTGCTGTAAACCAGAAGATGGCTCGGATTTTTCGCACCTGCGGGCTGTACGCGGGTCAACCTTTCGGGCAGACGCCGCGTTAATCTCGTCTGTCATTACGTCACATCCGGGCGCATCGGTTGCAGCCCCCAAATTAATTTTTTAACGAGGCCTCCCACCCCAACCCCTGTGCCACCTGCGCCGCACGGGAGCACCATCTGCGCAGAGGAACTCATCAACAGCGCCTCCTCGGCCCGCCCCGTCTCACCACGCCATCCAGTCCCTCCCCGCTCCGCCTTCCTTACCCACTACTCCCCTCCTCGATCCGTCTTTCCACCAACACTCCGCCTCTCCACCTCTTCACGATGCTTCCCGATCCGTCCTTCCATGACCACCCCCGCTACGCCCCTCCTCATTCCGTCCTTCCACGCCTACTACTCCCTCCCCGTTCCGTCCTTCCTAGACCACCCCCTCACCACCCAGCTACGTCCCTCCTCATTCCGTCTTTCCACGTCCATTCCTCCCCTCCCCACTCCGATATTCCAAGCCCATTACTCCCTTCCCACTCCAACATTCCAAGCCCACCTCGTCTCACCATGCCACCCCCTCCCCACTCCGTCTCTCCACCACCCCGCTTCTCCACCCCTTCACGACCCTCCCGCTCCGTCCTTCCATGACCACCCCCCTCTCCACCCCGCTACTCTCCTCCTCATTCCGTCCTTCCACGCCCATTACTCCCCTCCCCACTCCGTCCGTTCATTACTACCCCCTCACCACTCCACAACGCCCCTCCCCGTGCCGTCCTTCCAGGCCCACTACTCCCCTACCCACTCCGACATTCCATGCCCACTTCGTCTCACCATGTCACCATTCCCCTGCCCGTTTCATCTTTCCACCACCTCCCCGCTTCTCCACCCATTCACGACCCTCCCCGCTCCGTTCTTCCATGACCCCCTCACCACCCAACTACGCCCCTCCCCATTTATCCTTCCACGCCCACTACTCTCCTACCCGCTCCGTCTTCCCAAAACCATCCCACTTCTTCACCACTTCACGATCCTACCCGCTCCGTCCTTTCATTACCACCCCCTCACCACCCCGCTACGCCACATTCACATTGCACATAACATTCTACCACACCACGCCATGGCATAGTAATGTCACATCTTGCCATGCCATGCCACGTTATGTGACAACCGCCCCAGAATACCCCTACATTCACCATGTATCATCATATCAGTGCCATCGTAGAGCTCCACTCAAATCTGCCTGCTCGATTCTTTGCCGTCTCCTCACCATTCCATAACTTCTATGATTTTGATGTTCATCGTGTATTATCGTCACGAATTGATTTACATTCTGTTTTCATAAGCTTCATCTATTTCATAATTCACTGTCACATTTTGTCTTCTCACTTTGTTTTCGATCTTTCGGGTTTCGTCCTTTTTAGATGAGCATCCAGCCCATTTTTCCTTCCTTTCTAATGCCTCCTTGCCTTACAATTTTTATTCAATTTGAAGTTTCCTTTTCATTATCTCTCACGTTCTCTATTCATTCATCAATTGTAACTACGTTTTTACATTGCCATTCGTACCCTCTCACCTACCATTGTTATTTTATTCATACAAGTCCTGTCGTATTTTCTTTTCCCTTTCTCATTTTGACGTGTATCATTTTTTCCTTAATATGTCTTCATTTACTCGCCCCAGTACTATTCTACCCTTACAATTACCTAGTGTTTTAGAAATACTAATTTTTCCTCATTTTCATACCGCTCTTTTTCATACATTTGTTATGCAGTCTGCATTTCTACTATTCCCGCAAAATGGTTTCCTCACACACCTGCACGTCAGCCTCCGACAGCCGCCCTCCGTGATGTCTGTATTATACGTCTCTCGCGGAGCCTTCGCCACCGCTGTCGTTGTCGCTGCTGCCCGAGGTGAGGTCGGTTTAATGAAATTTTGGGGCCCAGACGCCTGTTTGCCTGCGGAAGCGGTACTGCGAGAAACTGCGAGCGAAGGGTGGCGGCGGCGGTGGTAGAGACGAGGGAGGTGAGAGAGGCGACGGAAGTGGTGAAGGCTGTGGGGGAGAGGGAGGCGATGGAAGTGGTGGAGGCTGTGGAGACGATGGAGCGGTGGTGGCGAGAATAACTTGGAAGGCGTGAGAGACAGAAGAGGCAGGGAAGGTAGGGATGGCAGGAGATGTAGGAGGAGGTGGTGGTAGAGGGGAAACGGTGAAAGCGGGGAAGTGGCGGAAGCGATGGCAACGTTGCCAGCGCAAAGCCGAGGTGGTGAGGAACGTGGTAGAGGCAGTGGAACTCCTGGAGGAAGATACCCGAGGCGGCGAAGGCGGGGAAGACACGGAGGCGATGGTGGCAAATGAGATGGATGAGGCGGGGGTGTCGGAGGCGATGGAGGAGGTTGGGTGGTGGGGGGCGGAAGAGTCGGGAGAGGAGTGTGAAGTGGAGGAGGCGTGAGGTGGGAATGATGGGGGTTGCGAGTGCGTCGGGTGAGGTGGGGAGGCAGGGGAAGCTTTGGAGGTGGGAGAGACGGATGAGTCAGAGGAGGTGAAGGAGATGGGGTGGTGGGGATGGCGAGAGAGTCGTGAAGTGGAGGAGGCGAGGAAGAGGGAGTGGTGGGGGTGGCGGCAGTGGCGGCAAGGGTTGAGGAGGGGGTGAGGGGAAGGTGGGGGGAAGCTTTAGTGGTGGCGGGGGAAGGTTCGAAGGCGGAGGAGACGGGTGATTCAGAGAAGGAGAGGGAGCTGGTGGGGGCGCGGAAGGCGGGAAAGATATGGAGGCGGCAGTGGCGCGAAGCCGGCGGACGTTGCGAGGGTGGGTGTATGGGGGAGACGGGAGTCACAGGAAAAGGGTGAGAGCGGGGAGGTAGCGGTGATGTGGGGGAGGGCTCTGAGGCCGCTGTCGAACAGAGGGAACGAAGCGCGCGCCAATTGGGGAAGGGAATGTTTGAGCGGAAGCGACCCTTTGCGTAAACGGATTACGAAATCATAAAGGTTTTAACTGGCCTGGGTAACCAAGTCATTCGCCGGATTCTCTCAAATTCGGAGCTACAACTCGCAGTCTGGGCAGGAAAACGGAGGGGTGCTTGAGTTGCTTGTTTTCTCATTTTCGATTTTCTAGAATTACTGGCACAGAACTCGAGTATCATACCAGACGTACGATGTCCCCGTATTGACGAACATTTCATTATCGCATTTCCTGATATAGCTCAGTGGTAACATGTACCGTTCTTACGTCAGAAATTGTTGAATCTAGTAGCTTTTGCAAACGTTATTAGAAAGCTAGAGAAGGGGGAGTTGAAAAGACCCACTCTCGTAAAAACTCGTAACCTTGACGAGAGTGGTTGGTACGAAAATGATGCTAAATCAGATTTTAAATATGTTCATAACTTCCGTTAAGCAAATGGTTGTTTTTTTATTTGTAAATAACTGTTTTTGACTTGTTAATTTCCATTGAAATATTTCACCTTGCCGATTTGCTTCGTCTTCATTCCAAAGCCACGAGGTAATGTTTCGCAGTTTGGCCTTGACGGTTCAACTAAAATCTCGAAGATCACCTTTCAAAATTTGTTAATTAATTTATCGATAATTTTTTTATATATCTATATATTTATCTATAAACATACTTTTCCTTGAAAGAAAAAAAAAGAATAGAGAAAATGCATCAGTTCCATATTGCTACTAGTATATAAACTTAGGAGGCCAAACACGTATAAAGCATATATTCATACCTAAAATAATATCCATGGTCACTTTAAACATTAATGACAATTATTTGTCAATTACTTTTTCTTCGCTTATATTATACTTTCATCTATCAATGTATTCTCAAAGCGTTTTCCATTATTCTACGAATTATTGTGTTAAAATTTGCAGTTGGTTTAATGGTCCTATGTCAAACGGTAATAGAGAATTTTATTTTGAACTATAAGTCTGCATTTGTATACTTTCCCTTCTTGAAAAATTGTATTTCTGGAGATACGCCAAAGTGAAACTGAACAATAAGCTCTTCATTTTTCCCACGCTTCTAAAAGAAAGTTCGTTTGTACGGGAATATTATTTTCAGAACAAATTATAAATGCAGATTTTAGGTATCAAACTTTCGGAAACTCTCCACTCGATATATATTTTTTTCTCATTCAGTACATTTAAAAAAAATCTTTCTTTAACTCATTAAATATAGTTTGTTAGTGTGGATCAACAAATTAATTTTTTGAATTCCAGCATTATAAACGATCTTTTCCGTTACAAGAAATCCTTCATAAAAGGACATCTTACAGCACAAATTATGACGTATTTGCCGTTTATGGCACAGGGGTTTATTATCAGGGGGTGGAAGACGTAAACTGAACATACGATTACCGCTTTTCTCACGTGTCATATACCCATGACGTCGCAATAAGGTGTTACCTAAAATTAATTTCCCTTCTGTTAAAAATGTATAATGTTTTTATAAAAAATAGCTTATGCAACCCGAACGATTTCAAGACACTTACTCGTGCCAATAAAGCTTAACAATATAAACTAGATGCATAAACTGCCATTTAAATCCAAATAGAAGATCAGTATTCTTTTTCTGGATTTGGTCAGCGTTTCAGGGTTTTTCAGCATCCGGTAACGCCTACTCGCAACGACCTTTGTCAGTTGTGCTCGGCAGGAACTCTGCCGTCCCTTCACCCGTGCCAGCGCCTCCGGGCGTTTGCACAGTGGGCGGAGGCCTGGACGCGTTGGGCGGGGGCGGCAGCGACGGCACTTCCGCTTTACGGCCCGGCACTTCCGGCGCGTCACCTGCGCGCGGCGATGGCGTTTTGTTTGGGCGCGCCGTAAAGCCGATCGCTAGCTGATTGGACGCCGTCCCTCGTCCCGTCGCACGCCTCCCCCCCGGGATGGAATGCGCCCGAGGGCGTGTGATGGGCCTCGAATGCCGATGGGCGTGGCGGGGAGTGAAGAGTGGAAGGAGGGGCGGGGTAGCGAGTGACGCAGCTCGAGCAAACGCAGGGCCGGAGCAGCCGGAGGGCGTTGTTCGGGTGGACAGATGAAGGTCGGGGTGGGCTGGGCGTGCCGGGAGGCGGGCCGGAGGGTGGGCCGGAGGGCGGGCCGGAGGGCGGGCCGGAGGGCGGGCCGGAGGGCGGGCCGGAGGGCGGGCCGGAGGGCGGGCCGGAGGGCGGGCCGGAGGGCGGGCCGGAGGGCGGGCCGGAGGGCGGGCCGGAGGGCGGGCCGGAGGGCGGGCCGGAGGGCGGGCCGGAGGGCGGGCCGGAGGGCGGGCCGGAGGGCGGGCCGGAGGGCGGGCCGGAGGGCGGGCCGGAGGGCGTGGTGGAGGGTGCGCTGCGAAGGGCGGAGCTGGGTGGCGCAGAGGGCTGGGTGGGCGGTGGGTGGGTGCAAAGGGCGAAGCTCACTTGGGAGGGCAGAGAGGCCAGGGGCAGGGTGAGGTGGGGTGCGCGCCAAAGCGGACGAGGGCGGTGGCACGTGTTCAAATCTGCCGTGAACCTATGTTTATACTGTGATCTCCCGCTGCCAAATGGCGCGTCGTAAGGGCATTTTATGTGTCGGTCGAAAAATATCTGGCTTTTTGTGTGTCTTTTTGCTTTTCTTTACAATGTTACATTGCTACGCAGAAAATTTACTATTTCGTCCTGGAAATGTTAAGAAGGCCGATAAGATCTTTCATGACTTATAATTAATATTTATTTAACTTTTGTGACGAAACACTAAGTGATAGTTTTGTCTTTCTGCTTGCAGAAGATACAGGTAATGTATTAAATTACACAATTGGGCATTAGTTCTAAAAATATATAAACTTTTCCTGGAGTTGTTTTGCAATTTCTTCTAGTGTTGAACGTTGATCCTTCCGCTTATTGTCATACTCGGGTATGCTATTGGTAGCTTGTTAATTAATTCAACATAAGGCAATATCACAAATGTGCATTACGTAAAATAAAATACAAGAGATAAATTCTGTTACTTAAAATTGTGGGGAAGATTTTTCTCAGTTCTATAGATTGGCTTTTAAATTTAATTTTTAAGTATGTGTGTTATCAGTTGTGTTTATCATTATTTCAACTATCAGTTTTTAGTTTACATATTCTGTGTAGGAGAAATATGTTAATTTTTACAACTTCAGAAAAATATGTTTTGTATTGCAAACAAAACCATTCTATCCATAGATAGCAATCAACTGCTTCGAGATTTTGAAGCTGGCTTTCTCACCGAGACTTTATGAATGCGAAGTGATCTTCAAATGAGTCAACGCGATGAAAAAGTTTAACACGAATACTGGTTCAGCAATATGGTCATTCTATGAGTAGATATTTTAGTACGACTAAAACATTCAGAAAAAATCCAAGAAATCTTTATTTTTATTAATCTTTTATTATTGGCAGCCTGAAATAAATAATCTGCAGTTTCAAATTCTTAATCACGTCGTGTCAAAATGTAAAATATGATTTTTTTTCTCCCAATCCACAAAACGTGAGTTCGATTTATCCTCATGTAGCTATCAAAAATTCGAATTGGCTATACACTTCGATCATTTATCATATTATTTCAATCCGCACTAACATTCCTTAACCCTAGGATGCTCACGCAAAGGCCCCCAAAATCCTGTCGTTTATTATTTCGCTTTTTACTCTACTCTGATGCATTTCTTAGAGCTTTTTCTATGAATAATATTTCTTCTATCGTTCTTTCATTTTAGTCACTGGCAAACGAACAATTCACAGAAGTTATACAGGTAGGGCCTAAAATTTGATTGTCTTGCGTCAGTGCATATACAGGGCTTTTAGACCCCTACTAATATTTATATAAATAATCGTTCATTTAACATTAAGAGTTGAATTTTATTAAAACCATTAAGAAATACGTTTAAGAATAAAAACAAATTTTATATGCATTTTTTGAGTGCGTATTGCTCAGGGCCTAAGAGTTCATGAATATGCATTCATGTAGTTTCCTGAGTCTCATGTGTCCTAAGGTTAAATATGTTCCAACGTTGAATGAACCAGAGTTCGCTGTACATCATTTCCACGAAGCATCATTGTCGAAACGCGCGACGAAAATACTTTACACGCCCGGGGTCTGCGCTTGTAAGCTGAAGGGCCCGGCAGAGCGCTCTGCGCTCCTGCCCCATCCGACACGCGACGAACTATTTCATTAGAGTAATTAGGGGGCTGTTTAATACAAAGGCTCGCACCTCCCTGCTGCACGGACTTGGCGCAACTGACGCCGCAAACGCGACGTGGCGGTGAGCGAGTTGTGAGCGGCACGGTTGGCTGAGCGGAAGCAGATGGTTGAGCTTCTTCCTCGTATATTCGTAGACCGACTGAGTTTAGCTCATCGCTGTCCCTGCAGTCAATCTTCCCTGGAGGTTTTAGGTTTGCAGTCCTGACGTTGGCGGGATTTTTGACATCAGCTAGATAGCTAATTCATATTCAACCGTTGACTGGAAGGGGAATTCTCGCGGCCGGCTGCTCTGATTGGTAATTTTCCATGGTTTATTTGATTAATACTAGCCGAATGCCGGAGCAGTACCCTAACAAACGGATCATGTGACGTGCGCGATTTTGCCTTCCTCTTTATTGTTGCATCCTCACCCCCCACACACACACACACACGCACACGCACATTCACACTTACATGCACTACACTACCACACAAATCGAGAGACCAGTCGAAAGCTTAGATCTTGCCTCGACTGAGGGGGGGAGGGTGCTACGCATGAAGGAGATACCTGGATGGGAAAACCCCACAAGCCTACGTTACCACCTGTTTCTATCACGCAAGATAAGAAGGACACCGCCATCTTTGTATAAAACATGCATTACGTTTCGGGACTATTGACCATAGCCGTTTATGCCTCGAAAACACGAAATAATCAGTTTTCAGAGATAAAAAAGTAAGCACTACACTAACGAGACTAATGATCATAGCAGTTGACACCCCAAAAACACGAAATAATCAACCAATCTGCGAATCATGAGTGCGTGATTATATTGTGAAGTTTTGGGATGTGACATAGCGCATTAAATAGAGAAGTATAATTGTTTCAGATACTCGATGTTATTTTCTGGTAAATGAGTCATCCCTGCCGGACACGTCTTCATTAAGGTGTAATTTATTAAGTACCAACACACCAAATACTCTTCGTGCCGTTTGATTTATCTAAATGGTTTTTTTTGGCGCTCGATATATGATGTAGAGGTATATAAGATAAAATTCTTGGTTAATTTTGCTGCTGCTTTGTTTTAGAGAACATTGTTTTTCTCATGGGAAGATAGATTTTTGTTTTCAGGGTTGGAATATGTTTGATATTTTGATAATTAATTCAACTTAATGAGTGCAGCTTTATTTGTACCAGAGCTTTAGGTGCTCATATGCAACGCATTAAGCTTCATCACCAGAAACATAATTTGCTTTCATGCAAATTCCTAACATAACCAAAAACTGAAGTTATTATCTTTATATATATATATATATATATATATATATATATATATTGAAAAATCAATATATAAAAGACACCAAAACGTGTAAATTATGTATTAAGTGATAGAAATAAAGCAAATCTGTGAAAATTCGTATTATTTGGTTTTGTATTTGCCTTGATTTGTGCCATCTCTCAATAAACGTATACTCTTTGGTGTCCTTAGCCATATAACTTAAGCTAGGCGTACGCATTCGAACAAGATAAATCGACGACAAACTGTTCTGAAGCACCAGAGCACGTTTCACTAAAGTGTCATAAAAAAATTGTTTCTATCGTATTTTGCTGAGCAAACTGAAGTCGACATTTTAAAACGTAAATGACTCAGCCTTTACACATTAGATATACTATGGTTTTATGAACAAATTATGCCCTTTTCTAGCGTCATCTAATTATTATGCCACTAAATCACATAGGGTAGGAATGTTTGCAGAAATTTCATGGGTGTAATAAGTTCGCAATTCTTCGAAATATCCTTGTGGGGACAACTTTAAACGAATTTCGTCTATAAACAACAATACCTGCCTAGCACTTGTATGTCCTTCATATTTACACCCGGCTCATAGATACGTATGGAACAGGGATTAACTCTACAACAGCAGCGAATTTCACAGTACGCATTGCAATCACCACCACGGCTTGTTCTCCAATTCCCGCGCCGCAACTTGCCCCAAACCTCGAGCGCTATCAGCGGCCCCGGCATTGCGCTGACGGTGGAAGGGTTCTCGGAGTCCCCGCTACCTGCGCTGCCGCGGTCGCAATTAGAGCGTCCGCAGCCGAGCAATAACGCGAGGGCTACGCGGCTGCGGTGGCGGCGGGGCTGGAGGGCGGGGTCGCGAGGGTGACGCTGGTGATGGGGAGGGGCGGCGAGGTAGACGGAGGGCGGCCTGCCATCCGCGCGATGGTGATATGGTGATGAGTACAGAGCGGATTTCTATGATTTTGCATATTTTTGTCCGTTTATTCAAGGCATAACCAAGTGAAATTTCTTGACATTTTGTTAGTAATGGATGCTTTTAACACTTACATATTTTAGTGCATGTTGGTCCGATTTTCCTGTTGGTGGATATTCGTGTAATTATAAGCGTATATTTTGCGTATTTCGTTAAAATAGGGACTTATTTATGTGATTTCATCTTTTCATAGAGTCTACTATTTATTTGTGAACTTTCATTGATTAGAATGAGCTTGTCACGGTTTGCGATTTTTCCTTTTCTACAGATGATAAAATACTCGTACAAATGTAGGATATTTCTAGACATTTTTTTTAAAACCAGACAGAAGAAATGAAATAAGACATTCCATGTACTTCACTGAGGGGAAGATGTACTTCGATTATTTCTCCCGCGAAGGAAGGTAGATTGTATTATGTTTGCCCCCAAAAATATCTTTTCATTCCAAGCATGCTTTTCCTGAATTGTATCAAGGAAGGTAAATTGTATACAGGAAATGAAATATTGTCACTTTTTGTATTAAAGTGCATATTTCCGAAATTTTAAGTCGTATGTGCAAATTTTTAATAGTATATTTAAAGATTTTAGAGCATCAACATCCGCTTTTAGTGATGAGTAAACCAATGTATGATGAGAAAACCAATATGTAATGCAAGGGAGGATGCGATTTGATAAAGAGACATAATGGGTTTGAGGGAGATATGTGGGGGTGGTAAGGGTTGTGTGGTTGGGAGTGGATTGGCGTAAGAGGTGTCGTGCGTGTCCCGAGAGAACGGCAGGGCGGAGTCGAAGGAGGGAAGAGTCGTTACCAATATTTAATGGTAGACAGAATACATTTGATTGGTTATTGCTTCCAGACACGTCAAATGCTATGATATTAGTCCCATTAATCTGTTTTTATGGCTAGAATTGGCGGTGCCACTCGTCAGCTGGGCGGTGAGACCTACACGTTGGCTTGCCGACGGTATTTCCAGGTATCTCCCTCCAGCAGAGAACCGCTCCAGTCTGGAGGAGAAAGCATGGAGGTAGGAGAGGCGGTGATGGGAACAAAACCTACTGAGAACTGTTTAATGCAGTAGAAGCGAGTAGAATACATGGCTAGTAGAATATACGGATGTCAGCTGTGTACGACCGAAGATGAGAAAACCACACGGTGACATATGATGGCGAATGACAAAGATATTGTCCGAGTTGTGACGGTCTGCAACCGAGGTTATTGGAAAATGGCCGTGGGCGTTGGATGTAAGTGGGCGATATAAAGCAGGGGTGTCCAACTCTGTGGTCTCAATGGCCACAACTAAAACATTTCACATGGTTGCGGGCGAAATTTTCATAACTCGAAACGATACACACATGATCTCCCCGTATTCTTCATTGCCTGAGAGTTATGAAACGGGAGGGAGGGATGGAAGCAAGCGTGATATCAGGCTTTACCATGCATAACGCAGTGAAACACATTGGGATGATTTTGAATTTCAGAATGTACTGGAAAACAACTTATATCTAAACTTAACCAATTTTATGTTTAAGTGGGTGTTAGCTTCGGGAGGGTGCATGCGCTAGGCGAACAATGAGTGACATGAATGAACTAGACTTTCACGTTACATTAATAACCTTTCGCGAGCCACAGTAAATAGTTCAGCGGGCTGCATGCGGCCCGCGATCTGCCAGTTTGACAACCCTGATAAAAAGAAACGGTGGCGGAGGGTGTTGGGCTGCGAGGATGGGAGACTCAAGTCGAAGACGATAAATAAGAAATATAACATAACGGCGATGGGAAGGCAAATTGACAGAGACAGAGGCAGCAGGTTTGCGAGTTTTCACATCGTCCAAGCAGTGATGGGCGAGGTGAGGGCGGAAGGGCATGTCGTGGACAGACATCACAAGTTAGGTATCGACGGTAACAGCAAAGGTGGTGGTGACAAGACTGTGGGCGACGGCGAACAATAGAGTTGGGCAAGCATTTCGAAACGACCCTGCAAGTGGTGTGTGTCACCGTGTGTGCTACGCGGAAAGCAACTCACGCTAGAGTTATAGTTCATAGTACCTAACTCGACGGATAAAACGTCTGCAAGAGAGGAAGCTTTAATTTTCATCTGGACTGACGATGTCTTTAACTATGAACATGCGCCCTGTGTGTTTACGATGTCAACTTAAAGTGGCTAAGTGTTAATCTATGGACCCGTTCTGGTTTCAAGGAGTACATTTGAACTTTTGCCTATTCATAGGTCGCTGAGTAATACCTAGAAATACGAATTTGGCAACGTGTTTGCTGATAGTTTGTGTTTGCTTTACCCAACAAATTTCTAAAGATACGTTATTCGGTGCAATTTTATTACAGGGTCTTGACTGCCTTGCATCTTTTTTTCTTCTCTTTCAAATATTTTAGAAAACCTAATTTTCAAAAGCAATTACTAATAAATTAAATAATAACTGACGAACTAAAGAGTGTTTATCTTTCAAGTGTTAAAATTAAAGGGAAGCAGGAAAAACATGCACCATTAGTGCCAATATACAGTTCTCAAAGTTTAGCAATCACAACAATAAAACTGTTCTTTGTGCAATTTTTATTAACTATCCAAATAACACAGCTAAAAAAGATGTGTTTGTGACTTCATATTAGAAATAATATTTCTTCGAAACGTGATGCAAGCATTTTCAACATTTTCCTAGGAATTCAGCTAGTAATGTATCTTCATTACATAACTTTATATCTACGTCTGTCTCAACGTAGTGAGCTAACAGAGCAAATCCTGCATTAATGTGACATCAAAATCAAGGCACTCACGCTCTAAAATGCGAGCTTAGTAACATATTAGAGTCACACGTTGCACACTCACTACGTATCTCACCCGAGGCAGCTTGGCACAGTTGCTAGTTCCGCCCCCACATCATATTCTCACCCCTCTGTTTGCAGCGTCCCCCGCGCCGCTGGCTGTCTCTCCCTGCGACTCCGGACGAATCCACACTGAACTGCACCTCATACCCGACACTGCTTTAGCACTTGCCAATCGCTTCGTACAGCCATGCATCACACCATGTCAAAATGCTCTCCCCTCTCAATGCCATACAGTCCGTAGTTTGAATTCCAGCCTCTTCTCCGGATTTACCCGGAGCACTGTGTATAATTTCTACCAATCCGCGTAACATCACCAAATCACATAACGCAACACAAGATATAGCCCTCCTCACGCCATCCATTCACCCCTTATCACGGACCACACATACCACAGAATAGCACAGCACAGCACCATAACTACAGAGTGCGTGTCATTTCAAGTGAAAAATATTACAATATTTTCTCCTTGACTAGAAGTGTTTGGCCTCGTACCTCGTCTCGCCCCGCATCTCAGCTCACCTTATACCACGACACATTTAAGCCTTGTCCCATAATTTGCTTAGCCCCTATGCCTCCGCTCACGCCATATCTCGCCTGGTCTCACCCCACCCCACGTTTCGCCTCTTTCTAAACCCCTCCCCGTAAGCTTCGTCCCTTATTCCTCGTCCCTCTCGGCTCGGCACGCCACGCCATGCCCTCACACGCTTGGCTCCCTCTCCCAAGACTCGCCTCTTCGCCTTAACCACACGCCTCGTCTCGCCCCATACTTTGTTTCACGCCCAAACCTCACCCTAAGCTTCGCCACACGCAATGCTTCTGGTCATACCTGCACACCTCAACCCCAATCCCAACTCTTGTCCTCCATGCCTCGCCCAAACGCCTCACCCCAATGCCTCTCTCCCATGCCTCACCCTCACACCTCACCCCCACCCCCACGCCACACCCCCACGCCTCACCCCCACGCCTCACCCCCACGCCACACCCCCACGCCTCTCCCCCACGCCTCTCCCCCACGCCTCTCCCCTACGCCTCTCCCCCACGCCTCTCCCCCACGCCTCTCCCCCACGCCTCTCCCCCACGCCTCTCCCCCACGCCTCTCCCCCACGCCTCTCCCCTACGCCTCTCCCCCACGCCTCTCCCCCACGCCTCTCCTCACGCCTTACCCCCACTCCTCACCCCCACGCCTCACCCCCACGCCTCACCACGCCTCTCTCACCCCCACGCCTCACCCCCACGCCTCACCCCCATGCCTCACCCCACACGCCTCACCCCACGCCTCACCCCACGCCTCACCCCCACGCCTCACCCCCACGCCTCACCCTCACGCCTCACCCCCACGCCTCACCCCCACGCCTCACCTCCATGCCTCACCCCCACGCCTCACCCCCACGCCTCATCCCCAAATCTCACGGCCAAACCTCACCCCCACGCCTCACCTCCACCTCTCACCCCAAAAACCTAACGCCCACGCCTCGCCCTCACGCCTCACCCCCACGCCTCACCCGCACCTCACCGCCACACCTCATCCCCACGCCTCACCTCCACGCCTCACCACCACAACTCACCCCCACGCTTCAACCTCACATCTTTCTTCACACTCCGCTCCCTACACCGCTCCCCACAACGCCACACCCCGCCCCAACCCTCTCCGCCCCTCACCTCCCTCCGCCCCGCTCCGCGCCAGCCGTCGCCGCCCCCCACCGCACCCCGTCGGCGCGGCGCCGGCTGCCGCAGCGGCGCAGCGCGTGAGTCAGCGGAAGGGTTGGCGGCGCCGCTTATTCCGGGCGATAAGTCAACCTAATGGCGCTCATTGCCCTCTCTATACCCGCGCCCACTGAGCGGCGCGGCGCGGCGCCGGGCGGGCGCCGGCGGCCCTCGCCCCTCGCCCCTCGCGCAACACAGGCCGGCTGGAACGGGGAGATTTAGAACGCGTATTCTTTAGGTAAACACCGATTTGTCTTTTGTTAGGATGTTTCGATACGTTACATTTTCATTGGAATTTGCGTAGGTCGTAATAACTCTCTAATATACAGATTTAAGTGTGCTTTTTGTACACCGTGTGCAGGAGAAACGTGAATAAAACTATCAACTTTAAGAATAACTTGTATGTGCTAAATTGCTTTCTAATAAGTGTAGATAAAATGACATTATGCTTTAAGAAGAATTTTAACTGGCATTTTTGAACTGGCCTCACAATTTAAGAAATCAAATTTGTTAAAAAATCTTTATTATTAGGTTTTTAACGTGACTCCCTGAAAATCATATATTTGTTCGTTTTTTAGTGTTCATACATGTTTTAAAATCTGATTTAAAGAAAATCTATTGATTTTGGATACGAACTTTCCTCTTTTAAGTTAAAAAGTGATGGATCGAATGAACATCTTTATAAATTTGTCTTATACATGTTGAATATGAATTAACTTTCTCAGGAGATGGTACTAGGTATACTGCGAGAAAGTGGCTATAGGCAAAAAGAGATCTATTATCCAAATTAATTTATGCCATAAAGAAAGTATTATTATGATTACTGCATGAATAATTTCCGTACATATCAATATTTCATTTCCAACAGAAAATTAATACAATTTATCACCTAGAGCTTCACAAACAGACTTCACTGGTTTATTATAACAATTCAAACGATTTCGTCATGGTAAATAATACGTACTGATACGTAAGTAACAGGAGAACAATGAAAAACAAGCATTGTGGTTTTAAGAAATGTTCCGATGAAAAACGTGCGTCTTAGGACGCGAATTTATTATCGAAATCCTTTCGCGGAGGCGTCCCTTTAGGGTGGATCTTCGCCATGACTTGTTAGGTGAAGGTCGCCGCTCCCTCTGGGAGACATCTCCCGCATGAGCCGTCTGGAGGAGAACGCTCGAACCAGAGTGCGGGGCCGGGAAGACAAGATGGAGGCCTCCGCTTATTTACGAAGGGCTAGCTCCTCCCTCCGCCTTGTTGGTACCCCTTGTAATCAGGGCTCCCAACTGTCTATAATCGGTGCTAATCTGTTTAATTATTGCAGTTATTGCGCCGGTATTAACCTCACGTATTAGCCCAGGGGCTCCCCCTGGACCTATTAGGGCTTCCCCAGTCGCCCTGCAGCGGCCCTTGGCGCCGCCAATTTGCCGCGGAGGGGTCCTTGCCCTTCGCCCTTCCGGCAGGCGATTTTTTCGATCCGAGATCACTCGCCCCCCGTAATTATTTTACGTAGGGGTGGGATGCGACCCCGGAGAATGCTAGTTTGCTTTGAAGGGAGTCGGTTCTGATCCGTTTAGCGCGAGCAGATTGCCTCGTTATTGGTCAAGTTGTTAGTTTCGATGTTTCAGATAGTTACCTTTGAAATTGCTGCTTAAAAGTCGTAAAAGAGGCTCTAATTTACCAGTGTGACGAATGATGCCCTTTGTTTGGTTTCAGATACGTTCGTGAGACTATACGAGGGGTAAAACAAGACTGCTCAAACCCTTTGGTGAGTTCTATTCACAGTACTTTAATTGTTAGCATATTCCAGATAAAACTGACGTAATGAGTTATAAGATTATATTGTATTCCGTGTAAAGCACGCTAGTGAATTTATTACATTATACGGATGACATGTACAGTGCACTTTATGTACAGGTTGCATCAAATTTTATAATAATATTGTCATAATTTTTAGTATTGACAGCTTGATTATTTGGATTGCTGTCGCCTGACTCGACTGTTAATAACAATATTGTGTATGATCTCATATATGAAGAATGTTTACATATAAATTGAAATCTGTCCAAACGTGTTTCTGAATATATAAATTATATCCTCTGTATAAGTTTTTGGTTGCGCTTCTGTTAAGATCATCATGCTTATAGTAAATTTATGTACACAAAATTCATAAAATCGTAGAAAGGAAGGTACTCGCTTAGATAAAGAGTTCCTGATGAACAAACCGTTTCCCTGGATAATATACGCAATTGAATAGACTTCTGTTTTGCGGTAAAATTATCCCCTTATTCCCTCATACTATTTGTGGTAGATGAAGTTACATGACCCTAAAAGATGGTTTTTGAGTTAACTTATTCCATTGTACTTTGTTCGCTTTTTCCAATTCCATTCAGTATTCATTAATGATTTTTATTATACAAACACTTAACTACAAATACTTCCAGATCTCACTAACTCAACTTCACTGGTGACGATGTTCTCAGGCCGTTAAACCATGTGTAATACTAAACCTCTGTCATTCCCTCAACCGCATAGACGCTTCGTGTATGTTCCGTACTGTTTCAAATACCCACACGCCCACCTCCCTAATCTCATAATTCTATTTTCTACTGCAGTTACATATACGCATTGGCTCAACGCTTTTTAAGTCTCCTCAGACTTCATATATTTCAACTCGTATTCACACTTCACACTACCAAACATAATTATAACCGCAACGCTCTGGTTTTTATAATTGCATGCAAGTTATTTTATTTAAAATATGTGATTATGCTGTATCTGCGAAATAGTTTTTAGGTATCCTATCACTCCTTACATCTAACTATAACTACGTGTTCAGACACTTGTAGGGACGCCAGGACAATTGTCGTGAGTTTTTGAACATTAAGGCGACTACACACACACACACACACACACACACACACACACACACACACACACACACACACACACACACTAAAAAGAAATTCTTGAAACAATGAAGTTAGAATGAATGTATTCCCAAGAAAAAGTGGAAATATGAGAATTAACTGATTACTGACTGTACCCTTTTGAAGTATCGAATTTTGGTTCTAGAATTGTAAAAAGACGCTTAAATTTTAAAGCTATTGAGTGACAGTTCGTGACAAAATTTCAATATTAAATATCATTAGAAATGAAATAATATAATAATTATTTGGTTATAATTATAATCATTTCGATTATTAGTATAATTAAATAGTATAATTAGTATATTTAGTAGTATAGTAATAGTGTAGTTAGAATATTAGTAATAGTATAATTAGTAATTATTTCATTATCATAATGACATAAATTAAACGAACTCTTTTTAAAATCGTGGACCCAATATTTTTGAAAAAGACGCCGAAAGGGTCGAATGTTAACCAAACTAAAAAATTGAAAAGATGGTATTAATGTATCTGTTTTGAAAAAAAAGATCAAAATATTTAAATATGAATAACGAGTGAACAGAAAAAACATTTACCTTAAACACGAGCATGTAGCTACAGCCAACTGAACACCTGTGAGGGCAGTTTTTCACGTGAATTGCATGATGCAGCGTACATGGATATGTTAGCCGCCAACAAGTATTTTTATCCGAGTGCGGTCTGCAACAAACCCCTTTAGCCTCCTCGCCCACGCGCACGCTCGGTGCACGCTCGATACACGCCCTCGCATGTCGCGCGCCCACGCTCCCACGGGCCTTCCGCAGCGCGCTCTAGCGTCCGCCCGCCCTGCGCTGTGTCCCTCGCGCGTGCCGCCTGCCGCTTCAGCTCCCTGCCGCCCGCCCGCCCGCCCGCCGCGCCGCGCCGCGCCCGGCAAGTTGTTAAGCAAACTTCCGGCTCGAGTTACACTCGCGCTAGAAAACTTGGGGTAAACGAAGGGGGTGGTCCCGCAAGGTGAGTTTGGATGGATGGACGGGCGGACGGACGGGAGCCAGCTAACAGGCCTCCCTTCTGCTTCCCCATTGGAGTCGTCTCGCCTTCGTGTCCTGTCGCCCTGCCCCTCTCGCCCCGCCCCTCTCGCCCTGCCCCTCTCGCCCTGCCCCTCTCGCCCTGCCCCTCTCATCCTGCCCCTCTCGCCCTCCCCCTCTCGCCCTCCCCTTCTCGCCTTCCCCCTCTCGCCCTCCCCCTCTCGCCCTCCCCCTCTCGCCCTCCCCTTCTCGCCGTCCCCCTCTCGCCCTCCCTCTCTCGCCCACCGCCTCTCCTTTTCCTTCTCGCCGTCTCTTAATTACTTGACCTCTTGCTCTCTCTCACCATCTCTCTCACCTCTCATCCTCTCTCCATCTCACTCTCTCATGCTCAATCTCTCACTCGCTCATACTATTGCCTCTAACCTCTTTCACACGCCCTTCTGCCCTCTCACCGTCTCGCTCTCTTGCTCTTTCTCATGCCGACCCTAACACCTTCTCATCCCTTCATTCTCCCGCCTTCTCACCCTCTCATCCCCTGCTCTCCAGCCTCCCCCCTGCCTCTTGACTCCATGTTTCCCCCGCCCTCGCGCCACACATCTAGACTTCACACCATCTAACTTATTCGCTCACTAGCCTCCTCAACCTCTCGACCTCTTGTTTCCCGCGCATTCATAATCCTGCACTCCCGCACTCCTTCCGTTATTTCGCTCTCCCTGCCATCCCAGATAACAGGTCGACAAGGCGTCCAGCGAGAGTGGACATACCGTACTGCACTCTCCAATTCTCCCCTAGGAGCTTCTCTTATTCCTTTTACTTCCAACTGTCGGGCGCCGAACACTATTCCACCTTTAATCGACGGGGAAGCATACGCAGTTCCGATGTACCAGAAATTCTCTTTCTTGCGAATCAGGTTCAGCTGCCTCGTCTCACTCGGTACCCCTCTCCCCCCGCAACATTCGCCCCATTTCCGCAAACAAAGCTGTCTGTCCTATCATTGCAGTCTCTCTCATCATCTCTTGCCCTTTCATTGTATGGTGCTATCGTCTATCCGACGTCCCCGTTGTACCAAAATCCGAATTTTTTCACATGTAAATCTCGTCCTTGAACAAAAATTCTATTTAAGATGTCATATAAATCTCTTTACGCTTTGTTTTCCATGATCTTGTGAGACATGACCCTCTGCTTGATCGCCCTATACCAGAAAAAAGTTCATAGTAACCGTAGTTTCACTGTGCATTTGAATACTGTGAAATCTGAAAAATAACGATTCCTTTTTTTTTTTGTGAGGAAATTCTCTCAAAAATGTTTAGTGGCTTAATTAAGTCAACAAAGCTTCTATTGCGTCCCCCTTAATAGTTCATTTTAAATGCGTTTTTATATTTTGTAGTGAGAAACTGTATTACACACTGATTTTTGTTAAAAAAATATTTTCAAATCTCTAGGAAACGATAAAAATGCAAAATAGTTACAGATATGAAGCATAATAAAGAAGCATAAAAATGTAGTAAAATATTTTCACCTAGTTTTCAGCAACAAGAAAAATCTAATATACGTCACTGTTTTTATTGTATACTCAAAGAAAAAATACTCTGAACAACTTTGGCAATGACAATATTATGTTGTATTACGTGCAATTTTAAAACATAAAAGTTATGAATGTTGAGTCTCCGTTAAAATACGCATGAAAACAATATTTTTATATTATTTTATATTAAAAGTGAATGTAATTATAGAAGTGACACAAAAACATATTTTCTATCACGTACCTTGACACAAAACACGTGGCTATAAAAATCCAAAGCTGTAAGCTGATCTTCACTTTAGTTTGGTTTTGAGAAAACTAACAAAAAATCCCTGTAGCTGTGCCACGAGAATCTGTTAACCAACGCCAGTGCATCAGTGTATTAAATTCGAGGCAAAAAGCTGGTGGGAACGCGCATTTACGGCGGTGGCAACCCTTGCAGAAGCCTCTGTAGCGTAGGGCAGGCACACGTGCATCGCAGGTGCGAGAGAAGTGCCGTTCCCACGCTGCCCACGGGCATTCCCGCCTCCCCCCTCACAGCCGGTTCCATCTTCCCCCAGCGCGCACACGGTACAGAGGCAGTGCACAGGAGATACAAACTGCCAGATAGTCCAACATCGTATGCATTGTCATTATCAAGATCCTCAACGATACAACTTTTCTCCCTATACTATACTGCAGGAAGGAAAATTATTGGAATCACCTCGGCAATTATTATTATTATTATTATTATTATTATTATTATTATTATTATTATTATTATTATTATTATTATTATTATTATTATTATTATTATTATTATTAAACGTTTATTTACAATATGTTCATACATGAAAACAAAAAGTAAGTTTGTTGACTAGTACTACAGTAAATTTGGTGACTAAAACAATAAGTAAATTTGCTCTGTTGACCTCAACAATATTATTACTAATTTTCGGTCGTAAAATAGATGTTTAGAGATGGAACTTCGCACACACATCAGAATTAAGGTGTATTAATGACATGTCAAAGATGGTTATGATTAGTGAAGGTGGCGAGGAGATACACGAAATTTTTAACACGAAAATGGGGATGTCAGTGCGGATGGATGGAGGAAGAATATATCACTCATACCTCGGTCAAATTTGAAACAAGTTGAGCAGAAACTTGATAAATACGTTAAGAGTTGTACCGTTTCAAGATCATTAAGTATTTTAATTTGTTGGTGATACTTTGCAAGGAGTCCCTGTGATAATATCAAAATTTTCTGGAAATAATTGCAATTTTTCTTTATTAATTTTGTTCCAATAAAAGAAATGCATATATAAATATGATACGGTTTCAATTTTCTTTAAATCCCTTATATTTTGAAGTTTGCAAAAGTTCAGATTTATTTCCAACCTATTCGTACTCCTTCAGTATTAAAGCCTGAGTCTTCTTTGTCAATGTAATTCTGTTGCTTAAACGGATGTAAAGAAGTTAAAAAATGTGAGTAGTTTAAACTAACACTAAGAGATCGGTTGATTGATTATTAGTGATTCCGATTGCGTCAACTTCTATGGTCGTTAGTCCCATACGTGTAGTGCATGTTTTCTCTCGGGATGTGGTCTCCCCCCGCTGGATGGCGAGATCCGGCGCCGACCTACCACCGGCTAGCTGGGTTTTCCCCAACCAGATATCTCCTACCAATGGGGCATCGCCCCAGTCACGAGAAGTTCTAAGCTCCCGATCTGTCTTCCGGAATGTGTAGTGGTGTATTGCATGTTAGTGTAAGTGGAGTGAAGATAGGACGAGGAAGAGGAAAGAAAGATCGCGAGCTGTCCGTGGCCCGTTCGTTATGGTACTGCTCCGGCATTCGCCAGGTATTGATCGGAGAAACTGCGGAAAACGACAGATTAGATCAGCCAGCCGCTAGAATTCTCCTTCAGACAGATACTGAATTCGACCTAACTGACAAGCTAGTGTCGAAAATTCTGCCCCTGTCGGGACTCGAATCTAGGTCCTCCCGGCCAGAGGGACTGCAGTGACATCAGTTGACGCCCTGAGCTATCTCTCCCGGTAAGAGGAGGACACTATGGCGCAAATATGCACTAGTTAATCCGTTCTCAAGATCCGTTTAATTATTCCTCAAAACGTTTGACTGATCGTTGGTTTACATGCATATAGTGTTTTTATTATGCGTCTTTTTATTCTCGGTTATTGATATTATGTTGTTCAATTGATGCTTCGTGAATGTAAGCCCAGAAAAACTCTTAAAAAATATTTGAGCCTTATATACATTTAGTGCGCTTTCCACTTTGGGCACCAACTTATACTTGTACCTATCGAATCAGTAGAAAAACAATCTTCAAATTTACCTCGGACCAGTTTGTCTACTAGAGCTTTAGAACGTGATGTAACCACTTGCAACTGTCTCGAAGTGAGATCAAAGTCGCGTGGGCTTTGTGGGAACATCAAATGAACTGCCAGATCAAACCGATATTGTTCTAGCTTAACTGACATCCATCTTTGAGTGTTGTCAATATCGAGTTTTTTAGAGCTGTCGACTAGCGTACTGATTCTAGCTGTCAGAGTGACTGGAACACTCAAACGTACTCAAATAGTAGATTGTTTCTTCTCTCAGATTATACGAAGGTATAATGCGCCTGGCAATTCAATATTTGATTTAGACCTTCATTTGCTCTTGGCAGGCCCCGTTATCATTGACGTGAATAATGTAATTTTTCTCGCAAGAAGAGGATTAGGAAAACAGTTGTAAAAAGTTTGCAGAACGATCTACTACGAGTAATCATAAGTAAGTAGAACAAGTAGCCGGAAATGACATAGAGTTCCATTAACTGAAAAAACATAAACAACAAATTCACCATTCAAGAGCATGGAGCAAATAAGCTTCATTTTTTGAATTTTCATTGAAGAATGTAACTGTTTCATGCAAATATAACAAAAGAAATCAAAATATTATATATCGTTACATATATGCCATTTATTGAAAGACTGAAGGGTCTTCAACATTAAAGTGTAAGCATAAAACTTAAGCCATCCATTTCTTGAGGATTTCAGGTACACTATAGCCCAACGTTAGCAAAATATTTAAGAACTCATCTGCAAATTTCTAAACTTATTTAATACGATTTTCTTTATATTTTATTTTCTCGTTTCTTTACTTGTAGGACTGTCACAGTTAGACTAATACTTCACGAATAAAGATATTTTGAGTGAAAACAATTCAAATTGGATACTTACTGAAGCAATGTTCAACGTAAGTTGTATAATATATTCAAGTGAAAAATTTTCAAGGTAAGGTAACGCAATATTTTAGGTACTAGTATGATAAAACAAAGTAAAATCTTTTTAACTATTTTTCCTGAAGTTCACTATCAATTTCCTTGTATTTCATTTAAAATGTAAACTTTCACATATGTTTTCAGTTTGTAAGATAAGAAATAACCAGACCATTTTAGCACTTTACCAATGTTGACGTTCTCTTTACTTTTTAGCGGACCTGCAATATTTGAACTTTCAGATGGGCGAAAGCTTCTTCAGGGGACATCCCCATCGAATGAGTGAGTCCAACTGTTCTTGTGTTAACAGACATGTCGCAGAATGGTGCGTTGTACTCTCGAGTTTGCTCTTCAATTACTCGGTGTCCCTTTGATGTTGTTCCAAGTCCCCACACCAATCGCGACTTGCAGTTGGCTGCTTCGCTTTCGCGTTTACGAAGCAAGAACTTCGCTTAGAACTTCGTTAACTTGGGAAGACCCGGTGACTGAAGACCTGTTCTCTGGAAATGGGCCGAACTGTCGCAGTACTAGCAGAATTTGCGTCTCTGTTGCTTGGTCCTGTATTGATTTGCTGGATGCTTCATCTGCGTTATTTACTCTGACGGAGTAGAATGAAATTGTAAAATTATATAATATAATGTAATAATAATATTTATTTGGCTACAATTGGCTGATTGACAGGCAGCAACCATAAGCTCACAAAGCATATTTACAAAACATCTACCTCTACAATGCAAAATCAATTACAATATAAAAGCATTTAACAATTCAGTACGATAAAAGAAATTACAACTACATCTACTATATACACCTACAAACGTACATATACACTCGCCTTTTTTGTACATGAATGCTCACTCACACGTACACATAACACACGAACACACATTAGCCCTACATATAGTAAATGCCTACATATTCACTATACACTTTAGTACACATAGTATAAATGTATATATAAAAACTATCAAGAACATACATACACTTGCCTACACAGTCATATAATTTCTTGTCCTTTTTAAATTCACAATCACAATTTAAGATTTTAAAGTTAGCTCTTTAAACATCCGAATTAGTTCCCTTTCCATTCTGTCATTTAACTTAACTCCCCTACACTACACTTTCATCCTATCTTTCTTCATTATGCCATATAGCTAATTGATGTAGCTTTACCCTGCACTGCGCTGCACTGCAATGCACTACACTGCACTGCTCTGCACTGAACTACTCTTTATCTATACTACACTGCAACACCCACAAATATGTAATTTTGTTAAAATAATAAATTATATTTCATAAAATATTCTATTATTTACAACATACAAAACAAATGTAACTTTTACATATAGTTTACTGCAATTGACCATAACTTTAATTTATATTTTAGCAATGATTTAACCTTACCAATATGATCATGTACATCAATGGCGGATGTTGAGATAGGTTCGTTATAGGTAGGTCCAAGCTTCAATAAAATTCTTCTGAAGTATTCTATCAGAAATTTTGCCTGATGCATGTTCTAAATTGTCCAGCATATCTCAAAGGATAAAAGAGTTAATTTTATGTTAAAAAATTTTTTTCGACCAAACAAAAAGAGAGTCATTCATAACCTATTTCATACTCAAAAACTCGTTTTCCGTATAACAAAGCCTAGATTCGTTACATATTTGTGTGCAGCTTATACCTACAAATATGTTTTGGTCATTTTTCTGCGTTTTTATTCTGGAAGCTTGTAGATGGTCAATCATTCTAGAAGACATGAGGCAATGCCATAGAACGATCACAGAGACCTACAAAGGAGGACCGTTCGTGGATATGGAATAACTTACCGTGGAAATAGGAAAAGTTTATGTTACAGTTCAAGTTATTGGTTTAATTTCCTGGTGTCACATTTTTCCTCTCCAGTAAAGAATTCTTGAAATAAAGGGTTGCTCATCCCCCGCGTTTATATGTCAAAGATACAATTTGAAATTCATACAAGTCGACAGTAGGCACAGTATTTAGTTTATAAACCGACTCAAGAGATCTTTCTGGTCTTGCTTCGGAGAGCTTGGGATATTTTCGAACTACAAAATAAATAAATATGCATAATAAATTCGTATCAAGAAGCAAAGTCCAAGGTCATAAATTAGAGAGCATACCGAATCAGTGCCTCACAGCAAAACTCCACTGCTCGACCATTAGCGCTCTGTTTCCTAGCCAACCGTGTGTTGCCACGGAGACTTTCACATTCTCTTAACTCCTTAATTGAAGACCTCACAAATATCTCTCTAATGTATATTTCGTAGCACACCCAAAAAGAGTGTAAAGGAGAACTTCCTTTATATGCTTTATTTCATTGGACGCAAGGTAATTAGCAACCACAATGAAAACCAATGCATACAAAGTACAATAAACAAATATAAAAACACATAAATACAAAATGTATCAATATTGGAGTATCATTGCGTGAACTGTGAAGTCATTAACGGCCACATTACACAGCAACAGAATATAAACAAAACACAATCATCAGAATACAAATAGTGCATTAATACATTATTTCACATAATCGTTAAACAATATTGATGCTGATAAGAGGTTTAGTTTCTTACAAATTATTGACACGGTTATTTTCCTTAAAAATGATGACGTGTGTTGACATTTTCTGTGTGGTGTGTGTTGTTAAAAATTTGTAGGAGGTTAGAGGTAATCCGAAAAAGAAGTTTCTTCGAGTCGAAAATACACGAAATAAAATAAGGCAAACCTGGCGAAATAACGAAATTAGTCGAAATAATTTCTCCTTTGAAACCGTCTCAGTGCAGCCACTGTGCACAGGTTGGGGAGGCAGCTGTGGTGGCGGCGATGGCGGCAGCGGCGGTGGCGGCTGGCAACCGGTGGCGCGCCACGGGCGGAACGTGATAAGTGCGTTTCCCAATCAGTTCACCTCGCCTGCGGCGGCGTCGGGGGTGGTGTGCGGGCGGTGCGGGGGCGGTGCAGGGGCGGGGTCTGGGGGTGGCGCGACACGGCGCAGGAAATAGCGCGCGAGCATTCGATTGCCGCGGCACGGCGGCGGGGGCGCTGCGTTTTAGTAACGCAATGACGCGCCTCCGTCAGCAGGCTGGCACCAACTCCCTCACCCCTCCCGCAGTTCCAACGACTCCACCTCTCTGCTACACTCTTCGCCCTCGCCGCCCTCGCCGCCCTCGCCGCCCTCGCCGCCCTCGCCGCCCTCGCCGCCCTCGCCGCCCTCGCCGCCCTCGCCGCCCTCGCCGCCCTCGCCGCCTTCGCCGCCCTCGCCGCCCTCGCCGCCCTCGCCGCCCTCGCCGCCCTCGCCGCCCTCGCCGCCCTCGCCGCCCTCGCCGCCCTCGCCGCCCTCGCCGCCCTCGCCGCCCTCGCCGCCCTCGCCGCCCTCGCCGCCCTCGCCGCCCTCGCCGCCCTCGCCGCCCTCGCCGCCCTCGCCGCCTTCGCCGCCCTCGCCGCCCTCGCCGCCCTCGCCGCCCTCGCCGCCCTCGCCGCCCTCGCCGCCCTCGCCGCCCTCGCCGCCCTCGCCGCCCTCGCCGCCCTCGCCGCCCTCGCCGCCCTCGCCGCCCTCGCCGCCCTCGCCGCATGACGGCAAGGAGCTTGACGTATTTAATTTCAGAAAACATTAGGAAGAACGAAGTTCAGAAAAAGTCAGTGAGAAATATTTCCTCTGTAGGCTGGACGTATAAAGACCTCTCACAGCAAAGAACAAGAGGTCTTCCATCTCTCGTCACTGCGCTTGCGTGTACGATTAGACTGGTAAATAGCATGAGTCAGTGTGCCAAACATCACGAAATCCCAAACGCCAGTTCAAAGTTTTCGGAATCATTTGTAGAAAGTTACACACTCGCAATTAGCAGACTGCTTCTGTATGCATCTCTTAGAATAGCTGTTTTGCAAACTCAGGTTTTTAAAGGACTGTAATATATATATATATATATATATATATATATATATATATATATATATATATGGTGAATATAATACAGGTCCTATACTTCTTTACGATTACACCAAATGATTTAAGTTATCAGCGAAGTCATAAAAACAAGTTTGTTGCGTTCGGTAAACAGAATAAAGATAAATATGTTCTCTTTTATAACTATTGTGTGTAAACGTATATTGAGTACAAATAAAACGTTCAATACCCTTTACAAGGGGAAATACGTAACATCTACTATATCGTAGTTCCTGCGATTAGTAACAAATATTTGTCAAGAGATTCAATTTTAGATTTACCTAGGAACATTTGAGGTCTACTCAGACGTTCTCAAGATGGCCTCGGGCAGCTAAAGAGACCGCTGGCTGAGAGAGTGTTGACCCGTGCGCCAACTTGGCCGAGGTCTCGCCTTTGAGCTCGGCACTCCTGCGATCTTTGGCTCACTCCCCAAATCAGCTTCGTCGTCCTGCTTTCAGTATCAACGCTTTAAGAGAGAGAAATGGTGTCAATAATTTGAAAATAAATTTGAGCTAATGTTTAATGTTTCAACAATTTTTCAGCAATAATGATGAAAAGATTTTGTTAATCACAAGGGACCTATGTGTAATGTAGCGCTCGTTGTTTTTTCTTATGTCTTGTTGTAATGTAATTTTGTAACTAATAGCTATTTTAAAGAGTATTGTCTATTGGATGAAATGAAACGGGTTCAAGCAAAGTTGGATGGTCGAAAGCTTTGTGTGTTTTATTAGTTCCAGATCTTGTATTTCCCTGCATTCATATAAAACATATGTCAAAAGTTACATTTTTGAGTGTCAATTTCTCATACTGTTTTAAAATGTAAGACTGGTTTAATTTTTACTAAATCACCTTTATGGAAATAATTCACAACGTAACTGATTAGCAACAGAGGTTCTCCTGCCCCTTTTCCTCTACTTCAGAATTTTCTCTATCACTTATTCTTTCTCACTCCTCCCTCTTTCAATATTCTCACCGTTGATTCATCCATCCTTCCGTCCATCTATCCGTATATCCAACTATCCAACTATCCATCCATCCATCCATCCATCCATCCATCCATCCATCCATCCATCCATCCATCCATCCATCCATCCGTCCGTCCGTCCGTCCGTCCGTCCGTCCGTCCGTCCGTCCGTCCGTCCGTCCGTCCGTCCGTCCATCCGTCCGTCCATTGATGTTTCCGAACGCGAGAACTCCTATGGGCATTAGTCCCGTTAGTATAGTGCTTGTGATATCTCGACAGGTGCACGTTTCATCCCTACTGTGTGATAGCTGGTGTTGATCGAATCGGGTTGCGCTGTTTCCCTCATCAGGTCTCCCAGGGACCATCGAAGTCCGGGCAAGCTCTAATCTCCAGAGTGGTCTTCCGTTATTAGAGGCAAATTTTAACATTTGGCATGTGAAAGTGTAAAAGTGTGTGGAAAGGGAGAGAAAAGGAAAAAGACGAGGAAATAATCGCAAGCGATCTGCGACCCGGTTTTTTAGGACTACATCATTCGCCTGGTATTGAACGTGGAAGAAATGAAAAGCTACCGATCTGAGAATCCGGCCACTAGAAAACTTCTCCAGCCACTAGATTAATTCGGCCTAGCTCATTAGCTATCATCGAAAATTCGCCACTGTCGAGACTCGAATCCTAGAACGTCCCAAAAGGAGTTGCTGCAAATGAAATGGCAATGCTGAATCTAAATAAATTCAGCCGATTTTTCCTACTCCTGAAGTATATAACTCAACCTTTCCTCTTCCGTCTGACCCTACATTTTTCACTTCCTGTTTCCCTTGTATCTCCTTTGCTCCTCCTTTCATCTTCGTCCTCTCTTCTTTTCTCCGTTTATCTCCCGCCAATTCCCTACTCTTTCGTAATGCTTTTTCACATTTTATGCTTTCTTTTTTAATTTTTACTGTTTTATCCTCTGTCTTCTACCCTCTTCTCTGCCTACCTCTGCATCTAATTCAGGGACCAGTTTCCTTTATTCTATCGCCCTTTTGGGAGTTTCAAAAGGAGGCGGATTGAATTGCATTGGTTCAGCACAAATAGCACCTCACTCTTTCTCATTGCTAACCGCAGCTCACTCCACCTTCTCACCCTCAACCGTCTTCAACCATAACACGCTAACTCCCTTCATATGTTCTTAATTACCAAGCTCATCGCGTCGCTTGCTTCAATGTTGGTGAATTTCAAGCACATAGTTCAAAATATATAACTCAGACTTTGAACTTCTTTTTACGATCAATATAAATAAAAAATAATGATAGAAAATGTAATAAGGTTACCATTGTCCACAAATGAGACATTCGTACTGTTTGTCAGATACAATTGAACTAAATATGTCAATTTTTGAAAAGTCGTCATAAATGGCACTACATAATGCTTACGATGATTGTACATTTAAGGCAACTAATTTTTCATTAATTTTTATAAACGCTCTCTCGCAAGTATCTAAATATATTTTTCAATTATCATTTATAATTTATCAATCAATTATCATTTATTTGTTCGTATACTCGTTAAAATGTTGAAATTATTGATGTCGGATTCGGGAGCTTCATGTCAATCAATATGCCTTAGCTGAGTGTAGGCTCAGATAAAACGCAAACATCTTACTTCGCTTGGTTACAATTCCGAAGAATCTCGTATTTTTTTCAAGTTGTTAACTGAGCTGACATTGGATGCAGATTAGTGTATTTCTCTGTTTCTCTTTGAACGTGACGGTATGTTCATTTAGTGTCATCGGAAAATAATCATGTTCATTTAGTGTTCATTTAATGTTCATTTAGTGTCATCGAAAAATAAAAGGTAGACAAATCATTTCCCTTTATTTCTGTCGATAATCACAAACTGATAGTTGTAGAATGTAGAGATAGAACAAGAATTTTAATTTGGTTTTAATGTTAAAGGTTAATAGATTTTAATGTTAATGATTAATGTTAATGGTTTTAAGGTAAATAATGTAAAATGAAAATTATATCTGAGTTGAGACTAAATAATTCGTGTGGGAATCTCGTGTGGGAATATTTTCACCTGTACTCCAAGGAATATATTGATCTTTTTATGTTACTGTCACTATTTTTCGCTTTTAATATTTGGATTGAATCACTTATTTCCTTTTGACCTCACCATAATTTTAAATTACCTACTAATATGGTACGCAAAACATCCAAGAAAAAACACCATTGTATATCATATTTTTAAAACAATACTGCTGTATTTTTTTCTTCATTCTAAGTCGCATTAGAACTTTAGACTCTTGCAGATTTAGAATCCGTTGATCTTTTCTCCATTTTATATTTTATTAAACTTTTCTTGCGGTTGAGTGAGAAAACTGCTTTAAAAAATCTAATATTCGACATTCTGTAATTGAACGGTTTCCCATATATTTCGTTTTAAATATTTTTTTAACCTCTAAATCGAAATAACTGAAAATAAATAACATATTGTTCATCTAGTAGCTTCAGATGTTCGTACAATATTTTCAGATCGTCTCGTGTAGCTAATACCTCAATCACAATCTCTTTACGTGGCGTCATACGCTCTTTACGTTTATGTATTTTCCGCAGACGTTTTCCTTATTTTGCACTCCCCCCCTCCTCCGCGTCTGCGTAAGTCCCGCTGTCTCAGCTTCTCTCTCCCCGCGCCTTTCGCGACCCTTGCGTTTTTAATTCCGGGCTTCCTCCCCTTGGACCAGGTGGCGGCAGGGCTGTGAAGGGGGCGGGGCGGGGAGGCGGCGGGGGTGGGGAAGGGGCGTGAGAGGGGCTGCAGAAGGGAGCGCGGCGGCGGCGAAACCAGCTGCGGCGGCGGCTCCAAAAGGGGGCGATGGGAGGCCACTGGGAGGCAGTTTGGGTTGATGGATGTGTCCGGGCACGTCACCTGCTGCAGTCGTGTCCCGTTAAATTAGTGAATGTTACCCCGGAAGGTGGCGGTGATACTCTCCCCGATGAAAGGTGAGCTCTGGAAGTGACGTCGGCATCCGGGGATTTCTCTCTCCAGGTATCTCCCAGGAGGAGTACAGCACCAGTCAGGACAAGCTCTAAGCTCCCGACATGTGTGGTAGTGTTGTGCACATACGTGTAAGTGCGTGTGTAAGGCGAAACGATAGGGCGAGAAAGTGGAAGAAAAGATCGCGCGCGGAACGTGGCCCGTTTTTTGAAGTACTGTTCCGGCAATCATCTTTTATTGATCGGACAAACTACGAAAAACGATCCATCGGAGCAGCCTGCCGCTAGAATTCTCCTCCAGACAGCGGCTGAACACCACCTATCTATTTAACCTGGACCTTGGGCCTGGGGGATGGTGTTGGAGCTGGAGCTAAGCCTGAACCTGGGGTTGGGGCGGTGGCAGGGTTGGGGCAGTGACTAGTGTAATGTCCAAGGTGAAAGTGAAGACTGAAGTGGGAGCGGAACTAGCAGAGGCGAATACCAGTTCGGAGGCCGTGGCGGGCGCGAAGAGGAGGCGAAGGCGATCACGGTGGAGGTGAGGGCACGTGCTCTGCTAATATTTGTACTCGCAGCGACGGCCGGCGCTGCTGCCCTGGCTACTGCAGCGTCGACGAATATCCCCAGAGCTGTAATTGCAAGGGCGTTATCCCGGAAACACGAGGGAGTGAAGGTAGTGGAATATTGATGGTGCTACTAGTGGAGGGCCCTTTTCGCGAGAGACGAGGAAAACAAGAGTGGCTTGTGCTCGGAGCAATGCTTAAAAATTATATTTAAATCAGGAATTCCAAGCCTTTTTCTTTCATCGACCACTTTTAAGCAAATTGTTTGCTTCAACGACCCCCGTACATTTTCTCTATATTATACATCATCCGTAATTATGACACAAAGAATTGTACATAGATGTGTTAAAGATAACAATTTTGCACAAGAATATTCTGGGAGATGTATCGATTTTTCAACAATCCATAACGCTTGCTTGCGGTTTGAGAAGTTCAGTTTCTAAGCTTTATTTAAATGAAATGGTTACAAAAGGTTGAGTGTTTTTTTAAGAACTAGTCATTACATTTTTCCAATGCGTAATGCGGAGAGTACTTCCTTGCGTGACAAGAGTATCGTTTTGATTGCGTAGTTATACTTTCTTGAGTTTTCTAAACATCTTAATTCCTAAGGGTGAACTTAGGAAATCAAGATGAGAAGTGAATTCGTAATTTATTATGATAGGTTTGTTCCATTATAAAAGAAAACTGTTAATTAAATTCGTTAATATTTTTTGTAATCAGTGAGGTCTTGATTATCAGTGCTCTTGTAATCAGTGCCGACTCTTATTTAGCGTTTGACACCCAATCTACCCAAAGATCATCATTGACACCTTTTGAAATTCCATCGACCTCAGGTCTATACCGAGCCCTTTAGGAAGTCCTGATTTAAAATCACGCTTGATTGCCATTGATCCCTTGCGCATAATTATTTTAACACTTGAAGATGTAATATTAAATTTGCAATAAAATCAACGCATGTTATTTGATATTTAAAATTCTATATACTGTGAGAGGAAACGAATTTTTTCTATAACTGTTTGTTTATTCTTATACAAAATTTTAACAAAGATCATACCTTATTTGTTGGGCACAAATTTGAGCATTTTAAAATTACTTCCCAACTTTAAGAACTTTACGCAAACTAGGCAGTTTGCGTAAAGAATAAAGAATTTCCTTCTCTCATTGCATAATATGTTTTATCAATTACTGATGAGTTCAGATAAAATAAATACAAACACCCAAGTACGAATGTTTGAATTCCGTTTAGCACATTTGTCTGAAGGATGTCTCTTCCTATATGATTCTCATATATTAATACACGGTATTTTTGGCCAGGAATAGAAAGATCAAATGAAATAAAATCTATTTCACAAACTTTGTTGCGCTTCGTAAGTAATGAAACCATCTGGAAAACTTTAGAAGCCTACCTAAATGCAGTGGCAAAAGTTTTACAGGCTTTAAATGTTTCTACTTACGAGAATATAAGAACTTGCGCTATTGTAGAAATTTCTGCAAACGAAAACTAGTTGGCATTCATTTGCATGCACGTATATTCAAAATACACATCTACGAATTAAAAATATCCTTTTCACGGCATAGTTATTAATTACTCATGGTTCACGTTCCTTTTGTAGAATCTCTTTTGTAAATTACACCGGGCCCCATTAGTAAGCGCGGTTATTCGTGGTGTGGAATTTTATTTATTCTTTTCTCAAAACAAAGCTAGATAGGGAGCCTCTGGGTAATAGAGCGCCGCTTATAACGCTAATTTATATTTCCATTCCCCCAAAGATTCGCCTTCGCGCTCGCAAACAGGTTTACCAACACACCCTAGGTGGTGCAATGGAACTAATGAATCTACTTCCTCCTTTGAGCACGCTCTGTGGCCCCTTCCCTCCGGAGTTGGAATGCAGATGCGTTCTTTATCTTCTTTTATTTAGTGTAATTGTGTGTGTTTGTTTTTCTGAGCCCCCTACAGTTTGGTAGTTATTAGCGTTAGGTCGAGTGAGCATCACGTAATGATTGTGGTCAGTTCATGGAGAATTTGTAATATCGTTAAAAGGCTAATGTCAGTTTTAATGGTCATTATTATTTATTGTGTCATTCGTAAATTATAGCCTGATCGTTTTGCATGGCACCATCTCTTTTCTTTTCATACTATTCTCTTATTGAATTAACAAGTCACTGACGATACATAATAAGCTTCATCGTTAGAACCAGTCCCCCATCGTCATCTCCACTCCCCACTCGTTCACCAATCTTGTCTTCTTACCCTCTTTTCCCAATCCGTCCATCCACTAATTGCCATCATCCCATCTCTTTTCCCATATCTATCTCACCCCTCTCCCCACCACGTACCTGTCGCACCCTCATTTCCTTCACCACTCTCATTTTTACCTTCGTGTCCACGTTCATTCCCGTTTCTACTCCCATCCTCGACTCAATCCTGGCTCCCATCTCCACCCTCATTTCCGTCTCCACTCTCATTGCCATCTCAACTCTCATCTTCATCCCCGTGTCCATCCTCATCCCCGTCTGCGCTCTCATCTCCGTGTTCAACCACATTCCCAACTCCATTCTCTTTCCCGCCTCCTCTATCATCCCCGTATTCTTTACCATTCCCGTGTCCACTCTCATTCCAGGCTCCATCCTCATCCCTAACGCCTCTATCATCCTCGTGGTTTTGATCATCCCAGTGTCCACCCTCATTAACATCTCCATCCTCATCTCCACCTCTTATCATCCCCGTGTCCACTCTCATTCCAGGCTCCATCCTCATCCCGAAAGCCTCTATCATCCTTGTCGTTTTGATCATCCCCGTGTCCACCCTAATCACCATCTCCATCCTCATCCCCGTCTCCTCTATCATCTCCGACTTCATCATCCCCATCATCATCATCATCTTCATCGTGCCCATCAGAATCTCCGTCGCAACCATTTCCGTCTCAACCCACATCCCCGTCTCCATACTCCATCCCATCTCCCCACCCGTCCCAACCTCCACCCTCGTCCCCTCCCCGGCACCCCCCACTGCCAGCCAAGCAGGTTAATCTCTCCGGCCGGCGCGGCGGCGCGGCGGCGCGGCGGGGCGGCGGGGCGGCGTTCGGGAGCGTCCGCCGTCCCTCGGGACGCGACGGAGCGGCTCGGTTCGGCGCAGCGCCGGCAAGAAGTTGGCTGTGATTGAAACGCCGCCGCCCGGGGCTTATCTCGGTTTACAAGCGCTCGCTATGCCGCGCACGGCCGGGCGCTGGCACGCACGCTCCGCAAGTTGGACGCGACCACCAGGGTCGGTGCTACCTCTCACCGTATTTATTAATTACAATACGGACAAGAAATAATTTCAATTGGAAATAACTTGTTATATTACGGAAAAACTGGACTTAACGGAAAGTTAATCTACATGACTAATTTCCATTGCGCGCAGATATTTAAATGAAAATATGCAGCGTCCGGGCATGTGGGAGTTTTCTGTAGTTTCGTTTGATACCCAGTAACTCTGGAAAAGTACAAAAAGATGGAACTGTTTCGATTTTGACTGAAAAATTAAAATATTTGATTATGTTAATTCACAATTTATCGTGCTTCACGTCTAGACTATATTCTCATTCTCAGGGCGTTGCGACACAGCTGAGCTCATATGACAGGAAGGCTGCGTGGAAGAGGCCGTCCGCAAATAAGTACTTGTTTTTCTCTGTTGCTTTATGGATCAGGAATGATTTCATGTTCTTGGTATGTAAAGGTCTATTGTGCTGTATATAAATTTTACTGCGTTATTGTAGCCATCCTGAAGACTTTTTGAACGCAAAACATTTAATTTATTGCAGTGTTGCATGAGAGCATTTTATTTGTTGTTCTTGAGCAGTGTGCTTTCTACATTTTGGAAAACCATTTTGTGTGGTTTTGTTGTTTCATTGATTGTGATTCTGGGTGCGTCAACGGCTAAGGTCATTAGTCCCGTAAGTGTAGTGCGTGTTATTTCATCGGGAGGTGCTGGTGATCTTCTCTCGCGGATGACGATATACGGCCCTCACGTACCGTCGACCAACGGGTTTTTAACCAACCAGGTATCTCCCACCAGCGGGGCACCGCCCCAGCCTGGAGAAGTTCTAAGTCCACGACAGGTCTCCCGGCATGTGAGGTAGTGTAGTGCATGTTAGTGTAAGTGTGTGTATGTGTGTGTAAGGGGTGAGGATAGGACAAGGAAGAGGTTGGAAAGATCGCGCGCGTTCCGTGGCCCGTTTGTTAGGGTACTGCTCCGGCATTTGCCTGGTGTTGGTCGGAGAACCCACGGGAAACTATCGATCAGAGCTTCCAGCCGCAAATAGCGACTGAATTCGACCTACCTGAAAAGCTAGCGTCGAAAATCCTGCCACCGCCGGGACTTGAACCTTAGGTCCTCCCGGTCAGAGGCACTGCAGTGATATCAGTTTATTCATTGAGCCACCGATCCCGGTGTGGTTTTGTTCAGCAGCAATTTTGGTATTATTTCAAAGAAATTTTATTTCAAAACCATTTAACCTCTAATTTAAGGAATCATTTAATTTGAATGCGACATAGAACTTGAAATAAACGAGTAATACAATGCACTATGATATGATCACTATGATATGATCTGCTGGTCAATATTTGTTTGAAAGCTTAGTTAATTTCAGCAAAATATGGTGTTTTGGTTTTGTTGTCTCCACTAATGCCCCTATATGGTGTGCATGTTTCAGATCAAGCTAAAGGGAAATTATAATTCAATAAACCAATATAACCATCCAAAAGCTCAAGTGAGCACATTATCTTTTTGATTAAAGATGAGTTAGAACAACGCGTTGTCCATGACCTGCTAATTAGAATATTAATCTGGTTAATTCCTGCTGTAGATCGTAAGTAACCAGTATATAGCATAAGCAATGTTGGAACATCAGTAGTTATTTTGTCAAGATATTAGTACGTAGCTTGTAATCAAAATCGTTCCAAAATCAGCTTTCGAATTGGGAATCTCTAGGACTGTGCTCTTGTCAAACAGCAAACACAGGAAATAAGTAAGTTTTGATTCACTAGAAAGTTCATGTTACCTTAGGTATAATTCTTTGTAATGTTTAACTTTTGTCAATAATTTATTTCAAGTCTGCCCTAGACCTTTCCTGAGCAAAAGTCCTTTTTTACTTTCCGTCGCATTGGCAATCAGCCATATGATATTGTAGTGTATATCCTTAAGGCTCCTGTTATCGACTAGAAGTTCTTTTTAAGGGCGAGATCAACTTGAAGCATGATTGTAGGACAATACCCAGTGAGGCCGATGTCAGTGTTACAAGTGAGTATAACTTTCCAGCAACATTATTCGGAACATTAAGCCGACGCCATGCAACTAATAACCACACTCGCGCATCACACTCTGCTCATTTTTGTGCAGGCTTCAAAGTTATTTTATTTTAAATTCATCTCTTTAATCCAATAATTTCTCTATCATCTCTTTGCCAGTTTTGTGTTTCTTCATTTCTCCAAAGTGCCCTCCTCTCTGCCCTCTCCACTTGCACCATCCCTTTCTCCTCATTCTTCGTCTTATGTTCATTTTCGCCCCACTTCCTCCGCTTCCATCTCTGATCATTTCATCTGCGCTGATCTGCGTCTCAACCTCTTGTGCATTAGTCTTACCTGTCTGTATTTCCGCTCACCCTCTTGTCGACATTTGTACATATTTCTACTACAATAGTATATAAAAGAAATGGGCTATTTATTTATTATTTAAGAGATTTATTTTCACTGACCAGATTTATGAAAATATACTGAAAAGAATAATAAATTTATTTTTTAATATGTTGAAGTTTGACTTTACATCCGTCTCACAAGATAAACAAAACAGGCGCAAGTGTCCTTGTTGAAATTTAGATCTTTTACTTACAATTTCTTACTGTGAGAATTACTAACCAAATGTCTTTAAATAAGATGTAATACCTGAAAACTCTGTGCAGATTTCGTAAACGCGTACAACTGTCTTAACATCAAAACTGGAAATTCTTTAAAGCTCACAGCTTCAAATCCAAAGTTTCAGACTCCCGCAAATCATCATAACGTGACAGCAACTTGGAGAGCGGAAGGTAACAGGCGCAGGTCCAAAGAGAGTTTAAAGTCATAAATCGCACAGAGCGAGGGACATGGGCAGCGCCTCTCCGCCCGTCCCCCTCCACTGCCTTCACTAACACCCGACAGGTCCTCTCCCTTCTCCGCCACGCCTGAACGGCGCCCCTGGCCTGCTTTCGGCCTTATCAATAATTGACCAGGAGACTCGGACGCTGGGGAGGGGCTGGGATTCGCTCTCGGCGCGCCTCGCCGCCTCGCCCGCGCCCCTGCACCCAGCCCTCGACTTGCCTCTAACGCGCTCTCACTTCCATAACCTCAACTTTCGCCCTCGCCCAGGCTCCTCGCCCTCTCCCCTCGCCCTCGCTCTCGCTCCTCGCTCTCGCCTCGCCCTCTACCCTCGCTCGTCCTCGTCCTCGCAACTCTTCACCCTCGCCCACCTTGTACTCAACTCTCGCTCCTTTCCCCGCCCCGCTCTGACCTCGCCCTCATCATCTGTCCTCTCTGTTCCCCGCCCCGCCCTGACCTCTCACTATCCCTGCCTTTGCGCTTGCATCCTCGCTCCTTTACCCTTGCCCTCACTTCTGCCCTCTCTCCCTCTTCTTCAACTCCGTGCTCGTCCTTACCCCAAAGCTTCAGGCGCACTGCCCTGGTCCTGCCTCGCCTAATCCCTCGCCCAATGCCTTCGATCTGGGCGTCGCCCTCGCTCTCATTCTCATCCTCACCCTCACCCATGACCTTGCCCTCGCCACTGCGTACACCTTCGCCTTTGCCCACGTTCCCGCCCCGTCTTCACCATTGTCCACGCTCACGCCCACACCCACGCCTCTATTCACGGACGGCGCGTAGCCTGGTGACCGTCGGCCACGCTTTTTCTCTGTCCGTCTTCATCTTCACAGCCCCTGCTCTCTCCACCCGCGCCATCCCTTGCTCCTCATTCTTCGTCTTATCTTCATTTTCGCCTCACATGCTCCACTTCCATCTCTGATCATTTCACCTGCGCTGATCTGCGTCTCAACCTCTTGCGCATTACCCTACCTGTCTCCATTTCACTCACCATACCGTATCATTCATCATCCTTTCCGCCAACTCGTTCAAATTATCTTCATTTCTCCTGGGACTACGCACTATCAGAACCTACCCTATCTGTAGTCCTCATCACCTCTTGACTCGGTCACCAACGATCTTCCATCCACCCATCTCCACAGTTACCTCCGTGATGACCACCCTCCCCATATCAGCCTTGTTTCTATTTGCCATCCACATTTCCTCTCTACTCTTCCTGCCCTCACTATTTTCCTTTTTCAATTTCAACTATGACTCATCAAATCTCAACAAATGACTCATCGTCATTTTCGCTTCCCTGGCTATTACTCCGTCGTTCTCTTTCACTTCTCTTCCTATATGCGACCGTGGATCGACAATAATCAACGTCTCTTCCAACGCTCTGCTACTTCCGACGCTGTTACAAGCATCTTTAAACATTAATAGCTCGTTTGGATAACAACTAGTAAAACTCGTCGTAATTGATAATTATTGCATCATAAAAACTGTTTCTCTATGCTGCCGATACCGCTCATCTCACCGTTTCGGAGAAGAGTACATCTTGCAATTACCACTTTGCCTCACTTTGATGTGTTCATTACTCACCTCATACGACGGTGTTTAATTTTAAATTTAACTATAATTGAGCTGCTTTGTTTTTCTTGTCCTGATAAGTGATTGTTCTGTAAAGTTAGCTAACGTCTTATTCTTTTTTTCTTCGACCACTAAAATATCTCAAAAGTCTATGCTATTGGTTTTCAAATCTTCTCGTGTTCAATTATTGTTTCAGCTACAAATCAGCATGTTACCATCCTTTACTTTACTGTAATATATTTCTTTTGTACTTGCAAATTAAATTATTTGTTCTCACAACTTTCCACGCTACGCACTACTTTATTTTGTGATTAATATATTTTACTGTCCATTGCTGTACACTTATGCTCACTGAACATTACAGATTTCGCTGTTTGAACTTTTTTAATTCCCTGAACCATTTTTCACTCCATTCAGTTCATTCATGTACCTGTTTCTCGATATCTTTATTCGGCTATTTACTTTTCTAGTTTCTCAAACTGTATCTTCCATTCTCCTTGTCTCGAATTTATTAATTTGGATTATTTGGGGTCCTTCCAATCCACTTAACTTGCATCTCTTCCCATATTCATCAACTTTTTCTTTCCTGCAATCTTTATTCCCTCTATTTGCCCCTTGCGTTCCGCAGAGTGCTCGCTACGCCTTGCTCTGCGGTCGACCGGAGCTGGCTCGGCGCGGCGCCTTCCTGCCGTCATTTGTTAGGCCCTCTCGTTGGGCTTCCGAACCGGGGTCCCCCGCCGCGTTCTATGAGCCATTATACAACGTTATTGACCCACATTCGCCAAGTGGGAAAGGGCCTGTTGTAGTCTCGTTATGTAGGAATTACTGTCTGTACACGCCCATTATTGCTGTGTTGCAGAAGTTGAATCGATCGTAAATTGTGCTCTGGCCGGTACTTTATGGAGTCGTGCGGATCATAAACGAAAGTTTATAAGGAGCGGATGTAAGGCCTTTACTTCATTTATGTTCTAGAAACCATATCTCTAAGACATTATTTCTCGAGTGGATAATTAATCTTTTATACAGAAACTTCCTCAGGCTGAGATTATCTAAAGAGTTATTCTCCTCTTATTGCAAAGTATAGTTTAAAACACATAATTTTATACGGTATATTCATGAATATATATCTTGTTCTGACGTTCTCTAAAGAAGAACGTCGTATACATTGAGAGTATTCCATACCGCTCATTTTGGGTAATGTCAGATTTTCCAAAAGAAATCATTTCTTCTCGTAATGAAATACGTCCTTGTCAAATACAAAAAGACATTAAATTTTTTGTTGTTGTTTGTTACCCTTATTAAACACTAAGTAAAAATATTAATAATAATTAGGATATTAACTTTATGATGAATACTTTCAAATGTTTTAAAGAAGTAAATATTCAATAATTATTATCAATTTTCAGATATGCCAAAAATGTTAACTTTTTGGCAATGATCACTTCAAAATAAGTTACAAAAGTACAAATTGTATGGTTCTTACAAATCGACTCCAAAATGTTAAGATTATTTGCCAGATCCAATAAAATTTCATATCCTCTTTTTAGCGTATTTTTTTTCGTTAAACTTTTTTCTCGTTACAAACACAAATACCTTACATTTACACAAATTGTGCTTTTTTTAATGAATGCTCACTTTGAGGATCCTTGGTGATGCAAAACGGATTTTGGTAAAACTCCAGTGCATATATCTGTTCATGAGATGAAGACTGTATCAAGACTCACACTATATGAAGGTAAAAATATCTCTTGGTGAAAAAATAGTTCATTGGAATACTAAAGCATTATACCTGCAATAATAAAACTTATGACCCTCAAAATTTATTACTTTTTGGCTTCTGTATTTCTTTCATAATCCTTGCAAGTTTTGTTCCTTCTTACAACTTCCACAGGTACTCGTTTCATATCATATTAGTTATATATTCTGTAGATTGCTCTTCATATCTATCGCCCCCAAAATTAAGAAGTTTCATTTGTTCAAATTGTTCATTTCTCTTGCTAGAACTACATTGCCCCATGTGAGAAAGACATGGGGTACTAACACGGTTAACCACATCAGTCCCAGCAGGCCTGCCGCTATGCTTACATGTTAATAGGAGATATTGTAGACAAATTGGAGAAATTTTGAATTTTTTTTTCAGAATATGCCTTCTTCACATTTCTAATGAGCATGTGGCAGTAATAAGATGAGACTCACTTTGACTAAAATCGAAGTATTAACATTTAGAGGTTTGCTGTGTCTGGAATATCGTATCACTGCTCCAAGCCCTTCATGTATGTTTCTCCTGCCCAATTCTCCCGATACGCGCAAACCTATGTGGTTACGATGAGGTTTTTTGCGTTTTCTTTAGCAGCGGTCAGTCTCAACTGTTCGGATTGTTCCAACTCGTATAGCATACTATATCGCTCCTCATAAAATAGGCATGGGACAATAACAGGGTAAAACACACCAGCCACAGCAAATCTACCGCTCTTCGTAAATGTCAATATCTCGATTGTGGTGAAAGAGCGCAGGATTATAATCTTTACTTTCTTCTCTTACGTATGAAGAAGTATACATTGTAACGGGGCGGAGGATAACAGCGAACTTTCGACACAAAAACGTTTCTGTCTTTGCTCTGGTAACGAATAAGAGGATAAAACTTGTTCAATACACGTCTTATTGGTACTTCGTATTAATTAAGTGCGTGGAGCAGTAATCTGATGAAATACACTTTGATCAAAATTGATATATTAACATTTAAGGACCGGCCTTCATGGTATAGTAGTTATAATGCCGGGCTACTGATCCGCGGGTTCAAACGGTCGAAGCTGGGGGATTTCTTTACGTGCCAAAAATCGACGGCATGCATGCCGACGCTTGTCGACATGTAAAACAGATCCCAAGAAAGTCACATGGCCGATCCTGACGAAATTAAATCCTCTTGCAATTTTGCACCAATCAGAATTTCGATTTGAATTACTCGATAAGATTGCGGATATCGTATCTTGGCCTGCGCTATCTCGTATTCAAATCAAACGTCAAAATTGGCGCACTATCATACCTAGGGAAAGCAAAGGCCAAGTACTCTAGGTATACTTGCTCAGGATAAGTCTCACAAGAAGACACTAGAGGCTTCTGGAGGCTAGCCTACGAACTAAACAGTATATGGCACTAAAAGAAGAAGAAAAAACATTTAAAGTTTTTTTCTGTGGTAGGTATGTCTTAACTTGTCACTATTCTGAGCTTTTCATTCATCATCCACTCAAATTGTTTTTATTCGCCCATTCTCCCAACGCGCGCAGCCGTGTGTGGTCACACTGACGTGGCCGTATGTTCCTTAGCAGCGGTCAGTCCCGACGGCGACCGCGACGGCTAGAGCGTAAACGCCGGGCTCGCATATCACAGCACTTGGGTTCGCACCCCGTCGGCACACGGGCTCCGCGACGCTGGTTGCAAGGCGCGCGACTGGAGACGTACGTGTGTGCGTCCGCGTCGTCTCTTTGACACACGACCCGCTCATGCCCCCCCTTCTCCCGTGCGAGCTCGCCAGACGATGTACTGACCTCGAGGTTGGGTGTTCGCGCCAGGCAGCAGGTCAGACGCTGACTAAGGGACAAAGCTTGTGTGGGAGATCAAATGGCCTGTGAAAAATGATTATAAATGAGGGTTTTACGAAGAAAATTAACTCTTAGTGAAATAGTTATTGATATAACTGGTGAAAAAATGCGAGTGTTTGTCGTGCGACTAAAATATTTCCGGGTAATATTTCCAGATATTTTGAAAATCAAAGAAAACTTAATAATGTTTCTGATCATTATTTTCAGGGCGAATTCATGAAAATAAATATGCGAATATACTCTTTGAAATATTTACAATACTCGAGATTGTTGGTTTGACCTCATATTTTGTTTAGCTTGAATATCTTGTGTTTTATTTACTATGACGTGTGCGTACTACACAGTTCAACTTTTCAATCAATAAATAAAATAGTGCCTTCTTTCCATGTTTTCCGAGATAATTATTTTATATTCAATGCAGTAGTGATTATTTTTTCATTACCGAGGATGATGTTATTTTATTATTTTGTATTTCCGCATTATAAAGACCTTTTCTGTCGGAAGAAATCTTTTTACAGCTCAAATAATGACGTCATAACTTTCACGTAACGAATTGTTGTGTCATCGCATATTCAGCCAATTGCAGGGAGAGAATAGTTGCCTGGTAGTAGTAAACAGTATAGCCGACCACTGTTTTCTTGCACAATTGAAAAATACCCGAGCCGTCACAAGAAAGTTGTTTCGCAAAATTTAGTTGGATTCTCTTATAAATTTATAATGCTGCTTTATTGCATTCACACAATTTTGAAAACTCGCTCTTAACGTCGCTCGTTTTGAAAACATGTACTCATGCAATTAAGTTGGGGTAGAACAAACGTGCACGATGACAGTAGCAAGCTGAGCTAAAGAGTCAGGAAACACAACGTATGAAAAAGCATTAAAATAGTGAAGACAATGAAATATCAAGTAATCCGTTTTTTTGAGAGATTAATAGTTCTCTCCATCAGATTTATC
Source organism: Teleogryllus occipitalis (assembly GCA_011170035.1). Classification (NCBI taxonomy): domain Eukaryota; kingdom Metazoa; phylum Arthropoda; class Insecta; order Orthoptera; family Gryllidae; genus Teleogryllus; species Teleogryllus occipitalis. The sequence continues at coordinate 301,439 of BLKR01001285.1, forward strand.
ACTTCCATCATATCGAATTTAAGAATGATCATTGGATGACAAAATTCAGTAATTTCGGTATTATATTCACAGATAAAAGTCGTTCTTCCTTGGGCACGATATTTCATACCATTAGGTAATTACCTTCTTGGATGAGTGAGTACACAATATAAAATTCGTTGAAGGTATCTAATCAAATTATTTATGAGCGTGAACGATTACTTGTAATTACATGAAAACAAAACATTCAGTCAATAAAAGGGTTTATAACAATTAATTTAAAAATATTTTAAATCGGATAATACCTGTTTTTTCCCTCGAGTTGCAACAATGAAATGTTGCTGCGATTCAGAAGGACATGTCATAAGTAGTAGATAATCTCCTGAAATCCTGTTCAAAATTCTACCAAACTAATTTTAACTGCTGTGACTGACGTTTAATGTTCCGTAGTACAGAAGTGGAATGTGTGATAAATCTGTATTCTGAGCTACCGAGTGTCGTAATTAAAATTTATATCCCCTTTGCCCTTCTGGAGACGCCTTATCTGTAAATTTTGTGTAGTAATTTTGTCCAGTTAACAAATGTTGTGAGATAAGGAAATAATCATTTAAGAAAAATCGTTATGCATGAAAGTTAAATCAACAAATACTAAAGAGGGTTTAAATTTAATACTGTTTAGTAATAATTCCTTAGATCAACGTATAATTTTTAACAGTTAAATATTTCTCTCAGAAAGAAAATGTGTATTTAAGTTTGAATTAATATTACATTTTTGTATTGTATTTATTGCATTGAAACTTACAAATTGTTGAATATAATTTAAGAATACTCAAAATGTACCTATCACAAGTTCACTGACGTGACGTCGATAAGCATCGGTGTTCTGTATCAGTGTCAAACAAGCAATGGCCACCACAGTTCAGGAGGCTCATTAATTATTAAATGAAACACATTTACGAAACAGCGTTAACACAATTACAAGTGATTTTAAATACAATGCGACAAAATTGCAAAGAAAAAAGATACAATACTCTGTTAGTTCAATTATATATATTTACAGATTAGTAACGAGAGATTTGTATTTTGCCTCTGGCGTTTCAAAGAACTGTTCTGCTACCGAACATATTCTATACCCAGCACTGGCCTTTCCAAGCCAGAGGTCCTTCACCTCACTGGCTACAGTCCTTCCCTACCCCACTCCCCTCTCCCTCTCCACCCTCTCCGCCTGACTCGTTTACCACCGCAGCCGCCATTACCAGCCCGCGCGCGAGCGACCAACTCCCCACAAAAGCTTCGAACAATGTGCGACAACATTTAATTAGCGTTGCCGGCAGACGAACGTCGCCGTTGGCAAAGTTATAACATTTTACGCCACAGTAACCATCACCCGCTTCGCTTCTCTGCGCCCCACCCCGCTCCTCTCTGCTCTTTTGCCTGCCCCGCCCCGCCTCGCCCCGTCCCATCCCGCCCCGCTCCACACAGAGTCCCACATCTCACTTCGCCTCACCACGCTCCGCCACCCCGCCCCGCTCTGTGTCCTGCTCTGGGCCCCGCCCCCTTCACACCGCACCACGTTCCACCCCACGCCTCGCTCCACCTCACACCCTGCACCGTCCCTTGCCCCACTTCGCCTCTTGCCACGCTTCACCCCTTGCTCCGCAACGATCTTTACCTCACTTTCCCCTTTGCGCCGCTTCACCACTCTTCGCCTGCTTCACCCTTTGCCCTGCTTCACTCCGTTTTCCTGCTTCACCATTTGCTTCGCTTCATCCCTTTCCCTGATTCATCTTTTGTTCTACTTCATCGCTTGACCTGCTTCATCCCCTGCCCCGCATCTCTCCTTAACCCGCTTCGCCCATTCCCCTCTTCATCCCTTGCCGTGTTGCGCATTTTGTCTCACTACGCTCTTTCACTTGTTTCGTCCCTTGCTCCGCCTCGCCACTTCCTCCGCTTCGGCCCTTGCCCCGCTTCGCCCTTGCTCCACTTCGCCCCTTGCTCCGCTTCGCCCTTTGCTCCGCTTCGCCCTTTGCTCCGCTTCTCCTCTTCCTCCACTTCGCCTCTTGCTCCGCTTCGCCTCTTCCTCCACTTCGCCCCTTGTTCCGCTTCGCCTCTTGCTCCACTTCGCCTCTTGCTCCGCTTCACCCCTTGCTCCGTTTCGCCTCTTGCTCTGCTTCGCTTCCGCTCCGCTTCGCCCCTAATTGCTCCGCTTCTTCCTTTTTCCCCGCTTTGCTCCTTGCCACGTTCCGCCTCTTCTCCGCTACACCCTACGTACCACTTCTCTCCTTGTCTCGCTTCGTCCCTTGCCTCGTTCCACCCCTTCCCTACTTCCGCCCCTTCACCCGCTCCACCCCATTGTCTGATTCTTATGCCTCTCTTCGCCCGTTGACCCACTCTTGATCTCTTGTCCCGCTCCTCCCAACGTCTCGGCCTACCCCGCGGCTTCCCCCTCCTTTGCTTCACATTTCTCTCCACCCCCCACCGCTCCACTCCCCGCCTGCATTTTATTTTGCTTCATTGACAGCGGCCTCACGGCCTCCCCAGCCCCTCGCCCCATCTCACTCTACTGCGCGCCGCGCCGCGCCGCGTCGCTCGAGCATCCTCCATTATTCCCCCTAATTGGCCAGCTAATTAGGAAACTAATTACCTCATTTGAGGTCCGCCGAAGGTCGGATTAAACCGGTGGATGTTGGAGTGAGAGGGGTCATCTGCCGCTGGTACTCGGACCACGTTAGCCCTTTAGCCCCTAAAGGTCCTTTGGCCTTCAGTCCTTTGGGCGCGGCCTGCGGTCCGTCGCCCTCCGGGGGTCGACCCGCTGTCACAAGGACCTCCCTCCTGCACCCCTCTCTCCCATCCGCCGGACATTGCGTTGTTTTAAATTGCTAACGATGGACTCGCCAATGATGGCGAGGAGACGGAGGATTCATCGATTGAATCTGGGTGGAGATCAGACACTCTTATTTAGAGAGGAGGAGCAAAAAATATTTATTTTTGACTGGTACGTTATTGTTTGTTATTGAGTTCGATGTGGAGCAGGATATATACTGCATAATTTATATGCATCGAAAGGATCGTGGTAACGAGTAAAACATGAAAACAGTTTAATAATACTACTTGTTCTCTTATGGAGAGAATTGAGAGGGGATTATGAAAAATAATTATGTGAGGAAAATATGAAAAAACAAATCGTTTGAAGTTAACATCTAGTTGATTAGTAAATAAGTAAATCTGATTCATTAAAATTAGGAAACAATAAAATATTGTTCGTATCACGGATGTTAACTGGCTGTAAAGATCTCGGGTAACAAAACGTGCTGGAGTCAAAGACCCTCGCGCATTTTTCGTCGCTACATTAGAACCCTTATAACGTCCTTGGTGAACAAATACGATTTCAGAAGAACGTTATATCGAGTTCGTGTTTACTGTTACCATAAAATTGGAAATACATACAGTTGTTTGCAACATAAAATTCTTGCATTTAAAATAATACAGTTGTGCAGATAAGAATATAATATAAGGATATTACTACGAAACAAAATGTTTCATATCATTCACTCCAACGCTAGAAGGTTATTCAATTTTTGAGTCTCTTCCTTATGACATTGGTATACATACACAATCAACAAATAAATATTCTTACTAACAGTGTAAGTTTTTATCTTATTTTAGATTTTTATTATTTTTTCGTGTTTCCGTTCTTTCATTGATAATTTCATTTAATCAATAAAAAAGCATTTCATGGTGACTTGAAATAATGACTTTGCGTAAATACCGATTTAGATGTTTTAGTTTACATCTGTTCTGAGATTTTTTCAATTTTAATTAGACTGCTAATGGATCCTATACTAATTTTGATGTTTTCGAGAGAGCTTCATTTTTAATGAATCCAAAAATTACGCACGTGTTTTATTCTCGTTCCTAATTTCCATTTCACTTCATTTGTATGCATTCCCTTTAATATGTTAATGAATCCTTGCACTCTTATTTTAAACGAACTGTTAACTACATTTATCAAAGACTAAATTTTAATTTTAATACAAAACAAAAATCAACCTGGTTTAGAATTCCCTTAACTGCATTATATTTCAGGTGAGACACAGTTGTTTGTTCCTTATTGAGGTTGGAGTCTCTAAGTGACTCATCAGACCGGATACCAAACAACACTAAGAGAGGTGTGTGGTGCATCAATTGCATTGTACGCGGTGGCATCCAAGCTATGTCTGCGCTGGACTTGCGAACGCTTAGCGGTCGCGGAACCCGTCCGCACCGGTGGCAATGGTTCGACGATGCTCCACTCGCGGCGCCACTTGTCACGTAACTCCAGGGAAATGGTTTTAGATCGTTTCGAGTCGCCTGTTAAATGTCAGATACTCATCAATTGGCATTTGTAATGATTACGAATTGAGTTTCCTTAATTTTTTATATTGGCATTAATTTTTATTTTCAATTGTTTCATTTGGGTATTTTTCTTTTAGATGTATTAATGAACACATAACAGTACTTGATGAATATAGAGCTGTATGGTTAGCATAATTTATTGGAAAACGAAAATATTCGTATGCGTATACGTAACTCCTTTTTCGAATGTCCTTTACAAATGACATTTATTGTCAAGGTTTGAATAGATATTAACTAAAATATAATCACAACTAAAAAAATATCAGAAGTATTTTTCTGTTTATTTATTTATTTATTTTTTTGATCGACGCAAGATAAATTTGCATGTAACGATTAACGCGTTTTCATACCGTAATTGGTTGGCTAATCTCTCAACAAACTCATGATATGTGATACTAGAAATTGATATTCAGTTAGACAACTGTTCAACAGGGGTAGATGCTGAAAACCGTGACAAAACGCATGAATGTCTGGCGGGTTGCATACTTACGAATCGTCATACTTTTCAGGGTCTTTTGTATTACACAAGCCCACGTGTTCCATGTCTCGCAGCACAGAGTGCGTGATGAAGAGAGTTCTGCCTACGATATATTAGAAACGAGTTAAAATAATATTACTGTTTGTGCGTCGTTCCCAATTAATATATTATAATATATTAATATAGCACAGAGTGCGTGATGAAGAGAGTTCTGCCTACGATATATTAGAAACGAGTTAAAATAATATTACTGTTTGTGCGTCGTTCCCAATTAATATATTATAATATATTAATATTAACGTATATTAGATTGAGAAACAGGAAAAATAAAATCAACAAATCAAAATCACTGATGATGACACTACTTATTAACAAGAATAATTGTACTAATTTTAATATTCATAACCTCTCAGATAATATCCCCTATAAAATAATATTTGAAGATACAAATGGCAAAAATGAAGATGGGAGAAAAATTGTACAACTGAAAGAATAGAAGAAGAAAAATACCCAGCATAGAAAGGTACAAATAAAACACAGGAACTGAATTCATGCCAAAGCGGTCATGCACAGTGTGTAATTTTGGCAATCTAGGTGGACTTAATTCAGAAACTACAAAAGTATGGATTGTTTACTGTTCTAGCTAACATATATTGAAAATAAATGATAATTTTCATACATGGAACAAGTTTTGTTAAAATATTTTGACTACAACTATTTTTTTTGCAATAATAAAAAATCGCGCATTTCACGACTTGACATAGAAAAACGCCAATAAAACTTAAAATAATGTATATACAGTAAATAAATGTAACTAATTATTTTCAATATTAATTTTTAATATTTCAAGAAGAAAATAAAAATATAGATCAGCCACTATGGAAACAAATTAAAGAATTAGAGTAAAAGAGAATTATTACATGCTAGTACTATGTTCAGTCGCCATCCGATGAATCCTCGGATGAGGTGATGCCATGTACTTCTTCAGGGTCTTGTTGATCAATGTCTAGCAAATTAACAATTTCTTGATTGTATTTCTTCTTTTTTGGTTTTGGAGATCCCTGTAGACTTGCAATGTATGGATCCGATGTAATGAGAAGCCTGTTCATGAGATCAGTGTTTGTGTCTTTTCTTGATGTTTTCCTTGTAAATAGTTCCCTGAATTTCCTGTTGTCTTTATTTCTTGCTTCCAGAGCTTCTTCAGATAGCTGTCCAATAGGTAGAATGCAACTATCAACTATGTCGCTTCCGTGGAAGAGAATCTTATGTAGAGTTACAGGCATGCGATACCACTGGTAATGTTGGAGATATAGGTCTCGTGTGTCATAAATAAATTTTTGAAAAGTATTGAAGTTGATTTTTTCACCACTGTTTAGGCATTCCAATATGATCCCAATTTATTATGTCCAGATTTATTCCAGTTATTTCCGAAGATATCTCGGGATTTCTGAAGAACTTTGGGGCAGTATTTCCATCATTAGTATTGCCACTTTGTGGTTTAGGCATATCGACCAACAGTCCTAACTCCTGCCGAAATTTATCTTGGATTTTTTCTTTCTTTGAGCTACTTTTTCTTTATTTTCAGTTCCTCTTACATGACTTGTTTGAATTTCCAGACGATACGAAATGTGCAGGAGACATTCAAATAGCCTTATCCAGGAATGAAGAGGAGATATTCCGAAGCAGAGATATTCTTTCTTCACTTTTTTTGTGCGTAGAGCTTCAAAATTGTTCATTTCAGTCGGTTTCGCTCCGCACAAGTAGCAAGTCTGTGTGGAAGAACACGATGAAACGGCATTGCAGACTTTGCCATCCATCATGCAAAAAATCATTCTTGGTGTAATGGAAATTTCTGAATGGAGAAATTGTATAGTAGTGGGAGTTAATAACCCTATCTGTTGTTCTACTTTGCTTACTTCAGTGTTAATTACACTTGACGTTTCTTTTGCAAAAATAAATTTTATAGGGCGACAATACTTAGTTGAAGGCGGTGTGAAATTTTTTCAAGTTACATTTTCGCCACCAACAGTCTGCATTTGTATTGGTTCCTTCACTATGTTCGTACAAGTTCCTTCACTATGTTCGAAGAATCTCTTTTTCCTTCATTCCTTAATTTTATTCCGGTAGCTGTTCCCAATTCTTCTGTGGACAAACACAAGAGCTGTTTTACTCTCCGTCCTTTAGCTCTAGAGCCACACGAACTAAATGGCTTAACTGGACGGCCAAAGCCTCTAGTAGTATCATCTAATTGTGATGTACTTGGAGCAATTGTCGATAAATTTATTGAAAATTTGATGTCTTCCTGCAGCCACGATGAGTAATTTTCTAGAAAACGCTGTTTATGCCTCGGACATTTTTTCCATTTTCTGATGATAAACTGACAAACATTTTTAATTTGAATTTTTATGGGCATGATTGAAGTGTCAATAATAGTTTCCTCACCTAATTCGTGTAAAACATACGATACCACGGCGTCATACCTTGCTTCCGTGGAGCTTTCACACCATACATGAAATAGCGACTTCCGTGAAATCAAGCGCTCCACTGCGAAAAAAATTAAAAACTCGCGAGTGCGCAGGTATGCGCAGCTGATCTTTCATGATTCCCGTAGCCAAATGAATAAGGTTTAATACCTATATAGTCACAAACGTCAACTCCTGTAAACTCTGTATTAAAAGTCTAGATACATTTGTAAAATGGCGCGAAAGTAGAACTAAAATTACTTACTTTTTCAAAAGACCCCCACGAGCAATAGCAGACACTTTTTGCCTAACTTTAGGCACTAATAAAAAGAAGAAACACCCAAAAACACAATTATTTAATCACTACCTCTTTGTGAGTAGAAGGCGATAAGCACTGGTCTCCAACACGAGATGTACTGAAATGCGACTGATAGAGCCGCGCGGTGTCAGCGCGAGATCGTGCAAGTTTGAACTTGTTCTACTGCCGCCTCAAGCGATGCAGAAGAAAAACAATACCCAATTCATACACTATGGACATTCTAAAATCAAACAAATACCCAACTTAATTCATTTGAGTACTTTGAAAAATTGAATTATGTCCACCTAGATGGCCGAAATTACACACCGTGCGGCGGCAGGGACTCGAATATAGGACCTCCCGGTCAGAGGCTCTGCAGTTGATGCACTGAACCACCGCTCCCGGTATGTCCGTTTCGCTCACTCTGGCTTCTCATGGTTCACAACCGTGTAATTATTTTAAGAAATTGATAAAACGCAAACCACGGAACGTTCTCGATCACAGCTCGCTACCTTAGCGAAGGAAACACGTGCACCAGAAGAATTCTTCTCCATAAAGTGGTTGATCTCGATCTAGCGTGAGTAGAAAATCCAACAGAACTCCAAAAGCTGGATTTCGCAGAGAGAGAGAGAGAGAGAGAGAGAGAGAGAGAGAGAGAGAGAGAGAGAGAGAAAAGAGAAAAAGAAAGCGAGAGAGACTGAGAGTGTGTCTGCGAAAGAGAGAGACAGAGAGACTCAGAGAGAGAGAGAGAGAAGCAGGACGGGAAGATTTTTTTTATTTAATAGGTAATTATTACATACAAATTAGAGAACGTGATGCTAAGTGGCTATGCTGAAGGCCTCTAAGCCATTACAATACCTACATTCTACCGCGTTCTAACCTTTCGTATTTTGGTATTCAACCCAAATGGTCTTTTCATCGCATCAATGCCGCGGAAAAGCGACCATAAGGTACGGCTGAGGAAAAAACCCCTGAAGGGGGAAAAACCTGCTGTCAGAAGCCGAGTACATGCTAATCTATCCGATTTTTGTTTTTAAACTATTTATTTATTTGGCGCGGGCGTCAGGCATTCTCCTTCCCGTGTTTGGCCTCCTCAGCACCTGAAAACAAACAGCACCACAGAAGATCGTCCGCACCAACGCATCTGCCCTTACATTTCCGATTCCTACTTCCCTTCGCCCCCTAATGTGTTTTATTTTAACTGAGGACGGGAAGATGCAACACGCAGCTGAACGTGAGGGATACTATGAGGCGTGGAAGTGTGGGGTGGATCGAGACGCGGAAGCGATGATGGCAGAGGAGAGGGTGGGACAGGAAGGGACGTGTTAGACAGGAGAAGGGCGGAGAAGTGAAGAACGCAATGGAGCTGGTGGGACAGGAGGGGGCGAGGCAAGAACGACGGGAAGATTCAAAACGCAGTGGAACGCGCGGGACAGGAGAGGGTGTAGCAGTGAGGAGCGGGGAAGTACAACAGCAGAGAAGCGCGTGGTTCAGGAGGCCGCGTGGCAATCAGGGCTCGGATGGAGAAGTGAAGAACGAGGTTCTGTCCCACGGACACGAGGTCGCGTGGCAGAGCAGCGGGGAGGGGATGAGCGATACGCACCTGATGGGACAAAAGGTCTCCTGACAGGGAGGGGGTAGAGAAGTAAGGATGGAAAGTAAAAAACGCGCGTGGGACAGGAGGTTGCGTGGCACAGAGGGACGGGGCAGGGAAGTGAAGTGCGCTGCGGAATGTGTGGGACACGAGGGGGCGTGGCAGAGAGAGGCGGGATGGGGAAGTGAAGTGCGCTACGGAACGTGTGGGACGTGAGGTCGCGTAGCAGAGAGGAGCAGGGCGGGGAAGTGAAAAACGCTACGAAGCGAGTGGGACCCGAGGTCGCGTGGCAGAGCAGCGGGGAGGGGGAGAGCGATACGCAGCTGATGGGACAAGAGATCTCCTGGCAGGGAGGGGCAGAGAAGTAAGGTGGGAAAGTGAAAAACGCTGCGAAGCGCGTGGGACAGGAGGTTGCACGGCACAGAAGGACTGTGCAGGGAAGTGAAGTGGGCTGCGGTCCGGAGGGGGCGTGGCAGAGAGAGGCATGGTGCGGAAGTGAAGAACGCAGCGGAGCGGTGCGCGGTGTGGCGGTTGGCGGCGCGGCGGTCCGCAGCGGGTGGCCGGTGGATCCTTAATTGAACGCGCTGCCCGGTGCGCCGAGCGGGATGGGGGAAGGGAAGGGGTCGGGCTGTATTATACAGTAGCGCCTGCGGGTCGATGCGTGCCCCGTGGCACCACGGCAGGGCGCGACGCCGCAGCCCATGAGACACCAGCGCCCCTCCCCCCCCATCTCCCTCTCACTCCGTCCCGTTAACACCCTCAGTCGATATTTCTCAATCTCACTTTCAGTCGATATCACCCTCAGTGATCACTCTCAGCAACTCACTCTTACTCGGTCTCATTTACCGGGAGAGATGG